>OZ020505.1:1500000-2065000 GCA_963971365.1 Lasioglossum villosulum
CTCATTGACATTGACATTGACATTGACATTGACATTGACATTGACATTGACATTGACATTGACATTGACATTGACATTGACATTGACATTGAGATTGACATTGACATTGACATTGTAATTGAAATTGACATTGAAATTGAAATTGAAATTGACATTGACATTGACATTGACATTGACATTGACAATCGCATTGACATTGACATTGACATTGAAATTGACATTCACATTCACATTGACACTGACACTGACTATCACATTGACACTGACATTGACACTGACACTGATACGTACACTGACACTCACACTGACATTGACATTGACAGTGACATTGACATTGACATTGACATTGCCATGAACATTGACATTGACATTGACATTGACATTGACATTGACATTGACGTTGACGTTGACGTTGACGTTGACGTTGACATTGACATTGACATTGACATTGACATTGACATTGACATTGACATTGACATTGACATTGACAATCGCATTGACATTGACATTGACATTGACATTCACATTGACATTCACATTCACATTGACACTGACACTGACTATCACATTGACACTGACATTGACACTGACACTGATACGTACACTGACACTCACACTGACATTGACATTGACATTGACATTGACATTGACATTGACATTGCCATGAACATTGACATTGACATTGACATTGACATTGACATTGACATTGACATTCACATTCACATTGACACTGACACTGACTATCACATTGACACTGACATTGACACTGACACTGATACGTACACTGACACTCACACTGACATTGACATTGACATTGACATTGACATTGACATTGACATTGCCATGAACATTGACATTGACATTGACATTGACATTGACATTGACATTGACATTGACATTGACATTGACATTGACATTAACATTGACATTGACATTGACATTGACACTGACTCTGAAATTGACACTGACACTGACACTGACACTGACACTGACACTGACACTGACACTGACATTGACACTGACACTGACATACTCATTGACATTGACATTGACATTGACGTTGACGTTGACGTGACGTTGACGTTGACGTTGACGTTGACGTTGACATTGACATTGACATTGACATTGACATTGACATTGACATTGACAATCGCATTGACATTGACGTTGACGTTGACGTTGACGTTGACGTTGACGTTGACGTTGACATTGACATTGACATTGACATTGACATTGACATTGACATTGACATTGACAATCGCATTGACATTGACATTGACATTGAAATTGACATTCACATTCACATTGACACTGACACTGACTATCACATTGACACTGACATTGACACTGACACTGATACGTACACTGACACTCACACTGACATTGACATTGACAGTGACATTGACATTGACATTGACATTGCCATGAACATTGACATTGACATTGACATTGACATTGACATTGACATTGACATTGACATTGACGTTGACGTTGACGTTGACGTTGACGTTGACATTGACATTGACATTGACATTGACATTGACATTGACATTGACATTGACATTGACATTGACAATCGCATTGACATTGACATTGACATTGACATTCACATTGACATTCACATTCACATTGACACTGACACTGACTATCACATTGACACTGACATTGACACTGACACTGATACGTACACTGACACTCACACTGACATTGACATTGACATTGACATTGACATTGACATTGACATTGCCATGAACATTGACATTGACATTGACATTGACATTGACATTGACATTGACATTCACATTCACATTGACACTGACACTGACTATCACATTGACACTGACATTGACACTGACACTGATACGTACACTGACACTCACACTGACATTGACATTGACATTGACATTGACATTGACATTGACATTGCCATGAACATTGACATTGACATTGACATTGACATTGACATTGACATTGACATTGACATTGACATTGACATTGACATTGACATTAACATTGACATTGACATTGACATTGACACTGACACTGATACGTACACTGACACTCACACTGACATTGACATTGACATTGACATTGACATTGACATTGACATTGCCATGAACATTGACATTGACACTGACACTGACACTGACACTGACACTGACACTGACACTGACATTGACACTGACACTGACATACTCATTGACATTGACATTGACATTGACGTTGACGTTGACGTGACGTTGACGTTGACGTTGACGTTGACGTTGACATTGACATTGACATTGACATTGACATTGACATTGACATTGACAATCGCATTGACATCGACGTTGACGTTGACGTTGACGTTGACGTTGACGTTGACGTTGACATTGACATTGACATTGACATTGACATTGACATTGACATTGACATTGACAATCGCATTGACATTGACATTGACATTGAAATTGACATTCACATTCACATTGACACTGACACTGACTATCACATTGACACTGACATTGACACTGACACTGATACGTACACTGACACTCACACTGACATTGACATTGACAGTGACATTGACATTGACATTGACATTGCCATGAACATTGACATTGACATTGACATTGACATTGACATTGACATTGACATTGACATTGACGTTGACGTTGACGTTGACGTTGACGTTGACATTGACATTGACATTGACATTGACATTGACATTGACATTGACATTGACATTGACATTGACAATCGCATTGACATTGACATTGACATTGACATTCACATTGACATTCACATTCACATTGACACTGACACTGACTATCACATTGACACTGACATTGACACTGACACTGATACGTACACTGACACTCACACTGACATTGACATTGACATTGACATTGACATTGACATTGACATTGCCATGAACATTGACATTGACATTGACATTGACATTGACATTGACATTGACATTCACATTCACATTGACACTGACACTGACTATCACATTGACACTGACATTGACACTGACACTGATACGTACACTGACACTCACACTGACATTGACATTGACATTGACATTGACATTGACATTGACATTGCCATGAACATTGACATTGACATTGACATTGACATTGACATTGACATTGACATTGACATTGACATTGACATTGACATTGACATTGACATTAACATTGACATTGACATTGACATTGACACTGACTCTGAAATTGACACTGACACTGACACTGACACTGACACTGACACTGACACTGACACTGACATTGACACTGACACTGACATACTCATTGACATTGACATTGACATTGACGTTGACGTTGACGTTGACGTTGACGTTGACGTTGACGTTGACATTGACATTGACATTGACATTGACATTGACATTGACATTGACAATCGCATTGACATTGACGTTGACGTTGACGTTGACGTTGACGTTGACGTTGACATTGACATTGACATTGACATTGACATTGACATTGACATTGACAATCGCATTGACATTGACATTGACATTGAAATTGACATTCACATTCACATTGACACTGACACTGACTATCACATTGACACTGACATTGACACTGACACTGATACGTACACTGACACTCACACTGACATTGACATTGACAGTGACATTGACATTGACATTGACATTGCCATGAACATTGACATTGACATTGACATTGACATTGACATTGACGTTGACGTTGACGTTGACGTTGACGTTGACGTTGACGTTGACATTGACATTGACATTGACATTGACATTGACATTGACAATCGCATTGACATTGACATTGACATTGAAATTGACATTCACATTCACATTGACACTGACATTGACACTGACACTGACACTGACACTGACACTGACATTGACACTGACATTGACATTGACAGTGACATTGACATTGACATTGACATTGACATTGACATTGACATTGACATTGACATTGACATTGACATTGACATTGACATTGACATTGACATTCACATTCACATTGACACTGACACTGACTATCACATTGACACTGACATTGACACTGACACTGATACGTACACTGACACTCACACTGACATTGACATTGACATTGACATTGACATTGACATTGCCATGAACATTGACATTGACATTGACATTGACATTGACATTGACATTGACATTGACATTGACATTGACATTGACATTGACATTGACATTGACATTGACATTGACATTAACATTGACATTGACATTGACATTGACATTGACATTGACATTGACACTGACACTGAAATTGACACTGACACTGACACTGACACTGACACTGACACTGACACTGACACTGACATTGACACTGACACTGACATACTCATTGACATTGACATTGACATTGACATTGACGTTGACGTTGACGTTGACGTTGACGTTGACATTGACATTGACATTGACATTGACATTGACATTGACATTGACATTGACATTGACAATCGCATTGACATTGACATTGACATTGAAATTGACATTCACATTCACATTGACACTGACACTGACTATCACATTGACACTGACATTGACACTGACACTGATACGTACACTGACACTCACACTGACATTGACATTGACATTGACATTGACATTGACAGTGACATTGACATTGACATTGACACTGACACTGACATTCACATTGACATTGACATTGACATTGACATTGACATTGACATTGACATTGACATTGACATTGTAATTGAAATTGACATTGAAATTGAAATTGAAATTGACATTGACATTGACACTGACACTGAAATTGACACTGACACTGACACTGACACTGACACTGACACTGACACTGACACTGACGCTGACACTGACATTGACACTGACACTGACATACTCATTGACATTGACATTGACATTGACGTTGACGTTGACGTTGACGTTGACGTTGACGTTGACATTGACATTGACATTGACATTGACATTGACATTGACATTGACATTGACAATCGCATTGACATTGACATTGACATTGACATTGACATTGACATTCACATTGACACTGACACTGACTATCACATTGACACTGACATTGACACTGACACTGATACGTACACTGACACTCACACTGACATTGACATTGACAGTGACATTGACATTGACATTGACATTGCCATGAACATTGACATTGACATTGACATTGACATTGACATTGACGTTGACGTTGACGTTGACGTTGACGTTGACGTTGACGTTGACATTGACATTGACATTGACATTGACATTGACATTGACAATCGCATTGACATTGACATTGACATTGAAATTGACATTCACATTCACATTGACACTGACATTGACACTGACACTGACACTGACACTGACACTGACATTGACACTGACATTGACATTGACATTGACAGTGACATTGACATTGACATTGACATTGACATTGACATTGACATTGACATTGACATTGACATTGACATTGACATTGACATTGACATTGACATTCACATTCACATTGACACTGACACTGACTATCACATTGACACTGACATTGACACTGACACTGATACGTACACTGACACTCACACTGACATTGACATTGACATTGACATTGACATTGACATTGCCATGAACATTGACATTGACATTGACATTGACATTGACATTGACATTGACATTGACATTGACATTGACATTGACATTGACATTGACATTGACATTGACATTGACATTGACATTGACATTAACATTGACATTGACATTGACATTGACATTGACATTGACACTGACACTGAAATTGACACTGACACTGACACTGACACTGACACTGACACTGACACTGACACTGACACTGACATTGACACTGACACTGACATACTCATTGACATTGACATTGACATTGACGTTGACGTTGACGTTGACGTTGACGTTGACATTGACATTGACATTGACATTGACATTGACATTGACATTGACATTGACATTGACATTGACATTGACAATCGCATTGACATTGACATTGACATTGAAATTGACATTCACATTCACATTGACACTGACACTGACTATCACATTGACACTGACATTGACACTGACACTGATACGTACACTGACACTCACACTGACATTGACATTGACATTGACATTGACATTGACAGTGACATTGACATTGACATTGACACTGACACTGACATTCACATTGACATTGACATTGACATTGACATTGACATTGACATTGACATTGACATTGACATTGACATTGTAATTGAAATTGACATTGAAATTGAAATTGAAATTGACATTGACATTGACACTGACACTGAAATTGACACTGACACTGACACTGACACTGACACTGACACTGACACTGACGCTGACACTGACATTGACACTGACACTGACATACTCATTGACATTGACATTGACATTGACGTTGACGTTGACGTTGACGTTGACGTTGACGTTGACATTGACATTGACATTGACATTGACATTGACATTGACATTGACATTGACAATCGCATTGACATTGACATTGACATTGACATTGACATTGACATTCACATTCACATTGACACTGACACTGACTATCACATTGACACTGACATTGACACTGACACTGATACGTACACTGACACTCACACTGACATTGACATTGACATTGACATTGACATTGACATTGACATTGCCATGAACATTGACATTGACATTGACATTGACATTGACATTGACATTGACATTGACATTGACACTGACTCTGAAATTGACACTGACACTGACACTGACACTGACACTGACACTGACACTGACACTGACACTGACATTGACACTGACACTGACATACTCATTGACATTGACATTGACATTGACGTTGACGTTGACGTTGACGTTGACGTTGACGTTGACGTTGACATTGACATTGACATTGACATTGACATTGACATTGACATTGACAATCGCATTGACATTGACGTTGACGTTGACGTTGACGTTGACGTTGTCGTTGACGTTGACGTTGACATTGACATTGACATTGACATTGACATTGACATTGAAATTGACAATCGCATTGACATTGACATTGACATTGAAATTGACATTCACATTCACATTGACACTGACACTGACTATCACATTGACACTGACATTGACACTGACACTGATACGTACACTGACACTCACACTGACATTGACATTGACATTGACATTGACAGTGACATTGACATTGACATTGACACTGACACTGACATTCACATTGACATTGACATTGACATTGACATTGACATTGACATTGACATTGACATTGACATTGTAATTGAAATTGACATTGAAATTGAAATTGAAATTGACATTGACATTGACACTGACACTGAAATTGACACTGACACTGACACTGACACTGACACTGACACTGACACTGACATTGACACTGACACTGACATACTCATTGACATTGACATTGACATTGACGTTGACGTTGACGTTGACGTTGACGTTGACGTTGACGTTGACATTGACATTGACATTGACATTGACATTGACATTGACAATCGCATTGACATTGACATTGACATTGAAATTGACATTCACATTCACATTGACACTGACATTGACACTGACACTGACACTGACACTGACACTGACATTGACACTGACATTGACATTGACATTGACAGTGACAGTGACATTGACATTGACATTGACATTGACATTGACATTGACATTGACATTGACATTGACATTGACATTGACATTGACATTGACATTGACATTGACATTGACATTGACATTCACATTCACATTCACATTCACATTGACACTGACACTGACACTGACTATCACATTGACACTGACATTGACACTGACACTGATACGTACACTGACACTCACACTGACATTGACATTGACATTGACATTGACATTGACATTGCCATGAACATTGACATTGACATTGACATTGACATTGACATTGACATTGACATTGACATTGACATTGACATTCACATTCACATTGACATTGACATTGACATTGACATTGACATTAACATTGACATTGACATTGACATTGACATTGACACTGACACTGAAATTGACACTGACACTGACACTGACACTGACACTGACACTGACACTGACACTGACACTCACATTGACACTGACACTGACATACTCATTGACATTGACATTGACATTGACGTTGACGTTGACGTTGACGTTGACGTTGACGTTGACGTTGATATTGACATTGACATTGACATTGACATTGACATTGACATTGACAATCGCATTGACATTGACATTGACATTGAAATTGACATTCACATTCACACTGACACTGACACTGACACTGACACTGACACTGACACTGACACTGACACTGACACTGACACTGACACTGACACTGACACTGACATTGACACTGACACTGACATACTCATTGACATTGACATTCACATTCACATTGACACTGACACTGACTATCACATTGACACTGACATTGACACTGACACTGATACGTACACTGACACTCACACTGACATTGACATTGACATTGACATTGACATTGACATTGCCATGAACATTGACATCAACATTGACATTGACATTGACATTGACATTGACATTGACATTGACATTAACATTGACATTGACATTGACATTGACACTGACACTGAAATTGACACTGACACTGACACTGACACTGACACTGACACTGACATTGACACTGACACTGAAATTGACACTGACACTGACACTGACACTGACACTGACACTGACATTGACATTGACATTGAGATTGACATTGACATTGACATTGACATCGACATTCACATCGACATTGACATTGGCAACCCGCCCGGAGGGCCTAGCTACGAGGGCGTGCCGGAGGCACGCCGCGAGCAGCTAGTACAAATTATAAATCTAAATGTACAATATCAGCGTACACTGGTAAGATTACCTTAAAATTGATTTATGGATATTTAGAAATGTCATACGAATAATTCGAAAATGAAATCAGGTCGAAGCTGCTGGTATTTAAAACGTGAACATAATACTAAAAATCATATATTAGCTCGTTTCACTTTGTAGAAGGAAAAGAGAGAATAAATGTAGCATTAAGGTGAATAGAAGTTTAGCGTAGGTAGTATAAATACAAATTATAAATCTAAATGTACAATATCAGCGTACACTGGTAAGATTACCTTAAAATTGATTTATGGATATTTAGAAATGTCATACGAATAATTCGAAAACGAAATCAGGTCGAAGCTGCTGGTATTTAAAACGTGAACATAATACTAAAAATCATATATTAGCTCGTTTCACTTTGTAGAAGGAAAAGAGAGAATAAATGTAGCATTAAGGTGAATAGAAGTTTAGCGTAGGTAGTATAAATACAAATTATAAATCTAAATGTATAATATCAGCGTACACTGGTAAGATTACCTTAAAATTGATTTATGAATATTTAGAAATGTCATACGAATAATTCGAAAATGAAATCAGGTCGAAGCTGCTGGTATTTAAAACGTGAACATAATACTAAAAATCATATATTAGCTCGTATCACTTTGTAGATGGAAAAGAGAGAATAAATGTAGCATTAAGGTGAATAGAAGTTTAGCGTAGGAATATAAATACAAATTATAAATCTAAATGTACAATATCAGCGTACACTGGTAAGATTACCTTAAAATTGATTTATGAATATTTAGAAATGTCATACGAATAATTCGAAAATGAAATCAAGTCGAAGCTGCTGGTATTTAAAACGTGAACATAATACTAAAAATCATATATTAGCTCGTATCACTTTGTAGAAGGAAAAGAGAGAATAAATGTAGCATTAAGGTGAATAGAATTTTAGCGTAGGAAGTATAAATACAAATTATAAATCTAAATGTACAATATCAGCGTACACTGGTAAGATTACCTTAAAATTGATTTATGGATATTTAGAAATGTCATACGAATAATTCGAAAATGAAATCAGATCGAAGCTGCTGGTATTTAAAACGTGTACATAATACTAAAAATCATATATTAGCTCGTATCACTTTGTAGAAGGAAAAGAGAGAATAAATGTAGCATTAAGGTGAATAGAAGTTTAGCGTAGGAATATAAATACAAATTATAAATCTAAATGTACAATATCAGCGTACACTGGTAAGATTACCTTAAAATTGATTTATGGATATTTAGAAATGTCATACGAATAATTCGAAAATGAAATCAGGTCGAAGCTGCTGGTATTTAAAACGTGAACATAATACTGAAAATCATATATTAGCTCGTATCACTTTGTAGAAGGAAAAGAGAGAATAAATGTAGCATTAAGGTGAATAGAATTTTAGCGTAGGAAGTATAAATACAAATTATAAATCTAAATGTACAATATCAGCGTACACTGGGAAGTTATATCCAAATTGTTTTATGAAATACAGAAACGTTATACAAATAGATGGGAAATGAAAACAGGTGTAATCTACTAGTACTTGAAACATGAACATAATACTAAAAATCATATATTAGCTCGTATCACTTTGTAGAAGGAAAAGAGAGAATAAATGTAGCATTAAGGTGAATAGAAGTTTAGCGTAGGACTATAAATACAAATTATAAATCTAAATGTACAATATCAGCGTACACTGGTAAGATTACCTTAAAATTGATTTATGAATATTTAGAAATGTCATACGAATAAATCGAAAATGAAATCTGATCGAAGCTGCTGGTATTTAAAACGTGAACATAATACTAAAAATCATATATTAGCTCGTATCACTTTGTAGAAGGAAAAGGGAGAATAAATGTAGCGTTAAGGTAAATAGAAGTTTAGTGTAGGAAGTGTAAATACAAATTATAAACCTATATGTACAATATCAGTGTACACTGGTAAGATTACCTTAAAATAGATTTATGAATATTTAGAAATGTCATACGAATAAATCCAAAATGAAATCTGATCGAAGCTGCTGGTATTTAAAACGTGAACATAATACTAAAAATCATATATTAGCTCGTATCACTTTGTAGAAGGAAAAGAGAGAATAAATGTAGCATTAAGGTGAATAGAAGTTTAGCGTAGGACTATAAATACAAATTATAAATCTAAATGTACAATATCAGCGTACACTGGTAAGATTACCTTAAAATAGATTTATGGATATTTAGAAATGTCATACGAATAATTCGAAAATGAAATCAGATCGAAGCTGCTGGTATTTAAAACGTGTACATAATACTAAAAATCATATATTAGCTCGTATCACTTTGTAGAAGGAAAAGAGAGAATAAATGTAGCATTAAGGTGAATAGAAGTTTAGCGTAGGACTATAAATACAAATTATAAATCTAAATGTACAATATCAGCGTACACTGGTAAGATTACCTTAAAATAGATTTATGGATATTTAGAAATGTCATACGAATAATTCGAAAATGAAATCAGATCGAAGCTGCTGGTATTTAAAACGTGTACATAATACTAAAAATCATATATTAGCTCGTATCACTTTGTAGAAGGAAAAGAGAGAATAAATGTAGCATTAAGGTGAATAGAAGTTTAGCGTAGGAATATAAATACAAATTATAAATCTAAATGTACAATATCAGCGTACACTGGTAAGATTACCTTAAAATTGATTTATGAATATTTAGAAATGTCATACGAATAATTCGAAAATGAAATCAGGTCGAAGCTGCTGGTATTTAAAACGTGAACATAATACTCAAAATCATATATTAGCTCGTATCACTTTGTAGAAGGAAAAGAGAGAATAAATGTAGCATTAAGGTGAATAGAATTTTAGCGTAGGAAGTATAAATACAAATTATAAATCTAAATGTACAATATCAGTGTACACTGGTAAGTTTACCTTAAAATTGATTTATGGATATTTAGAAATGTCATACGAATAATTCGAAAATGAAATCAGATCGAAGCTGCTGGTATTTAAAACGTGTACATAATACTAAAAATCATATATTAGCTCGTATCACTTTGTAGAAGGAAAAGAGAGAATAAATGTAGCATTAAGGTGAATAGAAGTTTAGCGTAGGAATATAAATACAAATTATAAATCTAAATGTACAATATCAGCGTACACTGGTAAGATTACCTTAAAATTGATTTATGGATATTTAGAAATGTCATACGAATAATTCGAAAATGAAATCAGATCGAAGCTGCTGGTATTTAAAACGTGTACATAATACTAAAAATCATATATTAGCTCGTATCACTTTGTAGAAGGAAAAGAGAGAATAAATGTAGCATTAAGGTGAATAGAAGTTTAGCGTAGGACTATAAATACAAATTATAAATCTAAATGTACAATATCAGCGTACACTGGTAAGATTACCTTAAAATTGATTTATGGATATTTAGAAATGTCATACGAATAATTCGAAAATGAAATCAGGTCGAAGCTGCTGGTATTTAAAACGTGAACATAATACTAAAAATCATATATTAGCTCGTATCACTTTGTAGAAGGAAAAGAGAGAATAAATGTAGCATTAAGGTGAATAGAATTTTAGCGTAGGAAGTATAAATACAAATTATAAATCTAAATGTACAATATCAGCGTACACTGGGAAGTTATATCCAAATTGTTTTATGAAATACAGAAACGTTATACAAATAGATGGGAAATGAAAACAGGTGTAATCTACTAGTACTTGAAACATGAACATAATACTAAAAATCATATATTAGCTCGTATCACTTTGTAGAAGGAAAAGAGAGAATAAATGTAGCATTAAGGTGAATAGAAGTTTAGCGTAGGACTATAAATACAAATTATAAATCTAAATGTACAATATCAGCGTACACTGGTAAGATTACCTTAAAATTGATTTATGAATATTTAGAAATGTCATACGAATAAATCGAAAATGAAATCTGATCGAAGCTGCTGGTATTTAAAACGTGAACATAATACTAAAAATAATATATTAGCTCGTATCACTTTGTAGAAGGAAAAGGGAGAATAAATGTAGCGTTAAGGTAAATAGAAGTTTAGTGTAGGAAGTGTAAATACAAATTATAAACCTATATGTACAATATCAGTGTACACTGGTAAGATTACCTTAAAATAGATTTATGAATATTTAGAAATGTCATACGAATAAATCCAAAATGAAATCTGATCGAAGCTGCTGGTATTTAAAACGTGAACATAATACTAAAAATCATATATTAGCTCGTATCACTTTGTAGAAGGAAAAGAGAGAATAAATGTAGCATTAAGGTGAATAGAATTTTAGCGTAGGACTATAAATACAAATTATAAATCTAAATGTACAATATCAGCGTACACTGGTAAGATTACCTTAAAATTGATTTATGAATATTTAGAAATGTCATACGAATAAATCGAAAATGAAATCTGATCGAAGCTGCTGGTATTTAAAACGTGAACATCCCTGATAGCCAGGTCTGCTCCGAGCAGGAAGAGAGCAGAGCCTGGAGTGCACGTGGAGGGGAGTATCGTTCCAGACCGCCGCTTGAGGCTGCTCGGAGCCAGGGGTGGAGAGAATCTGGAAGGAGTGTGGCTGGCCCGCCACTGGCGCCTCCAAAAATGAGCACAGCAGAACAACACCTGCCGTCAAAGCACGTGGCCTACACCTTCTTCAGGCCAGGTGGAAGGTAGCTCGTGGAGTCTGAGTGGAGCGGCGGATGCCGTTATAAAGGGCAGCACCGTCGGCGAGGTTATGTCGGTAATGTCGGTGAAATGAATTCCTACATATCGTACAAATATAAGGCAGTCATCATTTTTACCGACAATTCCAAATACCGATTTTGAATAAATATTCAGTCTGTGCACATTAGGGTGGAGCCACCGACGAGGTAGTCGTCGGTGGTGGAGCTAAGCTATACTTGACGAAAATTTTTTATCGAGATACAGCGCACAATGTTTGTAAGAATATTCATCTTGCCAAACTATTAGATCTTTTTTTAAAAATTCTGTCGATATCTTGAATCTATTAAGAAACTTTCGACTTTCGTCTAATATAAAATCTGAAATGTCCTGTTGCATGTGATCGGCTACATTAGTTGGTAAAATGACAAATTTTTTATAGCAATCATCGCTTCTAGCATTACTCCACGCCTGCACCATTCGTTTCTTTGTTTCTATCGAAAAAAACGTCATTATCGAAAAATTTGTCTAAGGCTTCGTACAGACCTAAACAGCGCACAGTGGGGTATTTGCCCGATTTCAGCGGTCATGAGGCAATTTTAAAAATTTTACATAAATTGAATAATTTGTCTGAGGAACAATCTCCCATCATTCGTTTTCCCATTCATGTATCCATTAAGCACTGAAATTTGTCGGAAGTTTGAAGTTTCATTAATCGCTTTCATTTCTCAACGAATTCACCTATCAGTAATTTCTACCTTATTCACATACACTAACAGATTTTTCTTTCATACAAGTTGTTTTAGCTAAGTATAGGGTATACTTTTAAGAGAAATTCACTTTTGTACTATATACATTTGTGTAATTATTAATATTTAAAGATAACCAACGATGAGTCACTTTCTTGATGATTCTAAAACTTCGGTAATGATTTTGTTATACTTTGGGGTGCGACCCGGTTTTCATTTCTGTGCCATTGTATTCTTTGAAGTTTTCTGAATAAGTTGCCAGAAAAATCGGAACTGCTTTCGACTGCTTTCGTGTTTTATAGTTGATTTACGAAAAAATGGCCATCGCGCGCGCGCGAAAATCGCAGCATTTCTCACATCTTCCATGTTCGCATTCGCTATTGTAAAGTAAGTACTTACTAAGAAATTATTTAAAGGAACTGATTAACTCATAAACGCTCATTGTATGCTGTACAATACCGTAGATAGATCTTTGTCTCTATTTTTTCATTGTATTTAGTTGAATCAGTCAGTTTACGCTGAAAAATCGAAAAAATTACGTTTGTATGTATATCACTTATTGAAGATATTTAATTTCGGTGATGCAAAATAGATATATGAGAATGTTCCTTTTAATAGGAAACCCTGTGTTTCTATTAATTTTCATCGGAACAAAATTATTCGCTTGAGAATACTTCCTCCTTATCTGATATCGTTCCTTCTTTTTCGCATTCTTCTTCTTTTTCTTCTTCATTATCATCATGTTCTTCTTATTCTGAACCTTGTTCTTTTTCAGTTGGTGGATGTTCAGAATGTAGAATCAATTGCAATGTCTCGCTTAGAAAGGGGTTTGGTTTTTTCCTTCTAATCCGTCTCGTACTGGATATTAGAGAATCGGAAGTAATTAAAAGTCTATTGAGCACGTAACATAAACATCTCGCGAATTAGTACAATGTATTACAGATCCTCAGCATCACCAAAGAACAAGCGGATGGAAAATGCATACTTCTCTCGCCATGGCTATATAATTAAAAAAACAGCATTCTTTGTAATGAGTACTTTAAAAAGATATTTTAATTGTAAATAATTACACTTTTCGATAGTGTACATAAAATAGACGAATAACGTTAAAAAGTTGATTATAATCCGCAATCTTCATTGAAAAATAGCTACAATCTGACACGCTCCTCTTTATGGACAAATTTTGCACTCAAAACATCTGTTTCGGTAAAAACGGCATACAGTACAAAAAGTAGAAATCTCAAGCTTTAAAATGGTTCTTTTTTCATCAAATTTGGATAAATTTTAGCAAAGTTACAGCAGTGTCAATATGGAGTGAATTTTGAACTAGCTGTGGCCGCTGAAATCGGGCAGATACCCCACTGTGCAGCGCGCCACACCGCGCATTTTAACGAACATTTCCACGAACGTTTGATTCGTCCACTCTGAAGGTGTGAAATCAGCCCTCAAAGTTGAGGGTCAAAACCATACTTTTTGTGATATCTCGGAAGCGAGCGGTCGAAAAAATTCGATTTTTTTGGAATTGTGTGTTTTTTAATGTAAAATTCGTACAAGAAAATTTTAACAAACGATTTGTGTTTGAACAATATATTAAAAATTTGATTTTTTGCAGTTTCTCGTATTTATTGTTAGTTAATTCTAATGTCAATTGTGGTATGTGGTCATTGATCAAAAATAGGGAATACGTGTTTCAGGATTTTCTTTTTTTTTGCCATTTAACAATAATTATGCATAATGAAAGATAGTTATGCACCTGGCGTGCGGAGGAAGGAATTCTGGCTTGTTTGATCGAAATATAAGCATTTAGTATAAACGTGTACAGTGTTTTGAACTGGTAAGGGTAGGAGTGAGAATAGGAGTGAGAGTATAAGCACGGGTGGTTGTAAATTTTATAACGAGGGTTTACGTCTGTTTTTGTAAAGAAGTGGACATAAAGTCCACGGGGTGCATCTGGAGGTAACATAATAAATTATATTCGGTCGTTGAGTGCTGAACTTGCTGAAGCAAGAAGTCGTTGCTAAGCCGCTACAATCTAGGCTTAATGTAAATGTGTTTAACACGTGACTCCCAAACAACTACCTCTCGATGACTGCTCTTCGACTTCGTGACAACTCCCCCATAAAAAGTGAGGATTACAAAAAGTTCAAAAAGTACTTGAACAAATAAAAAATGATATTATATGTGATTTGAAAACTTGCGGGGTCATTAAACATTATAAATAAGGTATATCGGTATGAGACGGCAAAAATCAAATTGCTAAACTTTGTTATTTCGCATAATTTCTCCATGGGATGATGTCAATGGGGTTCGCCGCATTCTTCTGATTAGAACAAGACTAAACTCGATAGACTTTCGAGCTGCGTCTTGTGGTTGTAATCGTTTTGCAAATGAATTTTCGTTAAGTATAGGAAAGGTCCACCTTACTGTGGATCTTTATGCAAATTAAATTATTCGCTCGAATTTGGCGCTCTTCCATCGCCTACTTCTCTCTAATTATTCCTTTATTCTCATATTGTTTTGTTGTGCCGAAGCATCGAGAACGTTTTTTCGCATAGCGCTCAAAAGATAAGGTAAATTTTAACAAAGCTTTATTTATAAAATGCCAGACAACAAGAAAAAGAAACGGTCGAGATCTCGTTCACGAGAGCACCGTAATTCTAAGTGCAGATCTGATGAAAAATTCGATCAACTGCAGAAACAGTTAGATAACCTAACAAAAGTGGTAGACTCTTTAGCGAATTTACAAAAAGAGCAGAATTCGTCAAATCTACCTTCAAAAGACATTATAATCGGTAAGTAAAATTACTGTTTTAGTTGTTTCGCTCGGTTTTCTCAGCTTTCCACACGAAAGTTGAGAGGTAATACCCATACGGTCTTACCAGTCCATACGACAATAAAAATCAAAAAGATTATCACAGTCAATACGACTTTATAAAAATGTTATTGTGATTATGTTCAATAAGAATGATAATATCACAATTGCACAACAAGTGCTATTTACTATTTCTTCTGCTCCTTACATTTCACAAATGTAGAAAATGAGGAGAATAATTCGAATTTAGTCGAAGTTGAAGAAGAATTATTAAAATCTTCCGAGCTTGAAACATCAAAAAGTAGTGTGTTGGAGATACTAGGAATAGATCCCAATGAATCCAAATTCAAAGAGGTTAAATATCATCCAGAACTAAAGAATACTTGGTTGAAATGGAAAAATGAAAGTCTTCCAGAAAAGAATAAACAGGAAATTCTAAAATTCTATAATAGAAAAGGAGACTTCTACACGAAGCCCCTAATTTGAATTTGGAAATAAGTCCATTGCTTTCAGAAATTATAAAAAAGAGGGATCAACATTTTATGGAAACACAGAATTGTGTGGGCACAGCCATAGCTGCCTAAGGGTACGCTCTCAGTGGATCCGACGTCCGACCGTCCTGGTGACGTTAGAGGCTTCGGCCCGGCATTTCCAATGTGTGGGTAGGCCCGTCTGTGTGACTCTTCAGCTTCGTCCGACGTCGCACAGTGGTCGGAACCTATAGAAATAATGGAAAAAACTCATAACTTCGGTATTTCTCAATATTTTTTAATAATTCTTTTTTTAAATCACTTCTTTATCTTCACACTTCTCATATTATGAAACGAAATGTTAAACAATGGACTTAATATAATTGTTTATACATAATATTGTTTACTACGTTACGAACTATTATTTCAGCATACTAAAATTGAAAACTTGAAATGGTATTATGCAAACAAACTAGAAATAGAATTAAACAAACAAACTTGAAACAGTATTAAACAAAAAAATGAATATAATCTTCTTTACATAATATTACGAATAATATTATTAACGAATATCTTAACATACTTAAATATATCTTAATTAATTTATAATATATATATATAACAAATATTTATAAAATATAAGTTAACTCTATTTCATTAGTAACTGCGCTTGTTCGCTAAGTGGCAGTGATTTGGTCTTCGGCTCTAGTCTTAAAAGATTAATATAGGGATCTGAAGTTATTAAAAGTACGTTTAACATATCCTCATTTGTTGCTAAACGAGAGCATTTTCTGGTGTTGTGCATTCTATAGTATCTGAAATCTTTATTTCTACTCTCCTGGGCCTCTTCCGACAGCGAACCCACAGGCAAAACTGCGCATTCAATTATTTCTTTACCATGCATTAAAATTTTATGCACAGTTGTCGGTACGTAGTACCAGGGGTACAAGGATATCGCTAACTTAGCTGTTTCGCGAGCATAAATATCAAATTTATTTGAATCAATAGTAAAGTTACTACAAATGACTTCTAAAATAACACCTAACCTTTGTATTCATTTTTCATCTATCTAGAAATTAGAATGGAACAACTAAAGATCGGGAGAAAGACAAGCACATACCTAAAAGATACTTACATAGCTTAAGTAATAAACCTATAATAATCCTTCGCACGGAGAGTTTTACCGGTTTTACGACTCGCCGGAACCTATTTATATTGTGTACACTAAACTAATTTAGGAGATTGTACTTCTTGAGGGTTCTGGGGTAAACTCATTATTCATGAGGAAACCCATTATTTCGGTTTCTGTAGAATATCGGTTGCAATATTGGAATACCTCCATGCTCTTTTCAATGTTGTACTTTTAATGCTGCACCACGCATTTGCCACCATGTACAAGCAGTTTTTTCAATATAGTTTTTTATACTGCTCTATCACATCCTCTTCATTTAAGTGAAACGTAGACAGAAGTTTTTTAAACAATTCTTTTCTATATAGAAACATTGTGCGGATAAGAGAATGTCCGTATGTGTATTAGGGTATTCGGATAATGGGGGTACGGATACGGGAGTCTCTACTGTATTAATTTCAATGTAAGATGAAACAATTATTTAAACCAATAAACGGAAACATTCTTTTATGATTTAAACTTACAGTATTCATGTCACGAAAGCATTCAGAAACATTACTTTCGACATTTCGTATTTTGTGGCTTCAGGTTTGTTTTCATTGAATTCGCATAATTTGCAATACACAGATTTATCATGGCGATTGATCATTTTATTGAATGTATTCCTATGAGAATAACATTTCTATACAGGGATCATAGTCCTTCGAACCGTCCAGCGAAGTGCCGCGCACTTATTCAGGGATCCTGCTTCGTTGCTGAAACTTCATGCGCTCTCAAACTTTAGACGTTGATATCAGCTAAAGGTGCAAAAAGGTGCAGCTGATTTTTGCAGTACCATTTTGTGATGGTGTCTTCTTTCAAAAGATACCACTCAGAGAATGTAGGAACGTGTAGCTTTTTTTGTAGAGCTAAAGAAAGTTGCTTCAGTATGAAATTATACGTATCCTACTTTCGGGCTTTATATTGTTATTTTGGTTTTGAGTTTTAGAAAATTATTTGCATCGGGCATTAGCTGAGACTATATACATTTATAATATATAGCATATATGGTTATAAATGTCCCCAAAAATGAAAGAATAACGTCGAACGTGTGGTTAGAAATCTGTAAGAATCCAACTACAATCTGAGAGGTCTACTTTAGATCTATTTTTCTCCATTATTAAAGAAAAAATCATAAATTCATTTTCATAGCAAGACACATTGGTTCATGGCCTATCAGGAAATAGTGGTCGATATTCGAAATAACGACTTTCACTTTTTTGGGTTTTTTCCTTTTTCCGACCACTGTGCGACGTTCGGCTGTTGAGACCTCATGGGGTTGCCCATTGAAACCCTTCTCGAAGCACTTGGAAAGGTTCGACCTTGACCGTTTCGTACGAAATCGGACTCACTGTGAGCATCAGTTCGGACGGAATTGGCCGTACCGGCACCAACACATGCCTGGAAACGCTCGTCCGTGTACGTCGAAGTCGGACGTCGGACGAAAACGGATCCACTGAGAGCGTACCCTTAGGTGCTGCAGTCTCTTTGTTAATAGAGCCACCAGAAGATGGTTTAGATGAAGATACGTTTACAGATTATATAAGCCATGCTGGTCAGATTTTAACTGATGTTTTTCATCAACAACGAATGGCTTTATGGCGATAATCTCAAGGACAAAGTCAAGGATATTAAAGAGATCGAAATGGCTTGTGTGAATATCAAGGAGAAGCCTCCTCAAAAATATTTTCCTAAGGTGTGGGAGCAGGGAAACTGCAAATACCCACCTGCGGGGTACCGACAGGTGGGTCATCAGCAGAAGCGTCGTCAAATGCGATTCAAGGCACGGTCATACAAGACCTCACAGAGTTCATCCAAGGTAACGCCTTAGACGACGACCCAATCATCATTGAAGAAATGATTTTGGTAGATAAACCTGCTGGGCGCCTTTGTCACTTTGTAGAAAGATGGAAATATTTTACTTCAGATAAGTATATTTTAAACTGTGGGAAAGATTATAAAATTCCATTTATAGAAACACCCATTCAAAATATTTCCTGTAAAGAGAAAGATCGTTCTTTCGAAGAAATAGAAAAAATACAAGGAGAAATTAATGAGTTTTTACGGAAAGGTGCTATAGAGGAATGTAATGAATGTGATGGACAATTCATTTCTTCTTATTTTCTTGCTCCAAAACCCGATGGTACAAATCGTTTTATTTTTAATCTTAAAGAATTGAATAAATTTATCAAACCCCATATTTAAAAATGGAGGATATTAGATCCGCGTTAAGTCTATTATCGCGAGAGGATTACATGAGTTCTTTAGACCTTAAAGATGCATATTTTATTGTCCCCATCTACGAAGGTCATAGAAAGTTTCTGAGGTTCATTTTCAAAAAGAAAATATTTCAATTTGTTTGCCTGCCTTTTAGATTATACATTAAGCCCATACGTTTTCGCTAAGTTAATGAAACCAATTATTAATAAATTAAGACTCCAAGGAATAGTAATGGTTTTATATTTATCTAAAGTTAAGAATCTAAAGATATATGTGAAGTAAATGTAAAGAAAGCAATTAAAACATTAGAATATTTAGGTTTTATCATAAACTATCAAAAGAGTTGTTTAGTTGCTAATCAGAAATGTAAATTTCTAGGATTCATTATTGATTCAATTAACTTTTCCTTGAATTTAACGAATAATAAGAAAAACCAAATAGTTGAGTTAGTGAATGAGTTTAAAATCGGGAAGTCATATAAAATTAGAAAATTTTCTAAATTTCTAGGTGTGTTAACCGCGGCTTGTCCGGCCGTGGCTTATGGATTTATTCACTGTAAACGTTTAGAAAGACAAAAATATTTAGCTTTGAAATTTAATGGAGGAAATTACGAAGGAATTATTTGTATAACTAACTTTATGTCAGAAGATTTTGAGTGGTGGAAGACTAATGCACTTATCGGATCGAATCCAATTAGAATACAAAATTTTGTTATTGAAATCTTTTCTGATTCGTCGTTGACAGGTTGGGGTTGCTACTGCAATGGTTCAGAGGCCTTTGGTTTTTGGAATAAGCAAGAAAAGAAAAATCACATTAATTATCTTAAGTTACTAGCAGCCTTTTTTGCAGTAAAATGTTTTGCATCAGAATTATCGCAATGCGAAGTATTACTTAGATTAGATAACACTACGGCTATTTCTTATATTAATAGAGCTGGAGGTGTACAATTTTCACATCTTAGTGAGCTTTCAAGAAAAATTTGGAATTGGTGCGAAGAGAGAAACATATGGTTGAGATCATCTTACATTTCTTCCAGTGAGAATGTAGAAGCAGATAAAGCGTCACGCAATGTCAATATAGATTCTGAGTGGGAAATTTCTCAAAAAGTATTTACACAAGTGGTGAAACAATTTGGTTCCTTTACAATAGATTTATTTGCATCAAGGTTAAATAAGAAATGTAAAAGATTTTACTCTAGATTCCCAGATCCGGAAGCAGAAGCTGTAGACGCTTTTACTATATCATGGAAAAATGAAAATTTTTATGCCTTTCCTCCCTTTGCACTTATTCTGCGAACATTAAGAAAAATAATTAATGATAAAGCAATCGATACTATCGTAGTATCCTTATGGCCCACGCAACCGTGGTATCCTCTTTTTACATCACTCCTCATAGAACCTGTCATGATATTTAAACCTAATTACACGCTATTAATTTCTCCTTACAAAGACGAGAGTCATCCGTTAGCATCCCGCCTTTCGTTGGTGGCAGACAGGTTATCAGGACAGCTTTCTGGAGAAAAGGTTTATCAGAAGAAGTCATACATGTGATGGTTGATTCCATCGCAAAAGCGATTTTAAATCAATACGAATGTAGTTTAAAACGTTGGTGGAAATTTGCTCATTTAAGAAGTTTGGATATGTATAATGTAAAAACGACAGATATTATTATTTTTCTAAATATTCTTTTTAAAGACGGTGCAGGTTATAGTACATTAAATACCTCTCGTTCTACAATATCTTTAATTTCTGGATATAATATTAACAAAGATGGGTTAATTTATCGTTTTTGAAAAGGAGTATTTAAATGGAGACCAATCAATCCAAAATATGCTACAACATGGGATGTTACCCCGGTGCTTAATTACATTGAAAAGCTGCATCCACTTAAACAATTAAAAATTAAAGGACGCTGCCGAAAAAGTGGCAACTTTATTAGCATTGACAACAGCTCAGAGACTGCAAACTCTAGCGTTGCTAAATATCGATAATATAAAAGTAAACAGTTCAGGAATAAGTATTAAAATTACAGATCAGATTAAAACATCAAAACCTGGAGCTTTTCAACCTGATTTAATATTACCAATTTTTAAAGAAAAACCAGGGTTATGTGTAGCATCGACAGTTTAAGACTATATAGATTATACTAAAAAACATTAAGAAATAGTGATACCAAAAATTTATTTATTGCGACGATGGAACCGTTTGGCTCGGTATCATCACAAACTATTGGTCATTGGATTAAATCGTTATTAGGAAAAACTGGTATTGATACCAACCAATTCCACAGCATATAGCACGCGACGCGCAGCAGTATCTGCGGCTCGTAAAGAAGGAGTAGATATCACAGCGATAAGGCGTAGTGCAGGATGGGCACCTGGTTCTCAAACCTTTTTTAAGTTTTATAACAAACCGATTCAAGCTCCCAATGACCAGAATAAAAATAATCAAAATAAGGAATTATCACTCATACGCTAAAAATCTACAATACTATCATTGAGAACGAGACATGTAATATAATCATGAGATCAAACGAGCTCGCCGTAGGCGAGCGAAGTTTGATCAGGATTATATGAAATGTCTCGTTCGAAGATGATAGTATCCCTCCCATTTTTTAATCCCCTTTATAAAAAAAAAAAAAATCATAATAATAATAATAATAATTATGGTATATCCAGAATTATCGTTATTCCCACTATCATCTTCGAAAATACTCGTGATAATCAATTGATAATCCCATACTCATTACACAAAACAATATGAGAATAAAGGAATAATTAGAGAGAAGTAGGCGATGGAGGAGCGCCAATTTCAGATTAAATATGCGTTGAACGTTGTGATGTGAAGCATGACAAGCATGACTACAATACTATCATCTTCGAACGAGACATTTCATATAATCCCGATCAAACTTCGCTCGCCTACGGCGAGCTCGTTTGATCTCATGATTATGCCGTTATTCGAAGACTTCGAATAAATCCATGAACAAATCCACTGTCCACAGTACAAATTCTATCGAGTTTAGTCTTTTTTTAATTGGAAGAACGCCACGAAGCAGCTAGCGTCATTCACATGAAATAATTACGAAAAATAAACAAGGTCTGCAATTCACTTGTTAGTGGTTTCATGCCGATATACCTGGTTGGCCGTCGTACATCGGGTTGTCTGGCCGTGTTTATTGCACCACTTGGCCACGGCGACCGAAGCCTTCGCCGCCCTGACAGAAAATTATTCGGAGCTACACCGTATTTGGTTTTCCAGATGGCTGGAAAACCCCAAGGTTTGGTCGTCACATGTGCGGCCTTGGCGAATCCTATGGCCCGCTTCAAGCACTAGCTTTATTAGTTTTCGTCCACCCCCAAAATGGGACTTTCACCAAAATGTTCAGTCGCGTTTTTAACACTCCTTACTGGGTTGTTAACATTTTTTTATCTTTAGGACAATTTAGAACAACGTAAAATCAATATTACCAGATTCAAGAATGACTTCAAAGAAAAGAAATAAGTTTATATAGTTACATTGATATTTTATTCTATACTTTGCAATCATGAATATTTTTTTGTTACGTTGCAGAAAGGCGGGGATCATTTAAAATCGATTTTCGTAACCGGAGATGCTATTGCAATCATCATTTATAAATACTTTAAATCAGAGTTGGGCAAAATCAGGATCTAGATACAAATTTAAAAAGTATTAATGACAAAAAAAATTGTTACTCGGCATCGACAGATCGTAAATGAGGGAATAATTTAATTTGCATAAAGATCCACAGTAAGGTGGACCTTTCCTATACTTAACGAAAATTCATTTGCAAAACGATTACAACCACAAGACGCAGCTCGAAAGTCTATCGAGTTTAGTCTTGTTCTAATCAGAAGAATGCGGCGAACCCCATTGACATCATCCCATGGAGAAATTATGCGAAATAACAAAGTTTAGCAATTTGATTTTTGCCGTCTCATACCGATATACCTTATTTATAATGTTTAATGACCCCGCAAGTTTTCAAATCACATATAATATCATTTTTTATTTGTTCAAGTACTTTTTGAACTTTTTGTAATCCTCACTTTTTATGGGGGAGTTGTCACGAAGTCGAAGAGCAGTCATCGAGAGGTAGTTGTTTGGGAGTCACGTGTTAAACACATTTACATTAAGCCTAGATTGTAGCGGCTTAGCAACGACTTCTTGCTTCAGCAAGTTCAGCACTCAACGACCGAATATAATTTATTATGTTACCTCCAGATGCACCCCGTGGACTTTATGTCCACTTCTTTACAAAAACAGACGTAAACCCTCGTTATAAAATTTACAACCACCCGTGCTTATACTCTCACTCCTATTCTCACTCCTACCCTTACCAGTTCAAAACACTGTACACGTTTATACTAAATGCTTATATTTCGATCAAACAAGCCAGAATTCCTTCCTCCGCACGCCAGGTGCATAACTATCTTTCATTATGCATAATTATTGTTAAATGGCAAAAAAAAAGAAAATCCTGAAACACGTATTCCCTATTTTTGATCAATGACCACATACCACAATTGACATTAGAATTAACTAACAATAAATACGAGAAACTGCAAAAAATCAAATTTTTAATATATTGTTCAAACACAAATCGTTTGTTAAAATTTTCTTGTACGAATTTTACATTAAAAAACACACAATTCCAAAAAAATCGAATTTTTTCGACCGCTCGCTTCCGAGATATCACAAAAAGTATGGTTTTGACCCTCAACTTTGAGGGCTGATTTCACACCTTCAGAGTGGACGAATCAAACGTTCGTGGAAATGTTCGTTAAAATGCGCGGTGTGGCGCGCTGCACAGTGGGGTATCTGCCCGATTTCAGCGGCCACAGCTAGTTCAAAATTCACTCCATATTGACACTGCTGTAACTTTGCTAAAATTTATCCAAATTTGATGAAAAAAGAACCATTTTAAAGCTTGAGATTTCTACTTTTTGTACTGTATGCCGTTTTTACCGAAACAGATGTTTTGAGTGCAAAATTTGTCCATAAAGAGGAGCGTGTCAGATTGTAGCTATTTTTCAATGAAGATTGCGGATTATAATCAACTTTTTAACGTTATTCGTCTATTTTATGTACACTATCGAAAAGTGTAATTATTTACAATTAAAATATCTTTTTAAAGTACTCATTACAAAGAATGCTGTTTTTTTAATTATATAGCCATGGCGAGAGAAGTATGCATTTTCCATCCGCTTGTTCTTTGGTGATGCTGAGGATCTGTAATACATTGTACTAATTCGCGAGATGTTTATGTTACGTGCTCAATAGACTTTTAATTACTTCCGATTCTCTAATATCCAGTACGAGACGGATTAGAAGGAAAAAACCAAACCCCTTTCTAAGCGAGACATTGCAATTGATTCTACATTCTGAACATCCACCAACTGAAAAAGAACAAGGTTCAGAATAAGAAGAACATGATGATAATGAAGAAGAAAAAGAAGAAGAATGCGAAAAAGAAGGAACGATATCAGATAAGGAGGAAGTATTCTCAAGCGAATAATTTTGTTCCGATGAAAATTAATAGAAACACAGGGTTTCCTATTAAAAGGAACATTCTCATATATCTATTTTGCATCACCGAAATTAAATATCTTCAATAAGTGATATACATACAAACGTAATTTTTTCGATTTTTCAGCGTAAACTGACTGATTCAACTAAATACAATGAAAAAATAGAGACAAAGATCTATCTACGGTATTGTACAGCATACAATGAGCGTTTATGAGTTAATCAGTTCCTTTAAATAATTTCTTAGTAAGTACTTACCGTACTTACCACGTAGGCGGGATACCTAAAATACACGTGTGAAGCCTCCCTCTTCCTCGGTTGCCGCTGCTTCTTCCTTCTACTCCTTCTCTGGGCAGCACATTTTTCCTCGGTTTCCAATAGATTTCCTCATTACCCATGAGGTACTATTGACAATGCGTTTTTTTTTCAGTGGTATCCCCAATAGGCCTACTCCACTATGTCGTTGTATTCTCGACCAACCTAAAAAAAAGTAAACATTAGTTTCAATATTAATAGAATACATATACTTACTTTTATTATAATATACTTACGTTAGGCGCGCAGTCTCGCTCATTGAATAGAGCGCGCGACTGCGGACTCCATGGTCGCGGGTTGCACGCGCCCCATCTCGACGCCGGCACTTCTGGAAATATTTCAATATATGCCATTTAAACTGTGGTGCACAAGGTGGTTCGGAACCCACCTTATAAAAACTGCTTGTCCCGTCGCGAAATAACCTTGGCGGTTAAGTGCGACGTAAAATAACAAAAAAAATTTATACTTACGATGCCGTGGCGTCGTCGTTGCTGCTGCTGGGAGTTGCGGTGTTGCGCCAGCAATTTCTTCTCTGCTTGGTAACGGTGGCGGAGGGGATGCGGTGGTGCACCCCGGTTTGCTTCCGGTGCCGCTCCTTCGCCGACTTTAATGCATTTTGCATTAATTTCTCGAACTCTCGTTCGAGAGGCCGCGAGAACGCTCTGTTCCGCAGCGTTGCCTCTGTAACATTCATTCGAATCAAGAATAATAAGACTAAACAATAAATTAATGAAGATAAACAAGGAATTAATAACGAAATTAAACAAAGTCAACGATGTACAATTCTTACCGTATATGGCCATCATTATCTTTTTGTCCGACAAGGACTTGGTACCATTCGCGCCGAACCACGTGTGGTCAAACGCGCAGGCGTCCGTCAAGGCCTCCTTGAAGCTGGCGTTCACCGCTTCTTTCACGGTGTAGCCGCCCAACTGGGCGAAGTACACAACCTAAAAAAAAATTAACGTTAGTCTCCATATTATACTTACTTTTATTGCATGTATATCTGTATTACAATATACGTACCACACTCTGGTATTCCTCGTTGGTTCTATCCTCGAAGGAGAGTACCTCTTCGTACGAATGCAATGGGAGAAAATGTGGCTGCTCCCCCCGCTGTTCGCACTGCATTGCTTGACGTTGCGCCCTGTTCATGGAGGGAGGAAAAAAAATGAATTAATGGAACAACTTTTCCAGAAATATATAATTACAACGAATTTTGACGTTGACTCACTCCAGCTTCTCCACTATTTTCTCCTGCTGCTGCTGCAACACGGCCTGCTTCTCCACCAGGGTATTCACGACGTCCGTGAGTTTGGCGACCTCGGCTAGACGTTGGACCCTGTCGATGGTGAAAGCAAAGAAGAATTAGTAAATGAAACAACTTTTTCAGACTGAAGAACTTTTCAGACTTTTTATGACTCACTCCTGCCGCCGCAAGTCGTTTTGTCCCTCCAGAAGTTGCAGCAGCAGCTCCTCCATTCTAAAACAAATACAAACACTACACCATGTACTATACAATTTAATTATAATTATTACTAAATTTGAAAATATGTATACAGCTTACCGTTTCAACACTGCAGGAGGCGACGGGAGAGTCGGAGGCGGGTCCACAAATGTCAGTGGGGCGGGTGGTGGGTGGGCGAAATTTTCCGCCTCCGCTAATGCGTCCATCAGCATTTGCGATTGCACTTCAACGCTGGGTTGCATTGGCGGCAGAGACGACGACGACGGCAACGGCAACGTCTCCGACGGCAACCTCCGCGATTTCTGGCTCCTGGACCACTTCGCCGGTGGTTCTTCGTCGGACGACGTTGTCTGGTACCTCGCCGGCTTCGTCAAGGTTCTTGGCGGGCGATCCTGCTGAAATGTATGAATACAGAAAAACATTATAAATAAACAAACGAGGTCGCTAGAGAAACTGGAAATTGTACATTCGTAAATATTTAAAACTTACATTATTCATGTCGTGACGGCAACGAGTACAGGCACTGAAAACAAAAGACTGCAGAAGACTGCAATAGTGTCAACAGACTCTCAAGAGCTTCTGACACTTCTAGCTGCGGCAACCAGATATTTATCCAAATGGACATCTATTCCTCTCCTCCTTTACCCCCTCCTGTTCCCTTTCCATTGGCTTTACAATGTTGCACTCACAGCCTGCAAAAGTTGTCCCGCGAGCGTGAAACATTTGCCTCTTTTATGACTTAAAAAGGTACTGGTCCTAAATGGCCAGTCAGTAATTTCACTGCTTTAACGCAGGTCTGGGTTAGGGCGTTTTTGAATGACAATAAATGTGAATGTTACGATGTTTAACTAGTACGGCGCACAGTGGTCCGAACGGGTCATTTAGCTAGACAAAACCCAAACAATGGAAATCCCGCAGACAATTTCCCGCCTCGGTAAATGAAAGGTAAGGTACCAAGTAATAAGAATTACTGCTGTTTTTTCCCAATTTGTCACCCCATAATAAAATATGCCCCCAAGACCAACTCATTCTTTAACTCTGTATTTTTTTCATCGTCGTTCGACACCTAACTATTCGTTAGTATATCTCATTGTGAATATCTAGTAGTGGAAATATTTGTGTAAATATTCATTCTATGATGGATACCAGCATGAACCGTAAGTAAATATATTGTTTATTTGCTTAAAAATGAAAATATGCTTCAAACGTATATAACACTTGAACTTTGGCAGTCCTGCAAAAAAGCTTGACGATGAAACATGTTGGAACTTCTTTATAGAAGTCTAGAAAAAGATTTATATATTTATTTATTTATAATGTCCGAAAAAATCAATTTTTTTTGCTTCTACTTGTCCCTTTTAACTTGACACAGTTTTTAGTAATCCAATGTTGATATATTACGAATCATCTCTATTATTCTCTATGTCACCAGACCTACGGTCTTTGTTAATTCTATAAAATAAATATATTTTATAACGTTAAATTAATTTTAATTTCTATATCGTCCGTTTATTTCAATCCTACTTTTCCGTAAGTTGTTTAATGAGGGACCGCGCGGTCCTCCATGTAAGGGAGTTCGAGTAAAGACAATTGTCACCACGATGTTTTGAACATTTCAGATAATCTGGCAAGAAAATGTTTCGAACCAAAGCTTAATCGATACACGGTCATCTATAAATCCCAATAAAAAAATATCACAAAACTTTTTTTTTAATAAAAAAAAAGTGATCATGTTAATTTTTTAAATGTCAATTTTAAAATTATCAATTAAAATTATCAATGTCAATTTTAAATTTAAAGTTAATTTTTTAAAGTATTTTTTATTACATATTGTTGAAGCTGATGGCAAAACGAATACAATGACCTATTTAACTATGGCCTTAAGTCTTAAAATAATGCTACAATAATTTTGTCCAGCTAAATGACCCATTCGAACCATTGTGCGGCGTGTACCAGCGTTTCAGGTAAAGGCGAGTTGTGCGCACCGCTATTATGGTCCGTTCTCTATACAGCTGGTCAAGAAAATACCAGCAGACCGTATACGACTAAATGACTCTATTTATGCCCGGAGAACAATATGAGTTTAGTTTTTCGTATATTTTTTCGTATTCTTTAAGTTCACCCCTCACAATGACCCTATTCATACTTCTTACCATAAACCCTCCTTGTCCCTACCCGATGGATGAAAACCACCACCTTCTCGTGGTTCCCATCGAGCAACGAGACTTTCTTTGTAGAACATATACACAATTCGGATGATTAAAAAGGTGTCAATCGCTAGCGGTTACTAATGAACCCCCCTCCCTAATTTCACATGGATTCCATCATATTTCATTTAAAACAATATCGACGATGGTGCCTGCAAAAAGTGATCGATTTGGCATGGAATGACCCTAGGCTGACAATCGCACTCCGAACTTCGGTTTCATTAGACAGTGCTTTTGGATCCAGATACAGTGGGCGTAAAAAGTATTCCTGCGCCCTTTAAAGTAGGATAACTTTTTTTATAATTGAACCAAACGATCTGATTTTTTACAATTTGTTAGAAGCATTGGTTTACGAAATGATGTGCAAAAAAGATTGTCTAAAAATTATAATTAACAATGTTACATGCCAAAACAGAAAGGGGATTTTGTAAAACTCTTTTATTTGGGCCCTTAAAGTAAATTTAAAATATATATTTTGTAAATTTATAGTACTGAGTTGGCAACAAAGCAATTGCGGAAGTTTTGAATTGCCCTTCTCATTTGAAATCCGCAATCACTTGGGTTGCCAACCCAATAGTTTTGTACGGCTTTTGATCAGTTGCTGCTTAAAATCCACAGAATCGTACATCTTTCGATGGGTGTCGTTTCCTTCCTGCGTCAACCGATTTCGATTAAGTTTCCAGTATGTGTATAACTAACATAGATCTACAAAACATATATTTTAAATTTTCATTAAGGGCCCAAATACAAAAGTTTTAAGAATTGCCTTTTTTACATTTACGCGTGTAACCTTGTCAATTATAATTTTTTGAAAATCTTTTTTGCATATGATTTCGAAAACCGATGCTTTTGATTGATTATAAAAAATCAGGTCGTTTGGTACAATTATAAAAAAAGTTATTCTGTTTTGAAGGGCGTACGAATACTTTTTTGTACCCACTGCCGATTTGTGAAACATTTTTTTCGAAGATGAAATGTACAATGAGTTCATCATGTGCTCCATTAACCAATTTTCCATCCCACAATATGCATAATATAAATGTGGTCAACTGAAGACTTCGATAGAAAATCGGTAATTTTATGTTTTCCGATTTGTTTAAAAGTCGATTTCGCAACCAAAAATTCGGAAAAAAATCTCAGTCGTGTATGCTATTAGGTAGAATATTCATGAATTTTTTCATAATTTTCTGTTGAACATGACGTGTCGAAAAATTGATGTCGAAAAAACGGTGTTGTGTAGCGCGCGTGCAATCGAACAGCCACTCACACGGGCAGAGTAGCGGTACGTTCTGTGTAGCGCGTGCGCAGTAGAAGTAAGAGTGGGAGACCCAGCCGGAGGGGGGCAAGTTCCTCCAGGTTCCTCCGTCTGGCATTACTGATCTCACCACCGCTGGATCAGGTCTGTTTGGTTGTCCTAGCTCGATCGTAACGTCGTGTCGCGTCGCGTCGCGTCGAATCATCCCTGTGTGGTGACACTCGCGAGTGGCTAGTTATTGTTAGTGCTTTCCAACCAACCGGGATTTACCAGCACCAGTGATTCACCAGTGATTAACCAGAGAAAGGAAGGTATTTATACATATATTTTACTATTCCTAGTAATTTGATTTCATTTTGCCTACAATGCCTAGCAAAAGTTTAAAAACGTCGGTGTCGCGAAAACCATTTCGCGAACTAAGTTCGAGTCAAAAACGGCGCATTTTGAAAGAAATTAGGACAAATATGAGCTTGCGTAAAAAATCAGCACGCCCCGCTAATGTCAGTAATATTTCTCCCGCCACCTCCTCTTCGGCCGCGCTAAATTCGAATGTAGAGTCTTCGCGTGAAGATTCGCAATCTACTGCGAATGCTTCAAATTCAATACCACATATTGACATACCCGGTACTTCTTTGTCTCAGTCCGCAAACTCGATCCCGTCTCGCGATGATCCCGCCACGTCAGATCCCTCGTTCCGCGATCGTTTGGCCACGTGTTTCGTCGACAGCAACGTAACGCACACGCAGGTGAATAACATATTACGCGTTCTTCAAACTCATTCGGCCTTTCGTGATTTTCCGAAAGATGCACGAACAATGCTTCATACACCGCGTACCAGTGTCCCCACGTTTGTGGTGACACCTGGTAATTATGTTCATTTCGGAGTAGAAAGTAAAATCATCGATTATTTATCACTGAAATCTTTTGAAACCATTCCCGAACGTCTACAAATAGATTTTCACGTCGACGGGTGCGTTCTAGACGATTCGAATAAAATCCACCTCTGGCCAATTCAACTTAGAGTAGCGAATATTTCAAACAGTAAGCCTCTCGTTATAGGCATCTATGAAGGCCCAAGTAAACCGATAGATTGCAACGTTTATTTACAAAAATTTGTTTCCGACATTAATTTAATAAAATCGAATGGCGGCATTCTTTTCCGGGGTAGAAGAATCCCTATGGATTTAAGGTGTTTTATAGCCGATGCACCGGCTCGGTCTTTTATTCTCCACCATCGCGCTCATAACGGTCGGTATCCCTGTTCTAAATGTAAAGTGTGTGGAGAATGGTATAGAAATCGAATGGTTTTTCGCGGGATCGATCACCCTCCTCGAAGCGACGATGACTACGCAAGTCGTCCTGAGGACGATAGTCATTTTGAAACGGGTAATAGTCCATTAGCTTCATTAGGAATGGGAATGGTTTCTGAAGTAGCATTCGAATACATGCATTTAGTATGTCTCGGGGTAGTAAAGAAACTGTTATCCGCCTGGGTGTGTGGTAGCTTTACCAAAGAAGTAAAATTATCAAAAGATCAGCTTACAGTAGTCAACGCGAGAATCAACGCTATTAATAATCATTGTCCGTCCGATTTTGCAAGACGCCCCAATCCAATCGAAACTTTTTCAAATTTCAAAGCGACCGAATTTCGCCAGTTTATTCTGTACACCGGCCCGGTCGTCATGCACGGTGTACTAAATGATAAAGTATATTTTCATTTTTTGCTGCTTCACAGTGCCATTCGGATACTGGCTTCACCCTCCCTTCTAAACGAACATTTAAAATTTGCAAAAGTAGCATTAAAACAGTTTGTTCTTAACTCCGAACGGTTCTATGGTATGTCCTTCCTCTCGTACAATGTCCACGCCCTGCTCCATTTGGCGAATGACGCGGAACGTTTAGGCCCCTTGGATTCATTTTCTGCGTTCCCTTATGAAAGTAATATGTCGATTTTCAGAAAGTACAATAGAAAGCCGGGTCAACCTTTGCAACAATTTTCAAATAGAATGGCTGAAATGGAACGTTGTGGTAGCAGAGAGGGAGGTGGTGATTCTTCCACCACCAGTGTCGTTGCTTCTACAACGTTTCGCAGCAGCAGTGGCGCGAATTCTTACAATAAAATTCAATTTTTAAATTCAACCCTTTCTCTCAATAACCGCGACAATTGCTGCATCTTACGCGACGGCTCAATTTGTCTTGTTACGTCAATTTGCCCGTACCAGAGTACTTACAGATTAGGCCTACAACGGTTTGAGAACGTAGGTCAGTTTTACAATGTATCGCTAGATTCTTCGAGTTTAGAAATTTTTAAATGTGCGAATTTGAGCACACAAATAACTTTTGCTAGCGTAGAAAATGTTAAGGCAAAATGTTATCGGATGCCGTTGGACAGCAACCAATGGGTTATCGCGGTACTTTCGCACGCCGAAGATGCGTAATTTCATTGCATGTTTTTCTGTTTTAATTTCTGTTCTAATTATTTCTGTTTTCTTTTTTGTATCAATTGCGACATAGTGGAGTAGGCCTATTGGGGATACCACTGAAAAAAAACGCATTGTCAATAGTACCTCATGGCTAATGAGGAAATCTATTGGAAACCGAGGAAAAATGTGCTGCCCAGGACAGGAGCAGAAGGAAGAAGCAGCGGCAACCGAGGAAGAGGGAGGCTTCAATAATTTCTCGTGTGGTACGTACATTCAATTATATGCCATACAACACACGTGTATACATACATTGTACATTTAACTGATTTTCTTTTTGTATTTTTTTAGGTATCCCGCCTACGTCGAAGGATGTTACAGCGGTGCCCTCTCGACTTGCCACTACCGAGGATTGAACGTAATGTGCTGCCCAGGACAGGAGCAGAAGGAAGAAGCAGCGGCAACCGAGGAAGAGGGAGGCTTCAATAATTTCTCGTGTGGTACGTACATTCAATTATATGCCATACAACACACGTGTATACATACATTGTACATTTAACTGATTTTCTTTTTGTATTTTTTTTTAGGTATCCCGCCTACGTCGAAGGATGTTACAGCGGTGCCCTCTCGACTTGCCACTACCGAGGATTAAACGTAATGTGCTGCCCAGGACAGGAGCAGAAGGAAGAAGCAGCGGCAACCGAGGAAGAGGGAGGCTTCAATAATTTCTCGTGTGGTACGTACATTCAATTATATGCCATACAACACACGTGTATACATACATTGTACATTTAACTGATTTTCTTTTTGTATTTTTTTTTAGGTATCCCGCCTACGTCGAAGGATGTTACAGCGGTGCCCTCTCGACTTGCCACTACCGAGGATTAAACGTAATGTGCTGCCCAGGACAGGAGCAGAAGGAAGCAGCGGCAACCGAGGAAGAGGGAGGCTTCAATAATTTCTCGTGTGGTACGTACATTCAATTATATGCCATACAACACACGTGTATACATACATTGTACATTTAACTGATTTTCTTTTTGTATTTTTTTTTAGGTATCCCGCCTACGTCGAAGGATGTTACAGCGGTGCCCTCTCGACTTGCCACTACCGAGGATTAAACGTAATGTGCTGCCCAGGACAGGAGCAGAAGGAAGCAGCGGCAACCGAGGAAGAGGGAGGCTTCAATAATTTCTCGTGTGGTACGTACATTCAATTATATGCCATACAACACACGTGTATACATACATTGTACATTTAACTGATTTTCTTTTTGTATTTTTTTTTAGGTATCCCGCCTACGTCGAAGGATGCTACAGCGGTGCCCTCTCGACTTGCCACTACCGAGGATTAAACGTAATGTGCTGCCCAGGACAGGAGCAGAAGGAAGAAGCAGCGGCAACCGAGGAAGAGGGAGGCTTCAATAATTTCTCGTGTGGTACGTACATTCAATTATATGCCATACAACACACGTGTATACATACATTGTACATTTAACTGATTTTCTTTTTGTATTTTTTTTTAGGTATCCCGCCTACGTCGAAGGATGCTACAGCGGTGCCCCCTCGACTTGCCACTACCGAGGATAAAAAGGAAATGTGCTGCCCAGGACAGGAGCAGAAGGAAGCAGCGGCAACCGAGGAAGATGGTGGGGCAATAACTATGTCCACCTTGAATATCTCCGTTATTTGTAATAACATGGAAAAATGTTATGAACAAAATTTGCACGGTACAGAGGGGGACGTGTCGTAACACAAACATTTTCTACGAGGGTGGAGACATAGGACATTTCAAGGTCACCTTGATCTTTTAAAATAGAAACACCTACTTTCTGTATCATGAATCGATAGACCACCGACTTCTGTATAAAGATGTATTGACCTCCATATGTCTTAAATCTAATAGTTGACGAGATATTATCCAATGAAGAAAGAAAATTGTTTTGATAATATCTCGTTAACTATTAGATTTAAGACATATGGAGGTCAATACATCTTTATACAGAAGTCGGTGGTCTATCGATTCATGATACAGAAAGTAGGTGTTTCTATTTTAAAAGATCAAGGTGACCTTGAAATGTCCTATGTCTCCACCCTCGTAGAAAATGTTTGTGTTACGACACGTCCCCCTCTGTACCGTGCAAATTTTGTTCATAACATTTTTCCATGTTATTACAAATAACGGAGATATTCAAGGTGGACATAGTTATTGCCCCACCCTGTATATGATAATATGATTTAGGTCCATGTAAAGAATGTAACGTTTTTGTTATTTTCAATAATAAAAGATTGTAATAATAAATAAAAAATTGTAATATTTATTATTCCTTATGCTATTGTACCTGTATGTGACTCCAACTCCCTGCGGCGTTTTTAATATAACTTCTATCATTCAAATAAATGTAGCTATATAAAAAATATAAATTTTCTTTTCCTTTATACAACTTTTCTTTTCCTTTATAGCTTCTATCTCTTGCAATCGATGCAGAGAATATTTTTACTTTACACAAAGATTCGCAGTCTACAAAAAATAATATAAATATAATAGAATAAATAAAATGATTTATTTTTCTTTTGTTTTCCGTTCTTGCATGTGACTGAATATTCATTAAAAATCAGTATTGTCGGTAAACAGGAAAACTGCCACATATTATTATTATTATTATTTATTTAATTTCGGCCTCTGTACAATAGAAATTTACCTTACCGACATCTGCCACATTAGTGCGATCTGCCCTTACCGACGGCGCTGCCTTGTTTAACGACATTCGCCGTATTAATCAGTGCGACCGTGCTGCCATCTTGCGGGGAAGCGGAATTCAGGACAGAGTTGCCTTCCACCTCGACTGCAGAAGCTGCCTTCCACGTGGAATGCATCCAGATGGTTCCAGATGCTGGGTCGCTGCGCTCATTTTCGGCACTCCACGTGGAGTCCATTTGGCTATCAGGGATAATACTAAAAATCATATATTAGCTCGTATCACTTTGTAGAAGGAAAAGGGAGAATAAATGTAGCGTTAAGGTAAATAGAAGTTTAGTGTAGGAAGTGTAAATACAAATTATAAACCTAAATGTACAATATCAGTGTACACTGGTAAGATTACCTTAAAATAGATTTATGAATATTTAGAAATGTCATACGAATAAATCCAAAATGAAATCTGATCGAAGCTGCTGGTATTTAAAACGTGAACATAATACTAAAAATCATATATTAGCTCGTATCACTTTGTAGAAGGAAAAGAGAGAATAAATGTAGCATTAAGGTGAATAGAAGTTTAGCGTAGGACTATAAATACAAATTATAAATCTAAATGTACAATATCAGCGTACACTGGTAAGATTACCTTAAAATTGATTTATGGATATTTAGAAATGTCATACGAATAATTCGAAAATGAAATCAGGTCGAAGCTGCTGGTATTTAAAACGTGAACATAATACTAAAAATCATATATTAGCTCGTATCACTTTGTAGAAGGAAAAGAGAGAATAAATGTAGCATTAAGGTGAATAGAATTTTAGCGTAGCAAGTATAAATACAAATTATAAATCTAAATGTACAATATCAGCGTACACTGGTAAGATTTCACTTAAAATTGATTTATGAATATTTAGAAATGTCATACGAATAATTCGAAAATGAAATCAGGTCGAAGCTGCTGGTATTTAAAACGTGAACATAATACTAAAAATCATATATTAGCTCGTATCACTTTGTAGAAGGAAAAGAGAGAATAAATGTAGCATTAAGGTGAATAGAATTTTAGCGTAGGAAGTATAAATACAAATTATAAATCTAAATGTACAATATTGTGGGATTATAAAATAATCGGGTGTCAGAAGTGGGATTGAACTATATATATAACTTTATTATATGGTAAACTATACACTATACACTAATTACGCTCGCTTGCTCTTTTACTCTTTTACTCTTATGCTCGTTTACTCTTATACTCTTAATCAACGACTCCCTCTGCTTCCACGGCCTGCCTTATTTATATCGGCCGCGAATCACACACACACGCACATGTACACTTTAAGGTTATCGCACCTTACGCTCTTCTCTCTCTCACATCATCGCTCTAACTCACTCATACCATCACTCTGGGTCATTCACTCTAGTATTGTCTGTTTACTTGTCAGCGGCTCACCTTCGTCGCTGACAAGTAACGGGCGAACTGTTCCGAAAAACGCGTACGGTTTTTCGGATGCTCCAACTGTCATATCGGCTGTTTATGATTGCTTGAAATCGCCTAACTCTTTATCCTACACTCGGCCATCCTGCAGGGACGTTTGGCCTCAGACGTCCTCTTCATCCGATAGATCGTGTTCAAGCCACGGTTTCATGAAATCAACTGCCGTTGAGGTCTGATTAGGACCTTCGTGTTCGCCTATCTTTCGCACGAGATACCTATGGTTTCTTAACGCTTTCACTATTTCGTATGGCCCTAAAAATTTATTTGCTAGCTTTAGCCCTGGTCCCATCTGAGTTCGCTTGATGGCAACCAAGTCAAGCGGTTTGTATACAATTGGTTCTTTTCGTCGCTTATTATAAGTGTTTCTGTTCTCCGCTTGTACTTTTGCGATGTTTTTCGCTGCCTCCTCTCGCTCCGCACTGCGCTTCTCCTGAAATTCTCGCGTACACTCGTTTTCTATTATTGACCTAATCTCGATGTTCTCTTTCAAATTAGCATCAACACCGAGTAATAACCGGAACGGGGAAGTACCAATGCTACGGTGTACTGTAGTGTTAATATATTTCTGCGCTGTTTCTAGATACTTATACCACTCATCTTTTTTCGGCGCTGATAATTTAGTTAGTAGAGGGATCAATGTTCTATTCATCCTCTCGACCTGACCATTCGCTCGAGGGACGCCTACAGTCGTTAGAACATGTTTTATTTTCTCCTCTGTACAATATTCTTGAAACTCTTTAGAAGTAAATGCCGCGCCTCTGTCTGAAATAATCCTGCGCGGGTTACCGAAAACAACGGCCTGTTTACGAAGTCGTGTAATAACCTCAGAGGCATTTGTGGTTTTTGTCGCATAAAACCAAGCAAACTTTGAAAATGAATCTACGACTACGAATATGTGCCGATAACTCTTACACGTCGAGGGTAGGGGACCTAAATGATCTACGTAGTACGTATCGAGCGGTACCTCGCCTTTCGCTATTGGCTGTAAATACCCTTCCGCCTTGCCGGACTTTCGATCGGCTAGTATGCACGGAACACAATTTCGGACAATTTTCTCGATCTTTGATCGCGCATTGGGGATCCAATATTCTTTATCTATCAACGCTTCGGTTTTTGCAACAGAAAAATGTCCTTGCTCGTGCGCGGCGCGTAATATTTGCGTCGTCATGGATTTCGGCGCGACTAATTTCAGTTCGTCTTTATCCTCTTTGAATAATACTCCTCCTTTAAGTACGTAACCGCTAATCTCGTTATTTTCCGCTAACTTTATTATCCTATTGATATCGACGTCTTCATGCTGTGCTTTTGCAAAACGTCGAGATAAACTACTTATACACTCTTCTACTACTAAACATGTTGAGATTGGATTCCTACTTAATGCATCAACATGTGACATTCTCGTTCCCGGCCTATGCTCAATCTCGTATGAAAATTCTTCTAACAACAGAGCCCATCTTGCCACTCTCACGCACAGATCTCGTTTTTTCATGGTTAGAGTGAATGCTCTACAGTCTGTCACGATCTTAAATGATATACCTAGTAGATAAACTCTGAACTTTTTTAATGCTCTAACTATAGCTAATACTTCTAACTCATAGCTCGAATAATTTTGCTCAGCTGGGGATGTCTTCCCACTCGCATAATACACTGGATGCAGTTTATTGTCGCTGGAGTTCCTTTGCATCAAAATGGCTCCAAAACCGAACATGCAAGCATCGGTATGCAGCTCAGTTTCCGCGTTCACTCTATAGATATTCAGCACCGGTTTATCACTCAAAAGTCTCTTCAAAGTTTCAAACGCATGTCTCTGAGGTTCATCGAATATAAAAGTCCTATCCGCTTTTAACATATCGCTGAGGGGTCGCGCTATTAAAGAATATTGACAGACAAATTTTCTAAAATAACCCGTTAGCCCGAGGAAACTTTGTACCTGTCGTATTGTGGTCGGCTGTGGAAATTTACGTACCGCCTCGGTTTTACGCTCAGAAGGATAAATTTTCCCGTCGCTGACTTCGTGTCCAATGTACTCTACTCTATGTTGTAAAAATTGACATTTCTCCCAGTTTATGCGTAATCCGACTTCGCTGGCTACAGACAGTACTCGCTTCAAGTTCTGTAAACCGCTCTCGTAGTCTGCAGAAGGTACTATTAAGTCATCCAGATAAGTTAAAACTATTTTCTCTCGAATCAATTCTCGAAATACGCTGTTAATATATTTCTGGAAAACCGCAGGCGAATTGCATAAGCCAAAAGGTACTCTTAGGAATTCGAAATGTCCATCTGGGACTATAAAAGCGGTGTACTTGCGACTATTCTCGTCTATGAGCACATGAAAAAATCCATTCTCTAAATCAAGCGTACTATAATACTTCGCGTCCTGTAATAAATCTAATTGATCCTCAATTAAAGGCAGTGGAAATCGATCTTTGACAATTTTAGAATTTAATTTTCGATAGTCTACACAAATTCTCGTTGAACCGTTTCTTTTTTTCACAAGTACGATAGGACTCGCATACTCTGACAGTGATGGCCTAATGATACCACTTTCCAACCACTCTTGCATCTGCGCGTTCACGATATTTCTCTCCAATGGTGACAAACGCCTCGCACGCTCATAGACAGGTTCGTCATCCTTTGTTACGATCGTCATTTTGACGGGTACTTCTCTGATTTTCCGCGGTTCGTACTCTGAAATTAGCTCGCGGATGTCTTCCCGAAAAACGTCTGGTACATTTGGTAAGACTACCTCCTCATTACTGAACACATCTATTTTTAATACTTCTGGGACGAGGTCATCTTTTTCCCCGGCCAACGGTTCAATAGAAATTTTCCCTTGCGCAATGTGTATCTCTACCTCGTTCAAAAAACTTGTACCTAGCAACAACTCGGCTCTAATTACGTTGTATGGTATTACGTGAATTCGCGTGGAATATTCATTATTATCGACAACTAATTTTCCGTCAAAAGCACCATTTGTTTCGTGAATGTCTGATCCCGAACCGCGAAATGATATTTTCGGCGAACTCAAACGCGGCGAACCCAGCTTCCTATACTGATCAGCCCGTAGGAAAGAAATATCGCTCCCGGTATCAATTAATGCATTTATTGCCATTCCATTTAACGTTACCTCTTTAACGTATCTCTTCGACGCTGTTTGTACCAGTGCGCACGACGGTCCTGGTTGGGTCGACTCTTCGGTGCACCGTGTGGCGACGTGCCCCCTCTTGTTGCACTTGAAGCATTTGGGACCGCTTGTTCTTGTTGGGCAGTCGTAGCCTAAATGACCTGCACTTCCACAATTATGGCAACGCCGCACGTACTCTTCTCGTTTCCGCTGACCGTATCCTTTGCTCTCTGCTCTTCTATCATAGGATGTGCTGCTTGGGACTCCCGCTCTTGCAACCGTTGATTCTCCGTCTCGTTTCCCTCCCCATCGGAGCGTTATATCTTCGAACGCTTCGAGCAACGCTTCTTTCGTTTTGAGTTTTAATAACCGTGCTTGGTCACGAAGATGCGTATCGGGAATACCTTCGATAATGTACGCCACGATTTCTTTGTCGTGGATCGGTACTCTATTTGCCATGATTACCTTCTCATGCATGTAGCTGTGAAATAATTCTCCTCTCCTCCATATTCTTTCTTCGAAGCGCTTCCGCAACGCAAGAGCATTGGGCTCGTGTCTGAACATTCCCTTGAGTTCAGAGAGGAACCCTTGCACGGGCATCGTGATGTGCTCTGGCTTTGAATGCAGCCATTCCAGGGCTTTACCTTTTAATTTCATCCCGATGAGAAGTTTGGCACTCTCTTCGCTCAGACTGTATGAGTCCCGCAAAAGGTGGAATTGTCTCTCCCAATTGTCATAATCCGAAGGTTCTCCATCGTATGTGCTCAACAGTTCGGCTATGTGTTTCAACGCGTGACCATGAGATGAGCTCACAGCGCTTACGGTAACAGGCTCCCTCCGAGGCCCCGACTGTTGCTCCTCCTGGTTGTTTAGATTCTGCCCACGCTTCAGCATTTCGATCTCTCGGCGTGCTAATTCCAAATCGCGTTGGATAAGGTCCCTTTCCTTTTCCACCAATTCCAAATGCCTCCGGAGCAGGGATGTCTCAATCTCACTCTTGGACTCGCCGGACGGCACCGCACCTTCTCCGTAAATTAATTCCGGCGCCAGCGGATCAAAATCCATAACTACAGTGGGATCTACTTCTGCTAACCGACTCATGAGCTCTGCTTTGGTTCCAGTTGTTGGTAGATTTAATGCCCGCAACCTTTCCTTCAGCATCACCGTCGTGATCCTGTTCCGGTTCGCGGCTGGTGTCTCCGAAAAACTCATCTTCGTCACTTGTCACTCTGTCCCTCTTAAAATTATCGATAGTTCTTAAAAATGACTCACTCGCGACACTACCTTTTGCTCTACAATCCCGGACGAGCCCCCAATTGTGGGATTATAAAATAATCGGGTGTCAGAAGTGGGATTGAACTACCCAGATAGCACGCGGGCTCGGTACGTTCCGAGCCCGTGCGCGCGCCAGTGCGAGCACTGTGCGAGCCCGCCGGGCCTAGCCCGCCGTGCCTGCTCTGGGACAGGTTTGGGCGGATTAGCAAGGGTGCGGGATTCGCGTCCTCATTTCGTGATAATACAAACACGGGTTGTTTCAGTAGTCAAAAACGCTAGATAAAAGATCAGTCTAGGCAGCAATCGTCCTCAAAAGTGTTTTTTCTTGCGTATACTAGGTGTAATTTGCATTATTCGACAGCATAGATGTTACGAAAATGGCCTACAGGCGCAGTTGTACGCTTCCGAATAATGCAAATTACACCTAGTATACGCAAGAAAAAACACTTTTGAGGACGATTGCTGCCTAGACTGATCTTTTATCTAGCGTTATTGACTACTGTAAAATCAAATTTGTGCATTATCGAGAAACGAGAACGCGAATCCCGCACCCTTACAATCCTGGAAAAAGGAATCTACCTCCGCAAGAGGGCAGCACTAATGTCGCGATTGCCGGTATACGGAATACAGGGCAGGCCACACCATCGTGGCAGACGTCGATAAAGTTAATACCTACTACGTGTTCCCCGGCAACAGTAGCCAATAATTTAAAATTTTTCAGTGAATATTCTTCGTGCGCATGCAAGCACGGAAATCGAATTACTAAGTAAAAATAAAACAATTTTCAAATTTACTCAGATTTAATTGAAATCGATAATACCTCTATGGCTACATTTGAAATGCTAATATTTATTGAACAATAAAACAATTTTTAAATTTACTCAGTTTTATTTAAAATTGATAATACCTCTATGGCTACATTTGAAATGCTAATATTTATTGAAAAATAAAACAATTTTTTAATTTACTGAGTTTTATTTAAAATTAAAATACATAGAATTCGCCGCAAAGTTGTTGGAAGGATAACATTGAATTAAAACAGGGAATATAGGAAATGAATATTGTAATTTAAACTTTATTGAAGATGTCCTTTATTAATAAAACTTACAATACAATCATTTTTAAAAAAATAAATGAATATTTCATTTTCTGCTTCCCCGGTTGCGTGGCACCCTGCTCCATTTCCTCGTCCTGGTCCACCCCGCAACACACGGCAGAGACAGCATACCTGACAAATAACAGAGAAAAGAATTAGTACAAAATACATCAAACGATTACAATGTCGTAATTTCGCATACTTACAACTCGAGACGTTGAATCCAGGCGTCTTCCAGAGCGTCGCGGACTTCCTGCTTCATTTCCTCGTCCTGGTCCACCCCGCAACACACGGCAGAGACAGCATACCTGACAAATAACAGAGAAAAGAATTAGTACAAAATACATCAAACGATTACAATGTCGTAATTTCGCATACTTACAACTCGAGACGTTGAATCCAGGCATGTTCCAGAGTGCCGCGACTTCCTGCTCCATTTCCTCGTCCTGGTCCACCCCGCAACACATGGCAGAGACAGCATACCTGACAAATAAGAGAACAAGAATTAGTACAAAATACATCAAATGATTACAATGTCGTAATTTCGCATACTTACAACTCGAGACGTTGAATCCAGGCGTCTTCCAGAGCGTCGCGGACTTCCTGCTTCATTTCCTCGTCCTGGTCCACCCCGCAACACACGGCAGAGACAGCATACCTGACAAATAACAGAGAAAAGAATTAGTACAAAATACATCAAACGATTACAATGTCGTAATTTCGCATACTTACAACTCGAGACGTTGAATCCAGGCATGTTCCAGAGCGCCGCGACTTCCTGCTCCATTTCCTCGTCCTGGTCCACCCCGCAACACATGGCAGAGACAGCATACCTGACAAATAAGAGAACAAGAATTAGTACAAAATACATCAAACGATTACAATGTCGTAATTTCGCATACTTACAACTCGAGACGTTGAATCCATGCGTCTTCCAGAGCGTCGCGGACTTCCTGCTCCATTTCCTCGTCCTGGTCCACCCCGCAACACACGGCAGAGACAGCATACCTGACAAATAACAGAGAAAAGAATTAGTACAAAATACATCAAACGATTACAATGTCGTAATTTCGCATACTTACAACTCGAGACGTTGAATCCAGGCATGTTCCAGAGCGCCGCGACTTCCTGCTCCATTTCCTCGTCCTGGTCCACCCCGCAACACACGGCAGAGACAGCATACCTGACAAATAACAGAACAAGAATTAGTACAAAATATCTCAAACGATTACAATGTCGTAATTTCGCATACTTACAACGCGAGACGTTGAATCCAGGCATGTTCCAGAGCGCCGCGACTTCCTGCTCCATTTCCTCGTCCTGGTCCACCCCGCAACACACGGCAGAGACAGCATACCTGACAACTAGCTGGTTATTGTTGCTCGCTCGCTTCGCGAGCTTCGCAGGTGGGGGTATTGTAGCTCGCTTTGCGATTTCGCGAGAGGGTTAGTGGTACGGATGTTATTTTGTGTGTGACTCTCCACGAGCCACACAAAGAACTTCCCGATTCGTTAGTTGCAGTATATTATTATCATTATTTAGTGTACGTTTTAAGAAGATTATACGTCCTCAGGGAAGTTCAATAGTTTTCTACTTATCAAAATGTTTTCTGTATGGCGTCGCATTAAACCAACATCGTATGTTCGTTGCTCGCATGCTCCATTAACCATTTTTTTATATTAACTTTCAATTTCATCTCAGTTAATAATTCGTATTGAACTGCTTGTTTTTTTAATGGATTGTAATATAAATGTTTTTGTACTTTCATCGATATTCTTTGAAAATGTATTCTCGGCAGTAGCGATGAATAACTCACTCTTGCATTGGGATAATTTTCGATTATTCTAAGTGGTAACATTAGCATTAGTTGCATAATTAAAAAAGGAAAATAAAAAAAAATTTTTTAAAATAAATCTGTTTAAATTATAAAAAAAAATATATGTTATTATTATGTTTGTTTCTTCGGTGGAAAATTTCCGTCCTCTCGTATAATTTGCATTGTTGAATGAACTTCTTTCGAAAAAAAACTAAAAAACTACTTGACCAATATGGACCAAAATCTAATCAGCTCTAAGTTACAGCGGGGCACATCGATTGCATCATTCATCATTCTGATCGCATCGTTACTTTTTCAGAAAACGTTAACGAAAAATTTGATACCATAGAAACGGACATACGCGCGCGCGCGCACACACACACACACACCATTTTGATAAAAATAGTCTAAAATGACTCCAGAGACCATGAAACGTGAAGATCTGCTAAAAAATCGATTCTCGATTTTCGGGGTAATTATAGTAACTTCCCTATGAATCGGGATGTTAAAAATAGTCTAAAATGACTCCAATGACCATGAAACGTGAAGATCTGCTAAAAAATCGATTTTCGATTTTCGGGGTAAAAAAACATTAATAGCTGTATGCCCCACTAGCAATGCGTACCACTAACCCTCTCGCAAGAGCAGTTCTACCCGCGAGCTCGCGAAGCGAGCGAGCTACAATAACCAGTTAGTTTTTATTTTGCTATTCGTACGTTTTAAGAAGATTATATGTTTTCAGGGAAAGTGATTATAACACTGTATTGGGCATATAGAGTATGCCCAACCACATGACGTATGTAGTCTTTTGAATTTTTCAAAAAAAAAAAAAAAAATTTTTTTTTAAAAAACTAAAAAACTACTTGACCAAACTTGACCAAAATCTTATCAGCTCTAAATTGCAGCGAGGCACTTCCAATGCATCATTCATTATTCTGATCGCGTTATTACTTTTTCTGAAAACGTTGACGAAAAATTTGATACCATAGAAACGGACATACGCACACACACACACACACACACACACACACACACACATACCGACATTTTGATAAAAATAGTCTAAAATGAATCCAATGACCATGAAACGTGAAGATCTGTTAAAAATTCGATTTTCGATTTTCGGGGTAATTACCATAACTTCCCTATGAATCGGGAAGTTAAATAACAGAACAAGAATTAGTACAAAATATCTCAAACGATTACAATGTCGTAATTTCGCATACTTACAACTCGAGACGTTGAATCCAGGCATGTTCCAGAGCGCCGCGACTTCCTGCTCCATTTCCTCGTCCTGGTCCACCCCGCAACACACGGCAGAGACAGCATACCTGACAAATAAGAGAACAAGAATTAGTACAAAATACCTCAAACGATTACAATGTCGTAATTTCGCATACTTACAACTCGAGACGTTGAATCCAGGCATGTTCCAGAGCGCCGCGACTTCCTGCTCCATTTCCTCGTCCTGGTCCACCCCGCAACACACGGCAGAGACAGCATACCTGACAAATAAGAGAACAAGAATTAGTACAAAATACCTCAAACGATTACAATGTCGTAATTTCGCATACTTACAACTCGAGACGTTGAATCCAGGCATGTTCCAGAGCGCCGCGACTTCCTGCTCCATTTCCTCGTCCTGGTCCACCCCGCAACACACGGCAGAGACAGCATACCTGACAAATAACAGAACAAGAATTAGTACAAAATATCTCAAACGATTACAATGTCGTAATTTCGCATACTTACAACTCGAGACGTTGAATCCAGGCATGTTCCAGAGCGCCGCGACTTCCTGCTCCATTTCCTCGTCCTGGTCCACCCCGCAACACACGGCAGAGACAGCATACCTGACAAATAAGAGAACAAGAATTAGTACAAAATACCTCAAACGATTACAATGTCGTAATTTCGCATACTTACAACTCGAGACGTTGAATCCAGGCATGTTCCAGAGCGCCGCGACTTCCTGCTCCATTTCCTCGTCCTGGTCCACCCCGCAACACACGGCAGAGACAGCATACCTGACAAATAAGAGAACAAGAATTAGTACAAAATACCTCAAACGATTACAATGTCGTAATTTCGCATACTTACAACTCGAGACGTTGAATCCAGGCATGTTCCAGAGCGCCGCGACTTCCTGCTCCATTTCCTCGTCCTGGTCCACCCCGCAACACATGGCAGAGACAGCATACCTGACAAATAAGAGAACAAGAATTAGTACAAAATACATCAAACGATTACAATGTCGTAATTTCGCATACTTACAACTCGAGACGTTGAATCCATGCGTCTTCCAGAGCGTCGCGGACTTCCTGCTCCATTTCCTCGTCCTGGTCCACCCCGCAACACACGGCAGAGACAGCATACCTGACAAATAACAGAACAAGAATTAGTACAAAATACATCAAACGATTACAATGTCGTAATTTCGCATACTTACAACTCGAGACGTTGAATCCAGGCATGTTCCAGAGCGCCGCGACTTCCTGCTCCATTTCCTCGTCCTGGTCCACCCCGCAACACATGGCAGAGACAGCATACCTGACAAATAAGAGAACAAGAATTAGTACAAAATACATCAAACGATTACAATGTCGTAATTTCGCATACTTACAACTCGAGACGTTGAATCCAGGCATGTTCCAGAGCGCCGCGACTTCCTGCTCCATTTCCTCGTCCTGGTCCACCCCGCAACACACGGCAGAGACAGCATACCTGACAAATAACAGAACAAGAATTAGTACAAAATATCTCAAACGATTACAATGTCGTAATTTCGCATACTTACAACTCGAGACGTTGAATCCAGGCGTCTTCCAGAGCGTCGCGGACTTCCTGCTTCATTTCCTCGTCCTGGTCCACCCCGCAACACACGGCAGAGACAGCATACCTGACAAATAACAGAGAAAAGAATTAGTACAAAATACATCAAACGATTACAATGTCGTAATTTCGCATACTTACAACTCGAGACGTTGAATCCAGGCATGTTCCAGAGCGCCGCGACTTCCTGCTCCATTTCCTCGTCCTGGTCCACCCCGCAACACATGGCAGAGACAGCATACCTGACAAATAAGAGAACAAGAATTAGTACAAAATACATCAAACGATTACAATGTCGTAATTTCGCATACTTACAACTCGAGACGTTGAATCCATGCGTCTTCCAGAGCGTCGCGGACTTCCTGCTCCATTTCCTCGTCCTGGTCCACCCCGCAACACACGGCAGAGACAGCATACCTGACAAATAACAGAACAAGAATTAGTACAAAATATCTCAAACGATTACAATGTCGTAATTTCGCATACTTACAACTCGAGACGTTGAATCCAGGCATGTTCCAGAGCGCCGCGACTTCCTGCTCCATTTCCTCGTCCTGGTCCACCCCGCAACACACGGCAGAGACAGCATACCTGACAAATAACAGAACAAGAATTAGTACAAAATATCTCAAACGATTACAATGTCGTAATTTCGCATACTTACAACTCGAGACGTTGAATCCAGGCATGTTCCAGAGCGCCGCGACTTCCTGCTCCATTTCCTCGTCCTGGTCCACCCCGCAACACACGGCAGAGACAGCATACCTGACAAATAACAGAACAAGAATTAGTACAAAATACCTCAAACGATTACAATGTCGTAATTTCGCATACTTACAACTCGAGACGTTGAATCCAGGCATGTTCCAGAGCGCCGCGACTTCCTGCTCCATTTCCTCGTCCTGGTCCACCCCGCAACACACGGCAGAGACAGCATACCTGACAAATAAGAGAACAAGAATTAGTACAAAATACCTCAAACGATTACAATGTCGTAATTTCGCATACTTACAACTCGAGACGTTGAATCCAGGCATGTTCCAGAGCGCCGCGACTTCCTGCTTCTATTTCCTCGTCCTTCGAGAAACCGATTACAATTCAATAGGTTTCCACATTACCCATGAGGTACTATTGTTAATGCGTTTTTTTTAAAGTGGTATCCCCGGTAGGCCTATTCCACTATGTCACTGATGGTTGCGGGAAAAGAAAGGTGTAATTGCGGTCGTATAAAAAAATCACGTCTCTTCAGCATGAGAAAGGACTGCGACAACCCATTCGGTGATTTCCAATGGGCTGTCGTAGTTCTCTCTCTCACCGAGTAACGGCATTCGGTAACATTTTGCTCTAACTTCTTCCAATCTTATGTAGTTCAATTGTGTGTCTAAGTTTGCGCATTTAAAATAATCTAGGACCTCGGAACTTAAGTGTATATTGTAAAATTCGCTAATTGTGTTAAACCGCTTCACGCCTAATGTGAATGTTGCATTATCCGGGCAAATTGTCATTATTACACAAACCGTACCGTCGCGTAATATGCAGCAGTTGTCTCTACTGTATATTGAGAGGAGCAAGTTATTGAATTTAATTTTTTTATAGAAAATCGCGCCGCTACTATTGACAAACCTCATAGAAGCATGGACAGTGTTGGAAGAATCACCAACTTCCTCACTGCTACCATGTCTTTCTCTTTCGGCTATTCTATTTTTAAATTGAGATAAAGGTAGCCCGGGCTTTCTGAAATTAACTGAGAAAAAGGACATGTTGCTTTCATACGGGAAAGCGGAAAAGGAGTCTAATGTACCGAATCGGCTGACGTCTTCCGCCAAGTGCAGAAGTCCATGGACATTGTACGAATTGAATGCAGGGCCATAATGGTGTTGGCAAGAGCGAACAAACTGTTTTAATGCTGCTTCAGCAAACCGGAAGTGAGATTTTAATAACGACGGCGAAGTGAAGATTCGAATTGCACTATGCAGGAGCAGAAAATGAATGTAAACGCGGTTGTCTAATACTTCGCGCAATACAACGGGACCCGTGTACAAAAGGAATTGTCGAAATTCCGTCGCTTTATATTTCTTAAAAAAAGTTATGGGTCGCGGACGGCGAGCAAACTCGGAAGGACAGTATTTATGAATTAGAATCAGTTGTTTGGAAATACTATTGATTTTTGGGGAATCTAATTTTACCGATTTGCAATAATTCCCACTCACCCAGGCGAAGCACAATTTGCGCACGACACCTAGCAATACTAGATGCATGTACTCAAACGGTACCTGCGAAACCATTCCCATGGGTAGAGAAGCTAATGGGCTGTGGCCTTCTTTGTGGTGATCGTTATAAGCTATTTCAACGTATTCCGAATCGGTTCGGGGTTCATGATCAACCCCATAAAAAACCATGCGTTTCTCTACGCGTGTGCCACAGACTTTACATTTCGAGCATGGTTGTTGCGACGTGTGGGCTTTATGATTTAGGATTAATGCTCGCGCCGGTGCATCAGCAATAAAACAACGCAACTCTACGGGGATTTTACGGCCTTCGAAAACGATGCCTGCATTCGACGTGATCGAATCGATGTCGGCGACAAATTTTTGAAAATATTCTACGGGGTCCGCGGGCTTGTGTTCGCCTTTGTAAATGCCAATTATAATTGGACTACTGTTTTTAATGTTGGTGACTCGAATTTGAATTGGCCACAGTTGGATCATGCCGGATTTGTCCAACGTGCAGCCATCTACATGAAAATCTATTACTAACCGCTCGGGAATGGTCTCGACAGATTTAATTAAATATTGCACTAATTTCGATTCTACGTTAAAATGAATGTACTGGCCTGGTGCCACGACAGACGTGATGGCCCTTCCGCGAGGTGTGCCGACAACTGTCCTCACATCACTGGGTAAATCGCGAAAACAGGGATGTGTACGCAGAAGGCATAGTAAGTTATTACCCTGGGTGTGTGATATATTATTGTTTACAAAATATGAAGCTAAATGATCGCGAAAAGATTTTTCCCGGACAGCGCCAGAAGAGTTCTGGGCTGTGTCTTCGCGTGACGGAATTGAACAAGAGGACGTGCTAGGCGTGTCTTGAAAATGCTGATCGGACGAAGAGGAGGTGGTGGAGATCTCCTGCATAGTGGCAACATTCGCGGGGGCTGCCGTTTGATTACGCGAGGAATGTAAATGTGCCCTTATTTCGTTCGAAATACGGCGTTGCTGACTACTACTGAGTTTTCTAAAGGGCTTACGCGAAATTGACTTTTTCAAGATTCTGGGAGCCATTAGAGCAAAAGTGAACCTAGCAAATAATACAAGTAATCACGCAAATACCTTCTTTCCTTCCACGCAGTCCACGTAATTGTAATACCTCGCTTGATCCAGGTGGCTCGCGTAATCCTAGTGGTCGCACACGTCACTTTGCACTCACAAACGCAATCGCACAACCGAGTCACGACCGTCACGACTTAACTTGTTATACGACCGAGCAACATGAACGAGAATTGGGGACTGAACCAGCGGCGGCGATGGTGCATTCGTCGGACCCCGTCCCGTCCCCGTGGGCCTGCCCCCCCCCCCCATACCCATGGGCCGTTCCACCAACTCAACTGCTGAGTGCCCCTCTCTGGCGCACCAACGCACGAACGACTGGAAACCCGCGTTTTTCGTGGCCAAAAGTATTTTAGCGTTATTTTCAAGTTAAGGATTATAGTATGCTAGGTCGTTGAATTCGCTTCGACATCAGCAATCATATTATAAAGTCAGAAATATATTGTGACATTTAAAACATTGACGTGATTCCAATTTTTATAAACGAAAAATTTTATTTTTAATTTTTGTTTATTAAAATTTATAGATATGTAAGTACCGATCAACTTTTGTTGGAAACATGTTTGTGGCAGATCGTAGAAAATGTCTTAAAAATCGTGTTAAAAGTAACCATACTAACACAAATAAGATGAATACATAAGTAAAATTATTAATGCACTAATGTATATTATACGTATATGCATTATTTATAAATCTACATAAACTATAAAAATATATAAAATATAAATTCCCGGTGACTATTTATTAAAATCATTGTACAATTGAAGCGGGCAGACGAGGACAGTTGAAACTGCGTACACTATTTTCAGAAATGTCAACATGTTTCATATGCGAATGGTTCGATTTCAGAAGAAAGCTCTTTGAAGGGTTCTTACTCTGTTCCAAAGAAAATTGTTCGAAAATTTTTTTGTTCATTAAACAATATATTTTAAGTTATTTATAATTAAATATAAATTACAACAAAGTTAGTAATGGACCCATGTAGCACAGAATAATTTAACAAATATTAGATATTATCAAAGAAGACGTAATTTTTAATTATGGACAAACAGAATCAAAATTTGCCCACCGCGCCAAATTGTTTAAATTGTCGCTTCGGAAGGATCCGATTTGAACAAGACTAAACAAGACAGAATTCGGGTATCATCTTGCGGTTGCTGTGGTGAACTCCCTTTCGGGAATTCGTTAAATAACTTCTATTTCATGCATGATGTACAGGTATGCGAAGAGTAAAAATGAACCAAGAGTGGAAATGGAATGACGTCAAATTTGGTGACAATGTTAAAATGATTTCTGATACAAATCACAATAACATGATCTACATTTTCGACTGACAAATTTATCGGAGATATGCATGGAAACACTGACACACAAAATTCTCTCTCCAGCAATTCTGGTCGCGTACGTGTTTATTTGTTTCTAGGTCATTTCCAAATACGTTTTGCTATTCATTTTTCCTGGATGGTCAGAGTTACTATTTTAAATTGAATTTCTGCTAAACTTTTGTACTGGTTCTGCAACATTTTTCTTTCTTCTATCGTTCTTTCCCCACGTTACAGTCCCATTATTTAAAGAAGTAGAATTCTTAACGGAATATAGAGGTGCACGTGTGTACAAAAAGAACTTGGGCCTAACTGCATTGGTCATAAAAAACATCTGGAGTGCCAGTTGTACCTTTTCGTTAAAAATTCCATTGCCATACCAGTTGTGAAACGGGTTTCCGGAAAATAACTTCGCTGTCGCTCGTAGCATAATTACCCGACCCTTTGCGCGGAAGGGCAAATGTTTTATTGCACTCGTCGATAGCCGCGAAGAAAGACACGAACATCTCACCAGGCCTCCATAGCGTTTCTTTGTTACAAACTTTGCAGACCTCCACGGTCACTTGAGAGCTGCAGCTATTCATCTTGGGGTTTTCCCGTCAACCCGCACACCGTGTGCAGTGACTCCTTCGAAATTAGGCAAAAAATTCATCGCCGATTGACGACTTTTCTGCTTTACTCGTTAATTGCGATTAACGATTATTAATCGTCAATCTGGTAATTGGTTAATGATCAACTGTAAATTCTTCATCCGTTTTCAGTTCCCTCGCTTTGTCTCCCTCTCCCTCCATATAACAATTTATGGATAGACCGTATGGTGATTATAATTTTATCAATTTTTCGGCATAATGCTAAATCATTTTCTGCTAGGGCGACACTGCATGAATTTTTACAGCACTCCATGCAAAAAATATGTTGAATGTACAGGTTTACATTATTGACTTTTAAGGTAGTTTTATGACTGAGCAACAATGTCTTAAGGTTCATTTCTTCATATATGTGATCATAAAATATTATGCCTTTCCGAAAGTTGAGAGATTTTATAGCACGCGTTTCTTTCGCAACCACTTTCTGAAGCATCGTTCGGTAGTTAGTGATTTTTACACATTTTAAGGAAACAATGCAAAGCTTTTTACCCTGAAGGCTTTTCAGGGAGGTACATACTACACTCTGAAACAGTATTTATTTCTATACTGTGTATATTTGTGCACTTAATTAATATTTGAAAGTAATCAAGAATTCAGCAATTTTTCTTATGATTTTAAAACTTCAGCAAGGATTTTGTTATACTTCCCCGTGAGTCCCCGCGTTCTATTTGATGTCATTCTATTCGGTATAGATTGGCGAACAAAGTGCAAAAAGAATTGGATCTGACTCGAAGATTTATAGCTAATTTAGTAAGAAGGTGATTGAGAATTGCAGCGCTCTATGCACGCCTGTACGTTTGCGTTCAACGGGCCTCTTCTTGAATGCTAGGAACCTCTTCAAAAGAACTGTTAAGTCCTCTCTCTTTTGACTGCATTCTGTACTAACAGTGCGATCAAAAACATATTTTATTATTTACCATGATTGACGGCAAAGTATGTAATGCTGCTACGGGCACGACATCCACAATGAAGTGTTTTGTATGTGGCATAACTTCAAAAGACTTTAATAATTTGACCAAAAAACCAATAGTAAATCAAAACTCACTGCAATTTGGTTTATCCATTTTACATGCCAAAATAAGACTCTTTGAGAATCTTTTACACGTATCCTACAAATTACCAATCAAAAAATGGCAAATCAAAACTACAGATGAAAAGTATACAGTGGAACAAAGAAAAAAATATATTCAGGAAGAATTCAAAACTAAAATGGGAATAATAATAGACAGACCAAAACCTGGCTTTGGGAATACTAATGATGGAAACACTAGCCGCAGATTCTTCGCAAATCACGAACTATCAGCTGAAATAACGGGGATTGATGTTGACTTAATATATCGATTTAAAATAATATTACAAGTCATATCAAGTATTGATATGATCGATACTGTTTGAGAGTGGCGCTCTCCAGCGCCATGCTTGAATCTATGTACAGCACATCGACCAATGCGACGCGATCCCGTCACGGGTGCGACGAGAGGCGTGTGTCGTCGAGACTCGCGCGGGCGAGAAATCATGCGGCTGATTGGTCACGTGCCTTCTCGATCAATCTGGAATGTTCGAAAACACCTCACCGGAACCGTCGGATCAGGAAGAACTTCCAGGTGGATCGAGACAATAAAAGAGAGAGAGAAGGCCCGCCATGTCTCCTTCTCTAACCGCTCACCAAGCGTGAACAGCTGATTTTCTGTCAAAGCGATTTATTCACATCTTGATACATAGAGAAAGTTTCATTTGTACAATTCTGACCACAGTTTATGTGAAAATACAGTAATTTATTTGTAGATTCGCTACCTTCCATTTTCCGACACATTTCCACTCACAATCCTTGCCAAGTTCAAATCCAACCGTCATTCACACATACAGTCCACTCTGCCGTTCTTCCACAATTTCCTGCGCTTTTCCAATTGCTAAAACTGAATCCAATCAGTTTCCTGCTTCCTGGTTGGGATATCGCACATTTGGTCCTTCGAGCCGGATTATCTACAAATAAAACAGTGCCAGTGACAAGTGGAACAGTGAGACAAGGAGTCAACTTGTTCAAGAATCCTGACTCACTTCAACATGGAAAAATTCACGCCTGAAGCACTCCTACAAAAGCAGCTGGATCTCGTAGGGGTGATGAGTCGAAGCATCGAAAACTTTAAGAAGTCAGTGTCCACCAAGTCCATGCGGACAGAAGGAGCCATAACCACTCGAATTAACATCCTAGAAAAACATTGGAGTGAGTTTCAGCGAAATCATGACATAATCATGTACCAACAGCGGGACTTGTTTAAGGACTGTGAGTACGTTACCAAACGGTTCTCAGACAAAGCCGAGGAGACGTATGCTCAGCAGAGAAGCACTCTCGAAGATATGCTATTGGAATGCAAAGAGGAAGAGCGACGAGAGAGGAGTTCCAGCTGCCGGGACCATCCTCGTACAGACCCAGCTTACGGGTCAGCCTCTTTGCCGAGGATGCAACTTCCTCAATTCCTTGGCAAGTACGTGGATTGGCCGTCCTTCAAAGACCTCTTCACGTCCATCATCGGGAAGCACACAGGCCTAAATGACGTGGACCGCCTGCACTACTTGAAAACCTGTCTCCAAGGACAGGCCGCTGACTTAGTCAAGGACTTGCCAACCACCGGTGAGAACTATAAACGTGCCTGGGACACGCTGACAAACCACTACGAGAACAAGCGTATCCTCGTCAATACGTGTCTCGATAGACTCGCAGCTCTTCCCAAGATGCGAGAGCGCTCCGTGCGCACGATGTCGGAGCTCCATAATGGCGTCACTAAAATCGCTAATACACTGGAAGGACTGGGTAGACCCCTCGAATCGTCTGAGGATTGGTGTGTCTATTCCATAGTGAACCTCTTCGATCCAACCACTAGGGACAAATGGGCAGAGAAGATCACACCAAGCCGAGATCCTCCTACTTTTGCAACACTGAAAGATTTCATGAGCAACCAACTCCATCAACTGGAGGTTTCCCATGGACCCGCTTCTAAAAGTCCATCTCCAGTTCCGTCCTCCAAAGTCCAGTACGATCCAAGCCGCTCCTCTGCCAAGGGTCCCGTTCGCGCCGCTAGCGTCAACCTAGCACAGAAGGAGAAAAAGGAGATGAAGAAGAAGTCCACATGCTCACTGTGTGCACAGGATCACTTTATCATGCACTGTCCGGACTACAAGGGGCTCTCCGCAGAGGAACGGAGACGGAAGGTGGATGCTCATCAGCTGTGCACCAACTGTCTCAGTAAACATTCTAGTGCTGACTGCCCCTCGTCGAGAGGTTGTTATCTTTGCGGGGAAAAACATCACACTTCCCTCCATGAGGCATATAAGGATGGCACCATTCAGCAAAGGGCAGCGCACCATGCACAGGACTGCAGCAGATCACTGGGTAAAGTGCTTCTCGCCACTGCTGTAGTCATTGTTTCAGATATCCACGGTCGACGACATTCGGTGCGAGCCCTCATTGACCAAGGCTCCGAAGTCACGATGATGTCGGAGGGACTGGCGCAGCGTCTTCAACTTCCGAGGCAAGCGGCTCCCCTGGACATTTTCGGAGTCGGAGGACAACAGCTCGCCCGGGCCCGTGGTCGGGTGATGGTGACCATATCATCGACCTGCACAGACGACATCCTGAGAGTTTCGGCGATCGTGTTGCCAAAGCTCACGTCTTACACTCACGGCAACAGCACCACACACAGGTCGTGGAAACATCTGCAGGGGTTGCAACTAGCGGATCCACTTCCATCTCGTACCACCCCAGTCGAGATCTTGTTGGGTGCTGATGTTTACCCTGCCATCATAAGAGAGGGTATAAAGCAGGGAACCGCAGCGGAACCGGTGGGCCAACGTACCATATTCGGCTGGATCATCACCGGGGTAACTGGATCTTCAGCCAGTGAAATGCACGCCCAGGTGCATCAAATAACTGCCGGAGATTCCTTAGGCTCACTGGTGCGAAAATTTTGGGAGCAGGAGGACATCCCGGACACTACCTCACCATGGACGGCGGAGGAACAAGAGTGCGAAGACCACTACATCGCCACTCACTCACGTACTCAGGAGGGACGATACCAGTCACAAGAAGATGCTGCACGGTGGAGTCCAGGCAACCTTGGGAGTCATCCGCCAGCGATATTGGATTCCCAAAGGGCGAGCCATCGTCAAGGGAATTATCCATAGGTGCGTGACGTGCGTTCGATGGCGGGCGGCACCAGCCCGGCTACTAATGGGCGACCTGCCGAAGCATCGAGTGACGCGTCAACGAGCCTTCCTCTGCAGCGGGGTGGATTACGCCGGCCCCATCTGGTTGCGGACGTCTCCAGGGCGCGGCCACAAGGCATACAAAGGGTTCCTGGCGGTGTTTGTCTGCATGGCCACCAGAGCGGTGCATTTGGAAGTCGTCTCCGATTACAGTGCCGAGGCGTTCCTGGCCGCATATCGTCGCTTCATCTCCCGTCGAGGCCTCTGTGCACACCTGTACAGCGACTGCGGGACCACCTTCGATGGGGCCAACAACGAGCTGCGACGCCTTTTCACAGCCAGCAGCAAAGAAAACAGCCTCCTGAGGAGCAAGATGAGTGAGCTGAAGACGCAGTGGCATTTCAATCCACCCTCCGCACCTCACTTCGGCGGACTGTGGGAAGCCGCGGTGAAATCCACCAAGCATCACCTGCGGCGAACCATAGGCGACACGCGGTTAACATTCGAGGAAATGACCACGCTACTCTCACAAGTGGAAGCATGCCTCAATTCTAGGCCGTTGGCTCCCCTTCGGGACGACCCAACTGACCTGACCGCACTAACGCCCGGGCATTTTCTTATAGGCTCGGCTCTCAATGCGCTTCCAGAACCAACGATGCTCGACGTACCGGACAATCGACTCAGACGATGGCAGCTGGTGACAAAAATGAGAGACCAGCTCTGGACTCGATGGCAACGGGAGTATCTCCAGGACCTCACTACTCGACCGAAGTGGCGTGCCTCGCAGGACAACTTGAAACCAGGTCAACTCTGCCTCATCATCGGAGATTCAATGCCCCCGTGTCAATGGCCTCTCGCCCGCGTGAAGGAAGTTTGTCCTGGAAGCGACAATAAAGTGCGTGTTGTGAAGGTGGTCACCGCGAATTCCGAATTTGTAAGACCGATTCACAAACTCGTGATATTACCAATGGACGACTAGCCACGCGCGCGACGCGGTTCGAAGCAGTTAACCTCACTCGCGAATTCAGCATAGAATTTACTCACCCTGCTGCAGCAGTACACAAGGTCACGGTCTCATTCAGTGTAATCACTTCACGGTTTCTCCGGTAAACTGAGGGCACTCGCGAGATTCAAACAAACTACACGTCAATGAATCGATGAATGATTTGATCCGCCATATTGCAAGCGTGCCTTTTACAACCGCCGATCTACTACAACTGCGTAGTACGCGAAAGGTTCCACACGCGCAGGCGCAGCTCAGTCAACCAACGGCGTCCCCACAATTCACGTCACTCGCGAACGCGTCGTACATTCCACGTAGCGGAAGTCTCATAATTTCCCTATTAAACAACGTCAATGTAATTTCCTCTCGACTCATTGAAGCAAACCTCACTGTTCAACACGCGCACTCGCGAATACAGACAACTCGACCAGTCGAGGCGGGCGGGATGTTTGAGAGTGGCGCTCTCCAGCGCCATGCTTGAATCTATGTACAGCACATCGACCAATGCGACGCGATCCCGTCACGGGTGCGACGAGAGGCGTGTGTCGTCGAGACTCGCGCGGGCGAGAAATCATGCGGCTGATTGGTCACGTGCCTTCTCGATCCATCTGGAATGTTCGAAAACACCTCACCGGAACCGTCGGATCAGGAAGAACTTCCAGGTGGATCGAGACAATAAAAGAGAGAGAGAAGGCCCGCCATGTCTCCTTCTCTAACCGCTCACCAAGCGTGAACAGCTGATTTTCTGTCAAAGCGATTTATTCACATCTTGATACATAGAGAAAGTTTCATTTGTACAATTCTGACCACAGTTTATGTGAAAATACAGTAATTTATTTGTAGATTCGCTACCTTCCATTTTCCGACACATTTCCACTCACAATCCTTGCCAAGTTCAAATCCAACCGTCATTCACACATACAGTCCACTCTGCCGTTCTTCCACAATTTCCTGCGCTTTTCCAATTGCTAAAACTGAATCCAATCAGTTTCCTGCTTCCTGGTTGGGATATCGCACAGATACAGAAAAATTTGAAACATATACCATGGACACAGCAAGATTATATATTCGATTATATCCATGGCATCCAATGACTCCCACCACACACAAAATTTTAATTCATGGTCCGGTCATCATAGAAAATGCATTGTTGCCAATTGGACAGCTGTCCGAAGAAGCAGCCGAAGCTAGAAATAAACATTTTCGAATATATAGAGAAAATTATTCTAGAAAATTTTCTAGAGAAGCGTGTAACGAGGATGTAATTAATAGACTTTTGCTCACTTCCGATCCATATTTAACAAGTATACGAAGAACACCAAGAAAAAGAACAAAGCCATTTTTAAAAGAAGCAATAAATTTGCTTCTTCCTCCCGATCTTACCATGAATGAAAACGAAAACTAAAGTGAAGAAGAAAATGATGAAGATGACGAAAATGAAGACGAGTTCGAAATCAATGATGAGGATGAGGACTAGAAGTAAATACATCATGATAGGGAAGCATTTTTAACGAAAATTAATTGTGAGTATCGTAATCGTATATACAAAATATTTTTAACGTGTCATATCAACATATATCATAAATCAGATTTTATATGTGTATTGCCGCTTTAGCAGCGAATTTTATAAAAATTAACTACGGTATCAAAAAGTAGAAGATTTACACTTCAAAATCGTGAAAGTTTCATCAATTTCGGATTGTTCTCGGCAAAGTTACGTGAATTTGAAGATTGAACGAATTTTAAATTAGCTGTGTCCGGCTTTACGGTGCAAATACCCCACTGTGCGTCGGGATTGCCCAGTCGTGTTTGTTGCACCACTCGAGCTTCCGAAAACGCGTTCGGAAAAGGCGTTTGTATGAACGCCATACAAGCTTCGAGCTGGACGAAAGGATCTTAAAAGATCCGAAAGGGTCTGTGAATTAGATACAGATGCAAACGTATGGATATGATCCAGCGATTAAAATCAAGTAAAGCATACAAAATTTATTATATAATAACAATTAATAATATGTATGTCCAAATTCGAGAAAATCGTTTGTAAAAAACCTTATATATTTTTTATAGGTTTGTCTCTTCCTTTTCCATACGAAACTTCCACAGTCGATTAAACCACTAAGTACAATTGAAATTATATCGTGTTTGGTTTTGTTTTAATCAGAAAAATGCCAGAAATACGTTTTCAAAAGTCCCATGAAAAAATAATGAAAATTAAGATGCTTGAACATTCGATTCGTTGTGTTAATGTACTGGTGTTCACACCGATATACCCGGGCCGAGAACAATAGTCGCCGCGCTGCGGCGCGGGACAGCGTTGACAGGCAGTGGAGTGAGTAGGCCTGGCCAAAAATCGTGTTGTCGAGAATATCCCAGGGTTTACTGCATATATAAATTCCCTTGGTTTTTTCACGCTGATTTCGAAACTGGTCTCAGAATTTGTCCACGACCTCCGGTTTTTTCAAGAAATCGATTCTTGCGACAAGAAATTAATGAAATCATGTTTTCGCTGAAATGATGTTATGACACACTAATTTGAACGTACATCGTATTCTCATATATAAAACACAATAAAAATAATAATAATTAACTATTTAAACGTTTGTAGTTGCGAAACACATGAAGAATAATATATATGCCAAGCTTGGTGTTCGAGTAGACCAAGTGTTACAAGGGCGTGGCTCAACAAACACTGGCTATGTCGCTAGAAGATGCTTCAGAAAGCCAGCAATATTTGCAGAAGCTCTGGAAATTGACGTTCAATTTGTGAGAAATATTGCAACAATATTACCAGCTTGACCAGCCGCTTTGCGATGGTTCGATTATGCCTTCAGCTAGTAGTCTATCTACTTCCGCGTATATTGCCTCCTGAACTAGGAGGCTAGAGGGAACGCTACTATTTTATCGAGAAGAACAAAAAAATTCTTATTCGGAATCCAATAGCAACGCGAATTATCGTTTCTTTAACCCTTTGCGACTCTCTCCTTTTAGTTTCTCTTTAACTTCGTACGCGAATAACCAGAGACGAAGGGGATATGTTCGCCAAATTGTCGCGCGACTTGCCCGTCGGCACGTATTATTGCGCGTTCGCTAATTCAATATTTATCGCCAAAATTGTTTCTATGATTCCGCGAAATGCGTGTGAAGCAAACACCGAATTTGCTTCCTTGCAAAGTAAATAACTCGTCCTAGTTTACGGCACACCCCGGACGGAAACCATACTTCCCATTACCACATAAAAAAACATTAATAAAAATTTGTGGATGGGTTCAACAGGGGGGTGTTTACACAGTCAGTATTCAAATTATTACGATATCAACGCAAGACAGTATCTCAAGTGATTAACACAATTTTAGACACATTTACAATATCTATTTTCCATGAAAAATTATCGCGCGTGTGCCATTCCGAAAATCAACAAATATATGAAGAAAAATCCATCAATGTTATACTATATCATATAAGTTCAATAATACACATAATTAAAATTATTGCCGTAAATGATTCAGAAATCTCGTACTAAGTTCCGACAACTGGTGTACCGTAACCGGCAAGTCGCACTATTTGTGTGACTCTTCCAGTGGTTCCACCAATGTGGACAAAGCGTACTCCAAGAAACAATTTTCAACCGAGAGAAAAAAAAATTCACAGTATTACTCCGTATTCCGCTAAGTCTTTTTAAAAAAAAAATTACACGGTATCTCGTACGAATTGTCGACACCTTTACCGGTTGTAGGGAAAAAATTATTTTTCCCGGCAACGGAATAATGTTGTCGACTGGTATCGAGGTTGCGATATTTGCGAAAGAGAAGAAAAAAAAATTTTATATCGAAAAAGAAAAGCGTCAAAAGACCGATAAGTAATACATAAATAAATATAAGTAGCTAACTAAGGGATAAATAAATACATAAATAAATAAATTCATAAATATTGGAAATTAATAAATATTAAATAAATAAGAAATAGACTGTAACCACTAAGTAACAAAACTAATCACGAAACAATAATAAATAATAAGGAATAACGACGCGACACTGAAAATTAATAAAAATTAATAAATAGATAGCTCAAAATTCTATAATAATAAATAAAATGACTAGATAAACGGAAAAGAAAAAAAAATATCCGGCAAATTGATTATTAATTACTAAAATATTTCCTCGACACTAGCCGGAGTAATTTTTACTCCGGTAACACAAAAATTATTTAAATTATCACACGGATGAAATTACGCGGCAATATTTGGAGTGTTTTTTTTTGTTTGACCGAAGGAATCTCGTCAATAGACGTTCCTTCGATCAAGCGGAACAAGTATACACAGCTGAAAGAGAAATTACATTCATTCATATATACAATACATGTTGAATGGCACACGAAATACACTTTCCAAACAGTACACCCGGTAAACATCAATGGGACTTCTACCTGGTCGACATTCCAGTGATGTTTACTTTGCCGTTGGCTCGTATACTTGGCTTGCGGGAAAAAAAAATTCCGTTCGCGAATGAATCGTGTGTCTCTACGACGCGGCGGCCTTTGTCTCTCCCGCTCGAACTTTCTCGCTTCCTCGCTCAGCCGAAAATTTCTACGAGAGCCCCGTAGTCTCTCACGTGTCTTTATCGATAAACCCGATATCAAATCGCTTTTTACGGCGAGAACTAAGGGAAAACTGTTCGGGCGCCAATTTGTCACGTCGTTTCTCGTTTCGGAGCCGAAAGAGAACCGAACTCGGGAAATTGTGGCTTGAAGACCGGGCCACGCGCGGTCGCGCGACACGTGGTCCTCCCGGGACAAACAATCCTTCGCAGCTTCGAGTCGTAATACGCGAAGAGCTGGACAATATCGAACTCGGGCGCCAGACACTATAGGGTGTCACGCGAAACTCGCACTTTGACGCAACTTCTATTAAACGATCTCGATTCTGCGAGGACTGCGCGATAACCTGCAATAGCCGCGAACACGGTCAGGGTTCCACGTGAGGAGAAGGAACGGGGCATTCCCCGCGACGGGAACGTTTCTCGTAGGGAGAATAATTCTTTACAGATTTCGGCAACAATAACCATCGTTTATTAACGGCTGGACGGAATACAGGCCGCCGGTGTTCACCGGCGGCAATGGAAAGTTGCCGGCGCGATAACGATATTCTACGACAGGTGCTCGGTCGATCGCGCGTAGGTTCGCCCTTTCGCGTTGAGCTCGGCGGTTACAGGACTCCGCGTGAAATACAGGCCTTTACGGCACGAATTCCGCCGAGCTCCGATGTTCGACGCGGATTCTAATTTGACTGGGCGAGGGCCACGGCAAAGTCGCGAGAAAACGAGACCGGCACGTCGCGTCGTCCCACCGTGGGACGTCCCGAGAAGAGCTTTTTAATAATCGCGAAGGTCGCGCGCCCCGAATATTCCACGCGCGGACAATCGCGGACGCTACGACTCCACGGCCTCGCGTTCCTCTCGGGAGAGCTACTCCCGGTACGCAGATACGCGAGGACTCGTGGCACACGACACGAGGTCGGAATCCGCAAATACGCCCCGAGCCAACACGAATGAATTTACATGGGGTTAATCGCTAAATAAAGCCTGATCGGCACTTACCGAATAATCGTCGATTGTCGGTACACGGCACTCGGCCAACACTTTTAACTTCGCGGATAGAGTACGGTAAACTTATCTATTCGCAGTCCTACGACCCAGTAACCCAATTCGGCGTGGCTCGGGAACGCGGAAGCGAGGCGTCCCCCTACTTCCTCATCTATCTCCCCCTAGGCGACGCTCGGGCCTATTGCGTGGTTCCTTGCGGCATAGACGCAATTAGCGTCTATAGTCCCGGGCCCCCGGGAATTTGGTGATTTCTCATGGAAATGACAAATTCGACGGGGCCATCGGGAGAGCCGCGGAGCTTGTCGGCATGGATCCGAGCCGTCCCAGGATCGTTCTCCGCGCAATTCCTGGGCGAGAGTCGACAAGGCTGGGCTGTTGGACCTCCCGTATTTTCGATATCCTCGTCGGCCTCTCCGGTTGCTGAATCCAGGCTCGCTCCTGGTCCAACCGTCTAGTTAGCCAATGACGTGTTGCGATAGATATTCCGAGCATCTTTCCTTAAGACTTGGCGCCAATCATCGGCAGGAGATAGGTACCGGGTTCCTTCTAGACTCCGGCTATTCCTGAAACCTCGTGTCGCGCCCAGCGGCGCGACATTTAAACGCGATACATTTGTTCCGATGGACCTCGGACGTCCAGGGAGAGCGATCGTGACGGCCGTTCTCATTAAAGTATCGGCCGAGGTTGACCCGGTCCTTCGTTTAGGGTTCGGAGTGACGCTGGCAAAATCTGCCACGTCACACAGTGTTTAACTGTAAGAAGTCTTTAAAAATAAGAGAGCTGAAACAGTTCTGTTAGGAGACGTATTGTCTCCACTAAACACTACTTTCATGGGCTCGAATGAATCCAGCCTTACACAAATTATTAAAACATGGTTACGAAATAGCACAACAGTTTGCTTTACCAATAGCCTACTATTCAGAGGATGCGAACGAATTATGGCATAGAGCTTTATAGAAAGAATATGATTCGTCATGTCAGACAAAATAGTCGAAAGAACAGAATATGAGACGTTTTTAATCGAGCAGTACAGTTAACCGATCCTAAAATATCACTGATCTTAATAAAAGATCGATTAAAATTGTTTCGTAGAAAAAAAGTTGTACAAGAAGTTAGTAACTTCGTCGATGAAAATATGCAAGTTAAAAAGATTAAGTACTCACCTTCTTCTATAAATAAAAATCTAATCATGAACAATACATATCTAATTTACGTTGTTATACATTACAGCTACACAGAGCCTGCAGAAAGTGCCAGTAGTAATGTCAGCGATACGTCCAGTGATGACGAGATGTGAGGTGCTTCATGTGTTTCGTAACTAAAAACGTTTAAATCTCCCTACTTTTGCCACATTCTGTAAAGATTCAGCTTTCATTAGAAAAGAATTCATCGCTCTATCTCATTTCTATCGCAAGTTATTCCTTTTTGAATCGAGTTAGGTCAAGTTTCCCCACTGTGGGGCGCCGAGCTGTCTAGGCGACAACGGCTCTGCAGCCGTGGTCTAGTGGTGCAATAAACACGGCTGGGCAATCCCGATGGGTCAGATCGATTTGGTCTTCAATGTCTTTCTGGTACTTGGTGCAGCTATTTAGACGTGGTAATGTCTTTATGGTACCGTAACTGTTACCTTGCGTGCCTTGAAAGATGTTAAGATTTTATTTTTAATTATTTTCGAGTATCCATACATCTATGAGCGTTGATCCGTTGATCACATTCTATGCGAGATCGGACCACTGCTTCGAATGTTGTTTAAATTTGGCTACAATGTTGCAGTCTTTAAGCAAACGAGAACTGTACATATTTTCTAAAAATCGGGTTTCCACCTATTTTGTTCATTAAAAACTTCAAAACAGAAAATCTTTTCACCGAAAACGAGCATAGAGATTCTGGACGGACGAAACTTTCAAGTTGCCCGAACGACGGAGAAAATAATGTAATAAATTGCATGGCATTGTAATTTCACAGGTCTGCCGTCTCCGCCTGTAGGTGTACCTTCATGTCGGTGCAGGTGCGAACAAGTACGGACACAAAAGATATTTGGCATTTTGTGCGATTCATATAAGTATGGCATGAATCGACCGTATATCATATGACTGATAATGATGAAATGATTGATCTGTATGTGATAGATGCTTGGAAGTAAGTGGGGGGGGGGATGAATGTAACTATTTCTAGAATATTTAGTTTATATTATCGGAAGAATGCGATCGTGGTTTAGCAATCGAGTGTCAGTGTTTCTTCAATTATGTACTGTTGTGAGCCTGAGCAAGTTTCCTTGCTAGTAAAATAATCATATATGTAAAATTATATTCATGGCATTTAACATTAAACATTTGCGAAACTATGGAGAAAGTTGTAGTAGCAAATTTTCAATGAAGCCGTACAATTGCGATGTGCTTTATCAATTATTATTAAGTTCCGATCCTCTAATGACAACCAATAGAAAATAACATAAACCGCGAAACAAAAATTATCATCAAAGGTGCTTGTGCCCTCCGTTTAAATTAATTACATCGATCATAGTGACTCGTCTGACATGACAATAGATTCCCAAGACTCGAATTTACAATATTCGCTATAATTTATTTTATAAATATTGTACAGTTTTACGTGAATCAGAGTATGAGTCGAAGCGAATGTGATAAAATACAGAATGAATGGTTGCGGTTACGTGCAACGAAGAGTGTTAGGGACAAGGTGGACAGTTTCAGAGATAGATTAGGGCGAGGTATTTAGATCAGTGCGTGTGAAAAGAGATTTGAACTATTTGGAATTAAGTGTTTCGTTGTTAATAAACTATGATTTTGTTATTTAAATTTTGTGTTTGAAATTTGTTTGCAATGGCAAAGAAGTTAGATGTTTTAATCATATTGATGAACTATGGGAAGCGTTTTCAAAAAAAACACCAGCACATCTAGTTTTGAAGGTAACTAGAACGGTTAAAGTAAGGATAGAAGCGGGGAAAAGAACAATACGATTAAAGAAGAAACTAAACGGTTGAAAACCCACCCCAACTTGTCCACCATGCAGGTGAAAGACAGGTAGAAGAGTCATTGCACAGGGTATGCGGATTAACGGAAAAAACCCACGATGAATAGCTGCAGGTCTGCAAGGTTTATAACGCATAACTGCTATTAAGGCATAGGAAGATGCCCGAGTCTTTCTTCGTGGCTCTGGCAATCAAGTCATTAAGTACTAAATGCATTTAAGAGAGGCTTTTTCCCAAAAATAGCAAGGAAGTCACGTCCGTGAAAAAGGTATATTTTCCATTTATTCCGGTACGTTGTCAAACTCTCGATGCCGAAAACACTATGCAAATACACAAAATTTCATTGAAACCGGTTGAAGCATAAAAAGATTTGGTATCCCTTCAAAGATGTTAAGATACGAATCTTTGAATTCTTCTGCTTACGATTGATCTAAATCGCAGTTTGTTATGATTGTTTCCATTTTTAATTATTTTCGAGTATCCGTACATCTATGAGCGGTGATCGACATATAATCATTCCATGTGCATTAATTAACCATTAACAATTAGTGGTTGAAGAATCACCACTTCCCTTTCTGACAAGGGAGGGTGCTGCCAAACTTCCCTTAAGAGAAAAACTACAAAACATCATATAGAAAATCTTTTCACCGAAAACGAGCATAGAGATTCTGGACGGACGAAACTTTCAAGTTGCCCGAACGACGGAGAAAATAATGTAATAAATTGCATGGCATTGTATTTTCACAGGACTGCCGTCTCCGCCTGTAGGTATACCATCTATGCAATCCCTTGGCATGGAATACCTAAAAAATCCTTGTGTATTGGGCTCAGCGCGGCTGGGTCTTCAGATGGCTGGAGAACCCCCCAAGGTTTGGTCGCCAAATGTGCGGGTTTGGCGAGTCCTTGGTCCCGCTTCAAGCACCTATAGCCTTAGTTCCGTCCATCCCCAAATGACACTTCCGCCAACACGTTCGTGACATTTCTCTAATGAAATGTATACCATATATCACAATACAACTCCATTAATATTTGCTCGCGCGATGAAAGATGAAGGTTTTGAACGCAGAGGAGGCCAGCTCATTGATAGCGTATGTGTCCTCGACAACTCGACAAAAGTCGTTGGAGCTCGGTTGAGATGTTCTACCCCACCTTATGCGTCTCAGACCTTGTCCCCTCCCCCCCCCCCGCGTTGATGCCAACCTCGATTTCCAGCCTACAGTTATAAAATCTCCAGGGCGGACAAGTTGAGATGCGATTAAGAAAAATGGTTTTTTTTCAGATGTTAGAAGAATCTTTTTAGTAGATAATGCATAAGAAAATTTTCTTAAAAATTACCATTGCTTGGAATTTCGAAGATTAACGTGAAGATAACGATTTTTAACTTTTCCATCTGGGCCTATGGCGAAAATTTAAAATATGCCTTCTCGACTTCCACAGAATCAAGCAAGGTATACAGGAAAATTTTTAAGGAATATTTTCAAATAATAAAGAAAAATGTGAAATGTATATGATTCATGAATCCTTTTCGTATAAAAAATGTTAATAACAATTTTTTTATATTACATAAATTATTTTTATAGAGGTCTCTATACACGATGAATGTCATACACATGAGACATTTGACGGCCACAGACAGAATGAGAAAGATTCGCGAAATTCATGAAAACAGGATAGACAATGTATTGGTATAGCAACGCGTGATGTTTGGGCGGGAATTTGCTGTAGATCTTCATTTGTTTTATCGATCTGGTATTGACCTCACAGCAGTCTTGAATCAGTGTGCATACGAACGTGAACGTGTACAAACGATTCTCCTCGCAGGAACACATTTTCTGAAAACATCGAATTAGGGTGTTAATTAAGTGGGTGTACTTCACAGTAATTTCACTGATATTTTATTTCCGTGTGCGAAAGTCAAATTGACGTGCATCAAACGTGAATTAGCTGTGAACGATTCCAGTACGCATGTGCATTTTTCTGGACACTTGCATTTGTGAGGATTTCATTCAACATTTATGGACCCAATGGATACCATTTTAAAGTGGTTTGTTTCAGCGTATTATGTACGGTGTTATGAACAATTATAGTGCAGGATAAGGATTTGTGGATATGTGTGAGAACAATTAAAAAGAGATAGGTCATTGACCCCTTGTACTCGATAATTCCATCACCTCGCTGGGGCCCCAAATGAGAACCAAGATATGCATGCGTTTGGTAGACGTTGCAATGAGCTATAAAGTTTAAATATGTTAAAAATTGCAGATTTTCACGATTTTCGACCTATAACTGCATGCACATTCTTACATCTTTCAATACCTGTCGTTTTCTTTTCGCATCAACCGATTTCGATGAAACTTTACCAGTGCATATAACTGACACAGATCTACAAAACGCACTTTTAAAATTTTCAATATTGGCCCACATAAAAAAGTTGTAAAATGCAATTCTTAGTATTTTTGCTTCAATTCCGATGCATAGCAATTTTCGACAACATTTTTTTTCGCATCCTGTGGCAAACTAATTGCTCTAGCTTCCCAAAAAAATTCGAATCGTATAATACGATATTTAAAAAGTTATCGCCTTTTTAGAGTATGCCAATACTTTTTTTACCCACTGTACATCATTAAGAATTTAATGTTCCTGAATATGTGCGACGACGAGCATTTCAGGGCGCACTAACGCGAACGGGTCGCACTTACAAATCTGTTTCCAAAACAATTCAGAGTTGGGTAAAAATTTAATCAACGATCGGCGAATAAATTTCTACTTGAATCGTAAATCAAAATTAACAATTAATCTCCCGGTTCAGTCGTTAATTGCAGTTAACGATGAAACACTTATTAATCGCTAATTGGGAATAGCAGTTGATTTTCCACTGTAGTCGTTAATTTATTCACTGCATGCTGTAATACTCTGTAATGTGCTTTATGTTGGGGAATAAATCTCATAAGAGATTTCCGAAATGATGAAAATTATGTACAACATCTGAAGAACGAAATCTATCCGGACATGGAATTGGATAAATTACAATTTTCTTGAAATCCTGTATGCGTAGCGGAGAAATAGCAAAATAAATCGTAGGGAAAGGGATGAAATCTCTACGGCCACACCTCGCAACCTCGGAGAAACGCTCCCCGAGCGCAAGGGATGGTAGGGGCGTGCTGGGCCAAGAAAGCAACCGACGACGTTTTCCAATCAGCGCTTTTCTGAGTACAGGACCCCTCTCCCTCCCGCGCGATTTGCCGAAATGGTTGCAGGCCGTAGACTAGCTGCACCACCTGGGTGGGCGGTGCCTGTATTTGCCTCGATTTTCTCAATCTGTCAACAAAAGTGGCAAAATCCTCCGAGACGCGTTTCAGTCGTTTTTCTATCGCGGATAGACGCAGACCCCCACGCGGTATTCACAGTACAGCACAGTGCACTACAGTTTATCGTGTATCATCGAACAGCATGGATTGTGTAAGTTGTTGAAGTTTTAGCAGTGAAACCATGTAATTAGCTGTCCGATCGAAAGTTTTGCCATATTATTTACGTGGTTAAAAAAAAAGTTGTAATATATATGTGTATATATTAATTTCAGACGGAAGGACGCCCGAAACGACGAAACGTACCGAGACCCAAAAGGTACGACAGCTCGGAGGAGGAGAACGCAGTTCTCAATAAAAGGAAGGCGCCGGAGGAGGAGAACCGAGTTCCGCTAAAGAGGAAGGCGCCGTACCCGGAGGAGGTCGACGACCTCGCAGGGCTCTACCTTGAATTACACGGGGAAACTGATATGGATTCGGAGCCCACCCACCCCAATCCTTCACCCACCCATCTCCTGGATATCCTCGATCCTCCCCCTATCCCGTACCACGATGCCCCCTCCCCCGTTTTTGTGCATCAGCACATTGTGTCAGCGGCTCCGAATGCCCCGTCGCCTGCTGCGGATGCTGATCTGCAGATGCAGATGTTTCAATGGTAAGTTGCATATTTATTTTCAAAGTAATAATTGCAATTACATTTTATAGTGCATGGTGTAATGTTTCCATTTATTTTAGCATGCAGGCAATGACGACACAACTCTGCGAGATAAGGACCGAGCTCGCGAGTGTAAAGGGGGAGCTCGCGAGTGTAAAGGGGGAGCTCGCGAGTGTAAAGGGGGAGCTCGCCGGCGTGAAGGAGGAGCTCGCGCAATCGCGGGAGCTCGTGAAACAAACCAACAGCACGGTGGAGTGAGTATTACATCATTCTTAGTTTTCGTTAAAATGATTCCACTCAAAAACATATAAAATTTATTAATTTTTCGTTGCTCCAATTAACAGGCAAATGATAGCAACCCTGACTGTGGAACAAGACGGGCAGAAGCCGTCATGCCTGCCTCTAACAACGGCAGCGAGTGTGGAGGCATTTGACGAATATTCAACGAGCGACCACCGCGCTGTCGTAAGTATATCGTACAGTAAAAGTAAGCACATGACATTAATGAATATGTAAAATGATGTTAATTGTTTTTCCAGATTGCATACTTCGTCCAATTGGGGGGGCACAACTTGCGAGATGCCGTAAACGGATGTTTCCGTGCGGCATTCGCAGACGAAGTGCTGGCCAAATTTTCATGGGTGCGGAGCGGTGACCTGCTGGAATTACAAAGTAAAAAAATAATGGAGGTCATGTTTGGTAAGGCTTGCACACCTTTGATTTAATTTAATTTCATTATTAATTGTTTGTCTTCATTAATTTATTGTTTAGCAATATTTATCACGATTTAAATTAATGTTGCAGCCGGTATAAGAAGAACCCAATGGTTCCCCAAGCCGGACCGGAGTGAATTCGCCGTGGCAGCGAAAGCTGCTATCAAAGCCACGAAGCAGCGGATAATCCGGCATAGAAGTAGCCATACTCCGGCTGTCGTTTCCGCCGACACCGCCGCCCAAGCCGCCGCCCGTGCAAACTGGGGGCATAACCATGAAGAATACCTCCCCGCTACTCCACCCTAACATGGGGACAATAGAGTGTGCCGTAAGTATATTATAGTAAAATTGTACTAAAAATAAGTATATGTGCTCTATTAATATCAAACCAATTTTTTTAGGATGACCACACTTCACAACAGAAGCTGGATAGTGGAATAGGCCTACCGGGGATACCACTTTAAAAAAAACGCATTAACAATAGTACCTCATGGGTAATGTGGAAACCTATTGAATTGTAATCGGTTTCTCGAAGGACGAGGAAATAGAAGCAGGAAGTCGCGGCGCTCTGGAACATGCCTGGATTCAACGTCTCGAGTTGTAAGTATGCGAAATTACGACATTGTAATCGTTTGATGTATTTTGTACTAATTCTTGTTCTCTTATTTGTCAGGTATGCTGTCTCTGCCGTGTGTTGCGGGGTGGACCAGGACGAGGAAATGGAGCAGGAAGTCGCGGCGCTCTGGAACATGCCTGGATTCAACGTCTCGAGTTGTAAGTATGCGAAATTACGACATTGTAATCGTTTGAGGTATTTTGTACTAATTCTTGTTCTCTTATTTGTCAGGTATGCTGTCTCTGCCGTGTGTTGCGGGGTGGACCAGGACGAGGAAATGAAGCAGGAAGTCGCGACGCTCTGGAAGACGCCTGGATTCAACGTCTCGAGTTGTAAGTATGCGAAATTACGACATTGTAATCGTTTGATGTATTTTGTACTAATTCTTTTCTCTCTTATTTGTCAGGTATGCTGTCTCTGCCATGTGTTGCGGGGTGGACCAGGACGAGGAAATGGAGCAGGAAGTCGCGGCGCTCTGGAAGACGCCTGGATTGAACGTCTCGAGTTGTAAGTATGCGAAATTACGACATTGTAATCGTTTGAGGTATTTTGTACTAATTCTTTTCTCTGTTATTTGTCAGGTATGCTGTCTCTGCCATGTGTTGCGGGGTGGACCAGGACGAGGAAATGGAGCAGGAAGTCGCGGCGCTCTGGAAGACGCATGGATTCAACGTCTCGAGTTGTAAGTATGCGAAATTACGACATTGTAATCGTTTGATGTATTTTGTACTAATTCTTGTTCTCTTATTTGTCAGGTATGCTGTCTCTGCCGTGTGTTGCGGAGTGGACCAGGACGAGGAAATGGAGCAGGAAGTCGCGGCGCTCTGGAAGACGCCTGGATTGAACGTCTCGAGTTGTAAGTATGCGAAATTACGACATTGTAATCGTTTGATGTATTTTGTACTAATTCTTTTCTCTGTTATTTGTCAGGTATGCTGTCTCTGCCGTGTGTTGCGGGGTGGACCAGGACGAGGAAATGGAGCAGGGTGCCACGCAACCGGGGAAGCAGAGAATGAAATATTCATTTATTTTTTTAAAAATGATTGTATAGTAAGTTTTATTAATAAAGGACATCTTCAATAAAGTTTAAATTACAATATTCATTTCCTATATTCCCTGTTTTAATTCAATGTTATCCTTCCAACAACTGTGCGGCGAATTCTAAGTATTTTAATTTTAAATAAAACTCAGTAAATTTAAAAATTGTTTTATTTTTTAATAAATATTTTCAATGTAGCCATAGAAGTATTATCAATTTTAAATAAAACTGAGTAAATTTAAAAATTGTTTTATTTTTTAATAAATATTTTCAATGTAGCCATAGAAGTATTATCAATTTTAAATAAAACTCAGTAAATTTAAAAATTGTTTTATTTTTCAATAAATATTAGCATTTCAAATGTAGCCATAGAGGTATTATCAATTTTAAATAAAACTGAGTAAATTTAAAAATTGTTTTATTGTTCAATAAATATTAGCATTTCAAATGTAGCCATAGAGGTATTATCGATTTCAATTAAATCTGAGTAAATTTGAAAATTGTTTTATTTTTACTTAGTAATTCGATTTCCGTGCTTGCATGCGCACGAAGAATATTCACTGAAAAATTTTAAATTATTGGCTACTGTTGCCGGGGAACACGTAGTAGGTATTAACTTTATCGACGTCTGCCACGATGGTGTGGCCTGCCCTGTATTCCGTATACCGGCAATCGCGACATTAGTGCTGCCCTCTTGCGGAGGTAGATTCCTTTTTCCAGGATTGTAAGGGTGCGGGATTCGCGTTCTCGTTTCTCGATAATGCACAAATTTGATTTTACAGTAGTCAATAACGCTAGATAAAAGATCAGTCTAGGCAGCAATCGTCCTCAAAAGTGTTTTTTCTTGCGTATACTAGGTGTAATTTGCATTATTCGGAAGCGTACAACTGCGCCTGTAGGCCATTTTCGTAACATCTATGCTGTCGAATAATGCAAATTACACCTAGTATACGCAAGAAAAAACACTTTTGAGGACGATTGCTGCCTAGACTGATCTTTTATCTAGCGTTTTTGACTACTGAAACAACCCGTGTTTGTATTATCACGAAATGAGGACGCGAATCCCGCAACCCTTGCTAATCCGCCCAAACCTGTCCCAGAGCAGGCACGGCGGGCTAGGCCCGGCGGGCTCGCACAGTGCTCGCACTGGCGCGCGCACAGGCTCGGAACGTACCGAGCCCGCTGGGCTATGGGTAACTCGAAGCGGTGGTGGGCTCGTCACGGGCCCGTCACGGGATCGGAACGCTGGGCTAGGCCGCACGCCGTGCTATCTGGGTATATATATAACTTTATTATATGGTAAACTATACACTATACACTAATTACGCTCGCTTGCTCTTTTACTCTTTTACTCTTATGCTCGTTTACTCTTATACTCTTAATCAACGACTCCCTCTGCTTCCACGGCCTGCCTTATTTATATCGGCCGCGAATCACACACACACGCACATGTACACTTTAAGGTTATCGCACCTTACGCTCTTCTCTCTCTCACATCATCGCTCTAACTCACTCATACCATCACTCTGGGTCATTCACTCTAGTATTGTCTGTTTACTTGTCAGCGGCTCACCTTCGTCGGTGACAAGTAACGGGCGAACTGTTCCGAAAAACGCGTACGGTTTTTCGGATGCTCCAACTGTCATATCGGCTGTTTATGATTGCTTGAAATCGCCTAACTCTTTATCCTACAATATCAGTGTACACTGGTAAGTTTACCTTAAAATTGATTTATGGATATTTAGAAATGTCATACGAATAATTCGAAAATGAAATCAGATCGAAGCTGCTGGTATTTAAAACGTGTACATAATACTAAAAATCATATATTAGCTCGTATCACTTTGTAGAAGGAAAAGAGAGAATAAATGTAGCATTAAGGTGAATAGAAGTTTAGCGTAGGAATATAAATACAAATTATAAATCTAAATGTACAATATCAGCGTACACTGGTAAGATTACCTTAAAATTGATTTATGAATATTTAGAAATGTCATACGAATAATTCGAAAATGAAATCAAGTCGAAGCTGCTGGTATTTAAAACGTGAACATAATACTAAAAATCATATATTAGCTCGTATCACTTTGTAGAAGGAAAAGAGAGAATAAATGTAGCATTAAGGTGAATAGAATTTTAGCGTAGGAAGTATAAATACAAATTATAAATCTAAATGTACAATATCAGCGTACACTGGTAAGATTACCTTGAAATTGATTTATGGATATTTAGAAATGTCATACGAATAATTCGAAAATGAAATCAGATCGAAGCTGCTGGTATTTAAAACGTGTACATAATACTAAAAATCATATATTAGCTCGTATCACTTTGTAGAAGGAAAAGATAGAATAAATGTAGCATTAAGGTGAATAGAAGTTTAGCGTAGGACTATAAATACAAATTATAAATCTAAATGTACAATATCAGCGTACACTGGTAAGATTACCTTAAAATTGATTTATGGATATTTAGAAATGTCATACGAATAATTCGAAAATGAAATCAGGTCGAAGCTGCTGGTATTTAAAACGTGAACATAATACTAAAAATCATATATTAGCTCGTATCACTTTGTAGAAGGAAAAGAGAGAATAAATGTAGCATTAAGGTGAATAGAATTTTAGCGTAGGAAGTATAAATACAAATTATAAATCTAAATGTACAATATCAGCGTACACTGGGAAGTTATATCCAAATTGTTTTATGAAATACAGAAACGTTATACAAATAGATGGGAAATGAAAACAGGTGTAATCTACTAGTACTTGAAACATGAACATAATACTAAAAATCATATATTAGCTCGTATCACTTTGTAGAAGGAAAAGAGAGAATAAATGTAGCATTAAGGTGAATAGAAGTTTAGCGTAGGACTATAAATACAAATTATAAATCTAAATGTACAATATCAGCGTACACTGGTAAGATTACCTTAAAATTGATTTATGAATATTTAGAAATGTCATACGAATAAATCGAAAATGAAATCTGATCGAAGCTGCTGGTATTTAAAACGTGAACATAATACTAAAAATCATATATTAGCTCGTATCACTTTGTAGAAGGAAAAGGGAGAATAAATGTAGCGTTAAGGTAAATAGAAGTTTAGTGTAGGAAGTGTAAATACAAATTATAAACCTATATGTACAATATCAGTGTACACTGGTAAGATTACCTTAAAATAGATTTATGAATATTTAGAAATGTCATACGAATAAATCCAAAATGAAATCTGATCGAAGCTGCTGGTATTTAAAACGTGAACATAATACTAAAAATCATATATTAGCTCGTATCACTTTGTAGAAGGAAAAGAGAGAATAAATGTAGCATTAAGGTGAATAGAATTTTAGCGTAGGACTATAAATACAAATTATAAATCTAAATGTACAATATCAGCGTACACTGGTAAGATTACCTTAAAATTGATTTATGAATATTTAGAAATGTCATACGAATAAATCGAAAATGAAATCTGATCGAAGCTGCTGGTATTTAAAACGTGAACATAATACTAAAAATCATATATTAGCTCGTATCACTTTGTAGAAGGAAAAGGGAGAATAAATGTAGCGTTAAGGTAAATAGAATTTTAGCGTAGCAAGTATAAATACAAATTATAAATCTAAATGTACAATATCAGCGTACACTGGTAAGATTACCTTAAAATTGATTTATGAATATTTAGAAATGTCATACGAATAATTCGAAAATGAAATCAGATCGAAGCTGCTGGTATTTAAAACGTGAACATAATACTAAAAATCATATATTAGCTCGTATCACTTTGTAGAAGGAAAAGGGAGAATAAATGTAGCGTTAAGGTAAATAGAAGTTTAGTGTAGGAAGTGTAAATACAAATTATAAACCTAAATGTACAATATCAGTGTACACTGGTAAGATTACCTTAAAATAGATTTATGAATATTTAGAAATGTCATACGAATAAATCCAAAATGAAATCTGATCGAAGCTGCTGGTATTTAAAACGTGAACATAATACTAAAAATCATATATTAGCTCGTATCACTTTGTAGACGGAAAAGAGAGAATAAATGTAGCATTAAGGTGAATAGAAGTTTAGTGTAGGACTATAAATACAAATTATAAATCTAAATGTACAATATCAGCGTACACTGGTAAGATTACCTTAAAATTGATTTATGGATATTTAGAAATGTCATACGAATAATTCGATAATGAAATCAGGTCGAAGCTGCTGGTATTTAAAACGTGAACATAATACTAAAAATCATATATTAGCTCATATCACTTTGTAGAAGGAAAAGAGAGAATAAATGTAGCATTAAGGTGAATAGAATTTTAGCGTAGGACTATAAATACAAATTATAAATCTAAATGTACAATATCAGCGTACACTGGTAAGATTACCTTAAAATTGATTTATGAATATTTAGAAATGTCATACGAATAAATCGAAAATGAAATCTAATCGAAGCTGCTGGTATTTAAAACGTGAACATAATACTAAAAATCATATATTAGCTCGTATCACTTTGTAGAAGGAAAAGAGAGAATAAATGTAGCATTAAGGTGAATAGAAGTTTAGCGTAGGACTATAAATACAAATTATAAATCTAAATGTACAATATCAGCGTACACTGGTAAGATTACCTTAAAATTGATTTATGGATATTTAGAAATGTCATACGAATAATTCGAAAATGAAATCAGGTCGAAGCTGCTGGTATTTAAAACGTGAACATAATACTAAAAATCATATATTAGCTCGTATCACTTTGTAGAAGGAAAAGAGAGAATAAATGTAGCATTAAGGTGAATAGAATTTTAGCGTAGCAAGTATAAATACAAATTATAAATCTAAATGTACAATATCAGCGTACACTGGTAAGATTACCTTAAAATTGATTTATGAATATTTAGAAATGTCATACGAATAATTCGAAAATGAAATCAGATCGAAGCTGCTGGTATTTAAAACGTGAACATAATACTAAAAATCATATATTAGCTCGTATCACTTTGTAGAAGGAAAAGGGAGAATAAATGTAGCGTTAAGGTAAATAGAAGTTTAGTGTAGGAAGTGTAAATACAAATTATAAACCTAAATGTACAATATCAGTGTACACTGGTAAGATTACCTTAAAATAGATTTATGAATATTTAGAAATGTCATACGAATAAATCCAAAATGAAATCTGATCGAAGCTGCTGGTATTTAAAACGTGAACATAATACTAAAAATCATATATTAGCTCGTATCACTTTGTAGAAGGAAAAGAGAGAATAAATGTAGCATTAAGGTGAATAGAAGTTTAGTGTAGGACTATAAATACAAATTATAAATCTAAATGTACAATATCAGCGTACACTGGTAAGTTTACCTTAAAATTGATTTATGGATATTTAGAAATGTCATACGAATAATTCGAAAATGAAATCAGATCGAAGCTGCTGGTATTTAAAACGTGTACATAATACTAAAAATCATATATTAGCTCGTATCACTTTGTAGAAGGAAAAGAGAGAATAAATGTAGCATTAAGGTGAATAGAATTTTAGTGTAGGAATATAAATACAAATTATAAATCTAAATGTACAATATCAGCGTACACTGGTAAGATTACCTTAAAATTGATTTATGAATATTTAGAAATGTCATACGAATAAATCGAAAATGAAATCTGATCGAAGCTGCTGGTATTTAAAACGTGAACATAATACTAAAAATCATATATTAGCTCGTATCACTTTGTAGAAGGAAAAGGGAGAATAAATGTAGCGTTAAGGTAAATAGAAGTTTAGTGTAGGAAGTGTAAATACAAATTATAAACCTAAATGTACAATATCAGTGTACACTGGTAAGATTACCTTAAAATAGATTTATGAATATTTAGAAATGTCATACGAATAAATCCAAAATGAAATCTGATCGAAGCTGCTGGTATTTAAAACGTGAACATAATACTAAAAATCATATATTAGCTCGTATCACTTTGTAGAAGGAAAAGAGAGAATAAATGTAGCATTAAGGTGAATAGAAGTTTAGCGTAGGACTATAAATACAAATTATAAATCTAAATGTACAATATCAGCGTACACTGGTAAGATTACCTTAAAATTGATTTATGGATATTTAGAAATGTCATACGAATAATTCGAAAATGAAATCAGGTCGAAGCTGCTGGTATTTAAAACGTGAACATAATACTAAAAATCATATATTAGCTCGTATCACTTTGTAGAAGGAAAAGAGAGAATAAATGTAGCATTAAGGTGAATAGAATTTTAGCGTAGCAAGTATAAATACAAATTATAAATCTAAATGTACAATATCAGCGTACACTGGTAAGATTACCTTAAAATTGATTTATGAATATTTAGAAATGTCATACGAATAATTCGAAAATGAAATCAGATCGAAGCTGCTGGTATTTAAAACGTGAACATAATACTAAAAATCATATATTAGCTCGTATCACTTTGTAGAAGGAAAAGGGAGAATAAATGTAGCGTTAAGGTAAATAGAAGTTTAGTGTAGGAAGTGTAAATACAAATTATAAACCTAAATGTACAATATCAGTGTACACTGGTAAGATTACCTTAAAATAGATTTATGAATATTTAGAAATGTCATACGAATAAATCCAAAATGAAATCTGATCGAAGCTGCTGGTATTTAAAACGTGAACATAATACTAAAAATCATATATTAGCTCGTATCACTTTGTAGACGGAAAAGAGAGAATAAATGTAGCATTAAGGTGAATAGAAGTTTAGTGTAGGACTATAAATACAAATTATAAATCTAAATGTACAATATCAGCGTACACTGGTAAGATTACCTTAAAATTGATTTATGGATATTTAGAAATGTCATACGAATAATTCGATAATGAAATCAGGTCGAAGCTGCTGGTATTTAAAACGTGAACATAATACTAAAAATCATATATTAGCTCGTATCACTTTGTAGAAGGAAAAGAGAGAATAAATGTAGCATTAAGGTGAATAGAATTTTAGCGTAGGAAGTATAAATACAAATTATAAATCTAAATGTACAATATCAGCGTACACTGGTAAGTTTACCTTAAAATTGATTTATGGATATTTAGAAATGTCATACGAATAATTCGAAAATGAAATCAGATCGAAGCTGCTGGTATTTAAAACGTGTACATAATACTAAAAATCATATATTAGCTCGTATCACTTTGTAGAAGGAAAAGAGAGAATAAATGTAGCATTAAGGTGAATAGAATTTTAGTGTAGGAATATAAATACAAATTATAAATCTAAATGTACAATATCAGCGTACACTGGTAAGATTACCTTAAAATTGATTTATGAATATTTAGAAATGTCATACGAATAAATCGAAAATGAAATCTGATCGAAGCTGCTGGTATTTAAAACGTGAACATAATACTAAAAATCATATATTAGCTCGTATCACTTTGTAGAAGGAAAAGGGAGAATAAATGTAGCGTTAAGGTAAATAGAAGTTTAGTGTAGGAAGTGTAAATACAAATTATAAACCTAAATGTACAATATCAGCGTACACTGGTAAGATTACCTTAAAATTGATTTATGGATATTTAGAAATGTCATACGAATAAATCCAAAATGAAATCTGATCGAAGCTGCTGGTATTTAAAACGTGAACATAATACTAAAAATCATATATTAGCTCGTATCACTTTGTAGAAGGAAAAGAGAGAATAAATGTAGCATTAAGGTGAATAGAAGTTTAGCGTAGGACTATAAATACAAATTATAAATCTAAATGTACAATATCAGCGTACACTGGTAAGATTACCTTAAAATTGATTTATGAATATTTAGAAATGTCATACGAATAATTCGAAAATGAAATAAGGTCGAAGCTGCTGGTATTTAAAACGTGAACATAATACTAAAAATCATATATTAGCTCGTATCACTTTGTAGAAGGAAAAGAGAGAATAAATGTAGCGTTAAGGTAAATAGAAGTTTAGTGTAGGAAGTGTAAATACAAATTATAAACCTAAATGTACAATATCAGTGTACACTGGTAAGATTACCTTAAAATAGATTTATGAATATTTAGAAATGTCATACGAATAAATCCAAAATGAAATCTGATCGAAGCTGCTGGTATTTAAAACGTGAACATAATACTAAAAATCATATATTAGCTCGTATCACTTTGTAGACGGAAAAGAGAGAATAAATGTAGCATTAAGGTGAATAGAAGTTTAGTGTAGGACTATAAATACAAATTATAAATCTAAATGTACAATATCAGCGTACACTGGTAAGATTACCTTAAAATTGATTTATGGATATTTAGAAATGTCATACGAATAATTCGATAATGAAATCAGGTCGAAGCTGCTGGTATTTAAAACGTGAACATAATACTAAAAATCATATATTAGCTCGTATCACTTTGTAGAAGGAAAAGAGAGAATAAATGTAGCATTAAGGTGAATAGAATTTTAGCGTAGGAAGTATAAATACAAATTATAAATCTAAATGTACAATATCAGCGTACACTGGTAAGTTTACCTTAAAATTGATTTATGGATATTTAGAAATGTCATACGAATAATTCGAAAATGAAATCAGATCGAAGCTGCTGGTATTTAAAACGTGTACATAATACTAAAAATCATATATTAGCTCGTATCACTTTGTAGAAGGAAAAGAGAGAATAAATGTAGCATTAAGGTGAATAGAAGTTTAGTGTAGGAATATAAATACAAATTATAAATCTAAATGTACAATATCAGCGTACACTGGTAAGATTACCTTAAAATTGATTTATGAATATTTAGAAATGTCATACGAATAATTCGAAAATGAAATCAAGTCGAAGCTGCTGGTATTTAAAACGTGAACATAATACTAAAAATCATATATTAGCTCGTATCACTTTGTAGAAGGAAAAGAGAGAATAAATGTAGCATTAAGGTGAATAGAATTTTAGCGTAGGACTATAAATACAAATTATAAATCTAAATGTACAATATCAGCGTACACTGGTAAGATTACCTTAAAATTGATTTATGAATATTTAGAAATGTCATACGAATAAATCGAAAATGAAATCTGATCGAAGCTGCTGGTATTTAAAACGTGAACATAATACTAAAAATCATATATTAGCTCGTATCACTTTGTAGAAGGAAAAGGGAGAATAAATGTAGCGTTAAGGTAAATAGAAGTTTAGTGTAGGAAGTGTAAATACAAATTATAAACCTAAATGTACAATATCAGTGTACACTGGTAAGATTACCTTAAAATAGATTTATGAATATTTAGAAATGTCATACGAATAAATCCAAAATGAAATCTGATCGAAGCTGCTGGTATTTAAAACGTGAACATAATACTAAAAATCATATATTAGCTCGTATCACTTTGTAGAAGGAAAAGAGAGAATAAATGTAGCATTAAGGTGAATAGAAGTTTAGCGTAGGACTATAAATACAAATTATAAATCTAAATGTACAATATCAGCGTACACTGGTAAGATTACCTTAAAATTGATTTATGGATATTTAGAAATGTCATACGAATAATTCGAAAATGAAATCAGGTCGAAGCTGCTGGTATTTAAAACGTGAACATAATACTAAAAATCATATATTAGCTCGTATCACTTTGTAGAAGGAAAAGGGAGAATAAATGTAGCGTTAAGGTAAATAGAAGTTTAGTGTAGGAAGTGTAAATACAAATTATAAACCTAAATGTACAATATCAGCGTACACTGATAAGATTACCTTAAAATTGATTTATGAATATTTAGAAATGTCATACGAATAATTCGAAAATGAAATCAAGTCGAAGCTGCTGGTATTTAAAACGTGAACATAATACTAAAAATCATATATTAGCTCGTATCACTTTGTAGAAGGAAAAGAGAGAATAAATGTAGCATTAAGGTGAATAGAATTTTAGCGTAGGAAGTATAAATACAAATTATAAATCTAAATGTACAATATCAGCGTACACTGGTAAGATTACCTTAAAATTGATTTATGGATATTTAGAAATGTCATACGAATAATTCGATAATGAAATCAGGTCGAAGCTGCTGGTATTTAAAACGTGAACATAATACTAAAAATCATATATTAGCTCGTATCACTTTGTAGAAGGAAAAGAGAGAATAAATGTAGCATTAAGGTGAATAGAATTTTAGCGTAGGACTATAAATACAAATTATAAATCTAAATGTACAATATCAGCGTACACTGGTAAGGTTACCTTAAAATTGATTTATGAATATTTAGAAATGTCATACGAATAATTCGAAAATGAAATCAGATCGAAGCTGCTGGTATTTAAAACGTGAACATAATACTAAAAATCATATATTAGCTCGTATCACTTTGTAGAAGGAAAAGGGAGAATAAATGTAGCGTTAAGGTAAATAGAAGTTTAGTGTAGGAAGTGTAAATACAAATTATAAACCTAAATGTACAATATCAGTGTACACTGGTAAGATTACCTTAAAATAGATTTATGAATATTTAGAAATGTCATACGAATAAATCCAAAATGAAATCTGATCGAAGCTGCTGGTATTTAAAACGTGAACATAATACTAAAAATCATATATTAGCTCGTATCACTTTGTAGACGGAAAAGAGAGAATAAATGTAGCATTAAGGTGAATAGAAGTTTAGTGTAGGACTATAAATACAAATTATAAATCTAAATGTACAATATCAGCGTACACTGGTAAGATTACCTTAAAATTGATTTATGGATATTTAGAAATGTCATACGAATAATTCGATAATGAAATCAGGTCGAAGCTGCTGGTATTTAAAACGTGAACATAATACTAAAAATCATATATTAGCTCGTATCACTTTGTAGAAGGAAAAGAGAGAATAAATGTAGCATTAAGGTGAATAGAATTTTAGCGTAGGAAGTATAAATACAAATTATAAATCTAAATGTACAATATCAGCGTACACTGGTAAGTTTACCTTAAAATTGATTTATGGATATTTAGAAATGTCATACGAATAATTCGAAAATGAAATCAGATCGAAGCTGCTGGTATTTAAAACGTGTACATAATACTAAAAATCATATATTAGCTCGTATCACTTTGTAGAAGGAAAAGAGAGAATAAATGTAGCATTAAGGTGAATAGAAGTTTAGTGTAGGAATATAAATACAAATTATAAATCTAAATGTACAATATCAGCGTACACTGGTAAGATTACCTTAAAATTGATTTATGAATATTTAGAAATGTCATACGAATAATTCGAAAATGAAATCAGGTCGAAGCTGCTGGTATTTAAAACGTGAACATAATACTAAAAATCATATATTAGCTCGTATCACTTTCTAGAAGGAAAAGAGAGAATAAATGTAGCATTAAGGTGAATAGAATTTTAGCGTAGGAAGTATAAATACAAATTATAAATCTAAATGTACAATATCAGCGTACACTGGTAAGATTACCTTAAAATTGATTTATGGATATTTAGAAATGTCATACGAATAATTCGAAAATGAAATCAGGTCGAAGCTGCTGGTATTTAAAACGTGAACATAATACTAAAAATCATATATTAGCTCGTATCACTTTGTAGAAGGAAAAGAGAGAATAAATGTAGCATTAAGGTGAATAGAATTTTAGCGTAGGACTATAAATACAAATTATAAATCTAAATGTACAATATCAGCGTACACTGGTAAGATTACCTTAAAATTGATTTATGAATATTTAGAAATGTCATACGAATAAATCGAAAATGAAATCTGATCGAAGCTGCTGGTATTTAAAACGTGAACATAATACTAAAAATCATATATTAGCTCGTATCACTTTGTAGAAGGAAAAGGGAGAATAAATGTAGCGTTAAGGTAAATAGAAGTTTAGCGTAGGACTATAAATACAAATTATAAATCTAAATGTACAATATCAGCGTACACTGGTAAGATTACCTTAAAATTGATTTATGGATATTTAGAAATGTCATACGAATAATTCGAAAATGAAATCAGGTCGAAGCTGCTGGTATTTAAAACGTGAACATAATACTAAAAATCATATATTAGCTCGTATCACTTTGTAGAAGGAAAAGAGAGAATAAATGTAGCATTAAGGTGAATAGAATTTTAGCGTAGGAAGTATAAATACAAATTATAAATCTAAATGTACAATATCAGCGTACACTGGTAAGTTTACCTTAAAATTGATTTCTGAATATTTAGAAATGTCATACGAATAAATCGAAAATGAAATCTGATCGTAGCTGCTGGTATTTAAACCGTGAACATAATACTAAAAATCATATATTAGCTCGTATCACTTTGTAGAAGGAAAAGAGAGAATAAATGTAGCATTAAGGTGAATAGAATTTTAGCGTAGGAAGTATAAATACAAATTATAAATCTAAATGTACAATATCAGTGTACACTGGTAAGTTTACCTTAAAATTGATTTATGGATATTTAGAAATGTCATACGAATAATTCGAAAATGAAATCAGATCGAAGCTGCTGGTATTTAAAACGTGTACATAATACTAAAAATCATATATTAGCTCGTATCACTTTGTAGAAGGAAAAGAGAGAATAAATGTAGCATTAAGGTGAATAGAAGTTTAGCGTAGGAATATAAATACAAATTATAAATCTAAATGTACAATATCAGCGTACACTGATAAGATTACCTTAAAATTGATTTATGAATATTTAGAAATGTCATACGAATAATTCGAAAATGAAATCAAGTCGAAGCTGCTGGTATTTAAAACGTGAACATAATACTAAAAATCATATATTAGCTCGTATCACTTTGTAGAAGGAAAAGAGAGAATAAATGTAGCATTAAGGTGAATAGAATTTTAGCGTAGGAAGTATAAATACAAATTATAAATCTAAATGTACAATATCAGCGTACACTGGTAAGTTTACCTTAAAATTGATTTATGGATATTTAGAAATGTCATACGAATAATTCGAAAATGAAATCAGATCGAAGCTGCTGGTATTTAAAACGTGTACATAATACTAAAAATCATATATTAGCTCGTATCACTTTGTAGAAGGAAAAGAGAGAATAAATGTAGCATTAAGGTGAATAGAAGTTTAGTGTAGGAAGTGTAAATACAAATTATAAACCTAAATGTACAATATCAGTGTACACTGGTAAGATTACCTTAAAATAGATTTATGAATATTTAGAAATGTCATACGAATAAATCGAAAATGAAATCTGATCGTAGCTGCTGGTATTTAAACCGTGAACATAATACTAAAAATCATATATTAGCTCGTATCACTTTGTAGAAGGAAAAGAGAGAATAAATGTAGCATTAAGGTGAATAGAATTTTAGCGTAGGAAGTATAAATACAAATTATAAATCTAAATGTACAATATCAGTGTACACTGGTAAGTTTACCTTAAAATTGATTTATGGATATTTAGAAATGTCATACGAATAATTCGAAAATGAAATCAGATCGAAGCTGCTGGTATTTAAAACGTGTACATAATACTAAAAATCATTGTTACGTCCCGGATGGGGGTCGTAACGTGTTCATGGACTTTGACGATCTTCGGTCCACGTGGCGCGTACGTCCACGTCTGACCAGGCCCGAATTTTCGGTTGTCCGAGGGAGATAACAAACGGGAACGGGGAATTAGCGAAGTCGCGTTGCTGCTAGAATGGGAACCGCGATTTACGACGCGTAACGGTACTCTTATACAATCGCGAAGGTTCCGGGCGGTCCCTGACGTCACAGTGATCGTGGCACGGCGTGCGAATCGAATTCTTGGGAGGACGGATTATGACGCGATAATCCGTGTTCCTCCGATTGTACCGGGCCCTGGTGGGCTCAGACGTACGAGGGGGAACACCGATTTACGAGATCTGACAGTTTTGACGTTTGGTATGCAACTCGGGGAGATCCGTGCGCGAGAATCCGTGTTCCTCCGATTGTACCGGGCCCTGGTGGGCTCAGACGTACGAGGGGGAACACCGATTTAAGAGGTCTGACAATTTGACGTTTAATGTGTAACTCGGGGAGATCCGTGCGCGAGAATCCGTGTTCCTCCGATTGTACCGGGCCCTGGTGGGCTCAGACGTACGAGGCGGAACACCGGATTTTTCTTGACCACAATTGTCAGTAGTTAGATCGGCACCTACGTCGTATCGCGCGCACTCACTTACACTTGTGTTTTCTCTCGTCCGTGTCGCGATGGTTTACTTGGGGGTCCCTTTTCCCTCCCGGAAGAGTCCTCCGAACAATCTCTTGAGCTGGTACTTGCGACCTGCGCGACGCGGCATTCGAAACACTATAAGGACACAACCACACTGACGTAATCGCACAACACAAAAGGAGAACAGAAAAATAAAAGAAAAGAAAATAAGTAAATTAAATCAACGTGTAATAACTAAAAGGAAGTGGCTGAATACAAGATTACGCGATAGCTACGAAAACGAAAATTAAACTAGAGCACTGCACGATGGCGAGATAACGACGCGAACACGATATAAATGAAATAACTAAATATACGGGAATAACTATAACTAAACTTAGGGATTAACGCAATTCGAAATTCGATAAACGAAACTAAAATTAATTAACTATGATATAACAACGCGCACTAAACTAAATTACGAACTAGAATTATAATACAAAAGAAATGAGATAGAGGAAATTGAAATGAACAAAACGAATATGGCAAGATGCGGTACGATTAGGTCAGAAGACTAGGAATTAGAAGAGCGAAGTGATTTCAAGAAACTGTTGCGAAGAACTGTCGCAGAGCGCGAATCTTGCCATATTTATAATGGGAGCGCGGACCATAAGAATTCGGTGGAGCGTGACATTAATTGTTCTCGATCATACGATTTATACTATTGTTCTTCGCGTCACTATTATTCGCGAATGTTCGGTAAACACCTGTAATAGCTGTTGCTATGCCAGGGTTCGCTCGCACCGGCGTCTCATGGTTGTGGTTTGATATGAATATGTATGTATATATAAATGTACACTTTGATTGACCCGGGACGAAAATAGAATTAAAATCGGCGTAACGGCCACGATTCGTTCGCGCGAATTATAGATCCCGAGAATTTGTTTGTTCGCGCAAATGCTGAAGCAAACGTTGGTACGACGTAACACCTTACCCCTTGGGGGCGCGCATTTTTCGGGGCGGCGAAGGGGGGGGGGGCTTGGGACGCTGGTACGTTGGTGCGCTGGTGAATGTGTGGACACGATGGTGGAGTCCGCCGACAATGGAGGTCCAATTCCAACGTCGGAACGACGTGACATCTCCCCCTCCGGGGGGGGGGGCGGCGCTGCCCGGAGCTCAGACAGCGGGGATGTTGGCCCTCAGCGGCAAAATGTACCGGCACAGCTCGTCGCGGTGGCTGCTGTTTCGGAACACGTATTTAGCCATGGTGGTGGCTAGCCGGCTGGAGCACTCGTAGCAGTCCATTAGGGGCTGCTCGTGGCACATTGCTCCCAAGCAGCGTGAGCACGAGTTTCTCATCAGCTGATGTTGCTGTATCGAGTGGGTGTGGAAGACTTCCACGGGGCCGCTGAGGTATGGCCTGCAGTTCTTGCACACCTCCTGGCCGCTGGCGTCCGCATACACGTGTCCTCGGTAACAACGGTAGGGTTCGAAGCGTGCCCTGTAGCTGTCGGCCTTCTCTTCCGGGGTGGTCGCTGGCTTCCTCTTTAGGCACATGTTGATTTCGTGGCGTTCTGTTGTGTAATGTCGAGGATGTGTTTGTGTGTTGTGAGGTAACCTGAGTGCGTGGTGGGGATATTGGAGGGGGGGGATATTTACGGCTGTAATTGAGGGAGGGGGGTAGCGTAGTGGACCGTCGTGAGTGGGGATTGCTGCTGGATCTCGTCAAGATGTCGGCTTCCCGGGAAGACGAACCTTGCCGTGGCGGCGAGAACCCGGCTGGAGCAGTTCCTGCAGTCCAGCAGGGATTGCTTGCGGCACATATCTTTCCTGCAGCGGGAGCAGGCGACTCGCATGGTGGCCCACTTCTGGACTGAGTGAATGGTGAATGCCTCGAGGGGCCCATGGAGGTGGATGCTGCATGCTTCGCATGTTTCGACCCCGTCGGCGTCGGAGAATATGACTCCCTGGTAACATAGGTACTCGTCGAATCGGCTCCTGTACTTCTCAGCCTTTTCTCCCGGGGTGGGTTTGGTTTGGGTTCGTAGACACATGTTTGTTTGGCAGATGCGAGCTCTCGAATGAGGCAAATTCGATGTGTCGCTGGGTGCCTCGATTGAGTGGGGGAGTTTACGGGGGGGGATAGGGGGGAAATGTGGGGTAACAGTGTTAAGGGGGGGATTTTTGCTTTCTTTAATTTATCGGCGTGGACCACCCTAGTGCCCCTTTTCGTCTTGATCCTGACGTTGTTTTTGGGCAGGACCTCGGAAACCTCGTACGTCCCGGTGTATTGGGCGTCGAATTTACCTTTTCTGGGCTCCTTTAGGAGGTAGACTCTGTCGCCCACCGCGACCGTCTGGGGATTTGTGCGTCTGTCGTACAGACTCTTCGATCTGTTCTTTGCCGCTATGAGGTTTTCGCGTGCTTTTCCGATTGTGTCCGTGATTTTTGTTTGCAGTCGCTGGTAGTATTCCTCGTACGATTCGTTGTCGAGCTGGGGGTGCGTTGCGTCGGCCGTGGGTACACGCGCCAGCGAGCCAAAAACTAGTTCGTGGGGGGTAAACGTCGTTGCCTCGTGAACGCTGGTATTGTAGCTCAGCATGGCTAGGTTGAGCCAGTTATTCCAGTCGTTGTTGGCGATGTACTGTTTGAGGTACTCTGTTAGTACGTGGTGGGACCTCTCAATTGACCCATTGCTCTGGGGATGGTAAGCAGTTGTCTGGGCACGGGCGATCTTGAATTTCTTCGCTACCGCCTTCATCAGAGAGCTGGTGAAATTCCTCCCTTGGTCCGTCAGTAGCGCTTTCGGGGCTCCGAATCGGCAGATTAGGTGTTCTACGAAGGCGTCGGCGATTTCGACGGCGCCCATGCCCTTGAGGGGAGCTGCTAGGGAATATTTAGTGAGGAGGTCCTGCATCGTGAGGATGTATTGGTATCCTTCTGGGGTTGGTGGGAGGGGGCCTACGACGTCCATAGATACCTTGTCGAACGCTTTGCCCGGCGTGTCCGTCAATGTCATTGGGAGGCGGGTTTTTACCCTCGTAAGTTTGTGGAGTTGGCAACTGGGGCAATTGTTGACAAATGTCGTGACGTCCGCCTTCAGGGTCCTCCAATAGTACTTTTCTCGTATTCTCTTGTACGTTTTGGTTATTCCTTTGTGGCCGGCGTAGGCGGAGGTGTGATTTTCTACGAGTATCTCTTGCCTTCTGTCCTCCGCCGGAATTTGGACGTCGTGGGAACAGAGGAAAACTTGGAGTGGTAGTTGTGCGAAAATTGCGGTGATTGAGGCCTGGATGTGGTGCCAGGGGATGTTGTCAATCGTGGTTCTGGAGAGAGAAAACGTAGGGAGTTGGAGTTCGGTGACGACATTGTATAGGGAACGGAGGCATTCGTTGACGTCGTCGAGGGAGGCTTCGTGGAACGGGGATCTTTTGACTGGGAGCTGGATTAGTTTAAATGAGCCGATGTTGTCCACCTTGGCTCTATGGAGCACCAATTCTGTGCTGGTGGTGATCTTTCCTAGTCGGAAGAGGTCTGCCGCTCCTGGGTCCGCTGGCCTTCCGTCTTGTGTGATAAAACACACTAGGTTATCGTGCCTCATGATGAGTCTGTCCCGAAGATGGACTATGGTGCGGCGATGTGTGGGGTCCAGTGAGCCTGTTGGTCTGACAACCGTGTCTTCGTGGTCTAGGGTGTCATCGGGATCGTAGGGGGTATGTGGGGGTGGTGACATAGTGGTTTGAGAAGTAGAGGGGGAGGGCGGGCTTGGAAAATAGGGGGTCGTGTTGTGGGGGCTAGTGGGTGTCGAAGTTGCCCCTGGTTTTCCCCCTTCTACGATTGTTTCGGCATCTGGGGAATCTCCGGGTGAGTTGCTTGTTAACCGACGGAGGAACGGGCTCGGAGGGGGTGGTATGGAGCGTCGGCTCCTCGTCCGAGGGGGCGTGAAGTCGTTGTTGTCTCTTGATGTGTCCCCTACGAATGTTGGGTCCGATGCTCGCGACGACGGGGAAAGGGTTGGCTCTTCCGGCGTGTCCTCGTAGATTGGTAGGGCTACCGGGTTGCGGGACAACGCATCCGCATTCGAGTTCGCTTTCCCGGGTTTGTAAATAACTTTATATTCGAATTCTGCGAGTTTCAGTCTCCATCGGAGCAGTCGTGAGGTGGGGTCCTTGACCGAAGTCATCCAGACCAACGGGCGATGGTCAGTGATGAGTAGGAATTGGCGACCGTAAATGTATGGTCGGAAATACTGGACGGCGAAGACTATGGCTAGACACTCTTTTTCGATGGTGGAGTAATTGAGTTCGGCTCCGTGTAAGATTCGTGAGGCGTAGGCGATCGGACGGTCATTGCCTACTTCACCCTGGCTCAACACTGCTCCGATGGCGTAACCGGAGGCGTCGCAAGTGACATTGAATGGTTTGTCGAAGTCGGGATACTGAAGTACCGGTTCGGAGCACAGAGCGCAGCGGAGGGTATTGAAGGCCCGTTCTTGGTCGGGCCCCCACGCGAATTTCGTTTCTTTCGTGAGTAGGCGCGTCAGGGGTTTCGAAATTTGCGCGAATTTATTGATAAATCGCCGGTAGTACCCTGCAAGACCGAGGAATTCGCGGACGTTGCGCGTGGATTTGGGTCTCGGGAAATCGCGCACCGCGATCACCTTTTGGGGACACGGTCTGACCCCGCTTTCGCTTATTTGGTGTCCGAGGTACGCTACCTCTTTGAATAGAAATCCGCATTTGGAGGGTTGGAGCTTTAGGTTCGCTTCGCGAAGTCGGCGCGCTAGTTTATCGAATTTCGAGCGGTGTTCCTCCAAGGTTCGAGCGTATATGACGATGTCGTCGAGGTACACGAACAACTCGTTACCCTGGAGGCCCGTTAGGATCGTGTCCATCAATCGCTGGAAGGTAGCCGGCGCGTTTTTCAAGCCGAACGGCATACGGTTATATTGATAGTGACCGAACGGGGTGGAGAAGGCGGTTTTCGCCGCGTCCGCCGATTCCATCCCGATTTGATGGAAGCCGCTAGCCAAATCAAATACGCTGAAATATTTGGCGCTGCCCAGCTGATCGAGTATTTCATTTATGCTGGGCAGCGGGTATGCATCAGCTACCGACTTCTCATTCAGAGCGCGGTAGTCGATTACCATGCGCCATTTTTTGTTGCCGTCGGCGTCCGGCTTCTTGGGAACGATCCACAAGGGGGAATTGTAGGGAGAGCTTGACGGGACCACGATGTCGTTTGTCAGGAGTTCGCGCATTTGTTTATCTATTTCCTCTTTGTGGATCGGTGGATATCGGTATTGCTTGGTGTGAACGGGGATATCGTCTGTGGTTGGTATTTTGTGTGTTAGCGCGTTTGTTTTGCCTAGACGATCCCCCTCGAGGTGGAAGAGGTCGTGGTGTTCCTCCAACAGGGAGTTGACGTGGTCCGTCTCGTCTGAATTTAGGTGGGCGGTTTTAATTATTTCGCGTAGTTCGTTTACGCGGACTGCAGGGGTCTTCGCGGAGTGATCGGTTACGATCGTCTCGCACAGACGGTCTGTGCGAGTTTTAGAATTTGAGCAAGGAGGAGTGTCCGAAGCGGATCCGGGGTTGTGGTGGGGAGGGACGGTTTCGACCTCTTCTACCTCTAGTGATGGGAGGGAGAAGGTCGCGGTCTTTTCGGAGGCGTTGACGCATCGCAGGTACGCTTTGCCGCAATTGTTCGTGACGAGGCAGTCGCCTAGGAAAACGTGTGGTTCGATTCCCATACGGGGAATGTAGCCTGTCGCGGGACCGTGAACGTGAACGGCGATACATGCGATCGTTCTGGCCTCGATCTGGTGTTCGCGCGCGTTCGAAAACGGTATTCGGACGTTGTTTTTAACGACTTCGTTTTTGGCGAAAGATATTTCGCCCTTGTCCTGGAAGAAGGGGGCGCCGAGGATTCCGTCGATGTTGGAGGGGAGAGTGTCGGGAAAGAGTTGGAACGAGACAGGTACGGAGTCGTTGAGCAGCGCGTCTACTTGACCTAGGGTGGGGATGGTACCTTCCGTGATCCCGTGGACTTGTATGACGTTATCGGAATCGATGGGGACACCCGGTTTTACGCTAGACGCTCTAATGATATTTAGTTCCGAGCCGGTGTCTAAGAGGAGTTCGCACGGAGAGAAGAGTTGTGGCGCGGTGACGTTTACGCGGGGGATCGGGGAGTTGGGCGCGAGATTTATTGCCGAGATGAATCGGGGAGCGTCTCGTGGCGTTCTGCCGTCAGGTGGACCGCGCTTTGAGTCGGGGCCTCCCGTCCGGATGTTGATTTGGGCGGGAGGCGGTCCCCGTTTCCCTGTTTCAATTTGTTATTGTATTCGCGTTTGCGACATTCATGGATGTCGTGACCCGGGTTTTTACAGTATCGACAGAATTTGGGAGACTCCGCGGGGTATTTTTCGCGAGACTCGGAGTGGGGGCTCGGAGGGCGCCGATCGTCTCGCAGCCTGGGGCGCGGGGGTTCGTGGTGAGGGAGTAACGGTCGTGGGGCATCGGACCCCTGGCCTCCAGCCTGAGGAAGGCGCCAGGAGGAAGAAGACGGTTCATGGTACGAGGAGGGCCGCCCCTCGCAGGGCTCTGGCGCGTTCGTTCGCGCCTCCGTGAAGTGTACCCGCCGATAATCGTAGCGGAGGGGTTCGCCGTATCGGCGTTTATCGAGCTCGTATTGCTTGTAGGCATTGATAGCCTCGTTAAAAACCGTGTTCAGGGGCTGGTCACGGAAGGAGCGAACGTCTGTTCGCAGAGTGGGGATAAGTCCTCGAATGAAACTGTCTTTCGTAAGGTTGTCGACCTCGGTTTTGTTGGGGTCGTCTCGGTGACAGTCTAGGATCGCGGTACGTAGATCTTTTACGCGACTTATAAAATCGAGCACGTGCTCCGTTATTCCTTGCGAAATGCTCGCCAGTTCGCCACGGTACTGGTCGACGAAACGGTGGGGGCCTAAGACGTCCTTGAGACGGTTGCAGAGGTCGGCGATGGTGGAACAATCCTCGTCCTCCACGGCGGCGTAGGCGCGACCGCGGAGTTTGTTACAAGCGAGTTTTGTTAGCGTACGTTCCGCGTACGGGGGTATGACTTCGCGGGCGCGTTTACACGCGCGTACGAATTGAAGGACGGTCATGTTACTGCCGTCGAAGGTGGGAATGCATTCGACGGCCTGTTTGACCGTGAAATTCGCGGGATTGGGGCGCGGGGGCTCGCCGAGAAGATTCGGTTCGGAGCCTGGTGTAAAGCGCGGGTTGTTTGAGTCGAGATTTTGGGAGCGAAGATCGTACAGTTCGCGACGCATGGCTCGTAGCTCTTCTTGAAGGGCGGCACTGGGATCGTATGCCCTTCGCGCGGTTTCGAGGGCGGCTGCTTGTTCACGGAGGGCGGCCTCCTTTTCGGCCAGCTCTAGCTGGAACGCGAAGAGTTCCTCGTTGGTGAGGGGTATGGGCGCGTCTGGGTCCAGTTTCGAATTGTTGGGATCCATTGTGGAATACGGGGGGGGGGTGCCGTGCGAGATAGGGATACGGAACTCGCAAGATGGAGGCGGCTAGCTCCGAAAGAGAGAAAAAAAAAGGAAAGGGGCAACCGATCTATTCGGTGATCGTCGTGTCCTACCGACTGCGCCAAATTTCTGTTACGTCCCGGATGGGGGTCGTAACGTGTTCATGGACTTTGACGATCTTCGGTCCACGTGGCGCGTACGTCCACGTCTGACCAGGCCCGAATTTTCGGTTGTCCGAGGGAGATAACAAACGGGAACGGGGAATTAGCGAAGTCGCGTTGCTGCTAGAATGGGAACCGCGATTTACGACGCGTAACGGTACTCTTATACAATCGCGAAGGTTCCGGGCGGTCCCTGACGTCACAGTGATCGTGGCACGGCGTGCGAATCGAATTCTTGGGAGGACGGATTATGACGCGATAATCCGTGTTCCTCCGATTGTACCGGGCCCTGGTGGGCTCAGACGTACGAGGGGGAACACCGATTTACGAGATCTGACAGTTTTGACGTTTGGTATGCAACTCGGGGAGATCCGTGCGCGAGAATCCGTGTTCCTCCGATTGTACCGGGCCCTGGTGGGCTCAGACGTACGAGGGGGAACACCGATTTAAGAGGTCTGACAATTTGACGTTTAATGTGTAACTCGGGGAGATCCGTGCGCGAGAATCCGTGTTCCTCCGATTGTACCGGGCCCTGGTGGGCTCAGACGTACGAGGCGGAACACCGGATTTTTCTTGACCACAATTGTCAGTAGTTAGATCGGCACCTACGTCGTATCGCGCGCACTCACTTACACTTGTGTTTTCTCTCGTCCGTGTCGCGATGGTTTACTTGGGGGTCCCTTTTCCCTCCCGGAAGAGTCCTCCGAACAATCTCTTGAGCTGGTACTTGCGACCTGCGCGACGCGGCATTCGAAACACTATAAGGACACAACCACACTGACGTAATCGCACAACACAAAAGGAGAACAGAAAAATAAAAGAAAAGAAAATAAGTAAATTAAATCAACGTGTAATAACTAAAAGGAAGTGGCTGAATACAAGATTACGCGATAGCTACGAAAACGAAAATTAAACTAGAGCACTGCACGATGGCGAGATAACGACGCGAACACGATATAAATGAAATAACTAAATATACGGGAATAACTATAACTAAACTTAGGGATTAACGCAATTCGAAATTCGATAAACGAAACTAAAATTAATTAACTATGATATAACAACGCGCACTAAACTAAATTACGAACTAGAATTATAATACAAAAGAAATGAGATAGAGGAAATTGAAATGAACAAAACGAATATGGCAAGATGCGGTACGATTAGGTCAGAAGACTAGGAATTAGAAGAGCGAAGTGATTTCAAGAAACTGTTGCGAAGAACTGTCGCAGAGCGCGAATCTTGCCATATTTATAATGGGAGCGCGGACCATAAGAATTCGGTGGAGCGTGACATTAATTGTTCTCGATCATACGATTTATACTATTGTTCTTCGCGTCACTATTATTCGCGAATGTTCGGTAAACACCTGTAATAGCTGTTGCTATGCCAGGGTTCGCTCGCACCGGCGTCTCATGGTTGTGGTTTGATATGAATATGTATGTATATATAAATGTACACTTTGATTGACCCGGGACGAAAATAGAATTAAAATCGGCGTAACGGCCACGATTCGTTCGCGCGAATTATAGATCCCGAGAATTTGTTTGTTCGCGCAAATGCTGAAGCAAACGTTGGTACGACGTAACATCATATATTAGCTCGTATCACTTTGTAGAAGGAAAAGAGAGAATAAATGTAGCATTAAGGTGAATAGAAGTTTAGTGTAGGAATATAAATACAAATTATAAATCTAAATGTACAATATCAGCGTACACTGGTAAGATTACCTTAAAATTGATTTATGAATATTTAGAAATGTCATACGAATAATTCGAAAATGAAATCAGGTCGAAGCTGCTGGTATTTAAAACGTGAACATAATACTAAAAATCATATATTAGCTCGTATCACTTTCTAGAAGGAAAAGAGAGAATAAATGTAGCATTAAGGTGAATAGAATTTTAGCGTAGGAAGTATAAATACAAATTATAAATCTAAATGTACAATATCAGCGTACACTGGTAAGATTACCTTAAAATTGATTTATGGATATTTAGAAATGTCATACGAATAATTCGAAAATGAAATCAGGTCGAAGCTGCTGGTATTTAAAACGTGAACATAATACTAAAAATCATATATTAGCTCGTATCACTTTGTAGAAGGAAAAGAGAGAATAAATGTAGCATTAAGGTGAATAGAATTTTAGCGTAGGACTATAAATACAAATTATAAATCTAAATGTACAATATCAGCGTACACTGGTAAGATTACCTTAAAATTGATTTATGAATATTTAGAAATGTCATACGAATAAATCGAAAATGAAATCTGATCGAAGCTGCTGGTATTTAAAACGTGAACATAATACTAAAAATCATATATTAGCTCGTATCACTTTGTAGAAGGAAAAGGGAGAATAAATGTAGCGTTAAGGTAAATAGAAGTTTAGCGTAGGACTATAAATACAAATTATAAATCTAAATGTACAATATCAGCGTACACTGGTAAGATTACCTTAAAATTGATTTATGGATATTTAGAAATGTCATACGAATAATTCGAAAATGAAATCAGGTCGAAGCTGCTGGTATTTAAAACGTGAACATAATACTAAAAATCATATATTAGCTCGTATCACTTTGTAGAAGGAAAAGAGAGAATAAATGTAGCATTAAGGTGAATAGAATTTTAGCGTAGGAAGTATAAATACAAATTATAAATCTAAATGTACAATATCAGCGTACACTGGTAAGTTTACCTTAAAATTGATTTATGAATATTTAGAAATGTCATACGAATAAATCGAAAATGAAATCTGATCGTAGCTGCTGGTATTTAAACCGTGAACATAATACTAAAAATCATATATTAGCTCGTATCACTTTGTAGAAGGAAAAGAGAGAATAAATGTAGCATTAAGGTGAATAGAATTTTAGCGTAGGAAGTATAAATACAAATTATAAATCTAAATGTACAATATCAGTGTACACTGGTAAGTTTACCTTAAAATTGATTTATGGATATTTAGAAATGTCATACGAATAATTCGAAAATGAAATCAGATCGAAGCTGCTGGTATTTAAAACGTGTACATAATACTAAAAATCATATATTAGCTCGTATCACTTTGTAGAAGGAAAAGAGAGAATAAATGTAGCATTAAGGTGAATAGAATTTTAGCGTAGGTTGTATAAATACAAATTATAAATCTAAATGTACAATATCAGCGTACACTGGTAAGATTACCTTAAAATTGATTTATGGATATTTAGAAATGTCATACGAATAATTCGAAAATGAAATCAGATCGAAGCTGCTGGTATTTAAAACGTGTACATAATACTAAAAATCATATATTAGCTCGTATCACTTTGTAGAAGGAAAAGAGAGAATAAATGTAGCATTAAGGTGAATAGAAGTTTAGCGTAGGACTATAAATACAAATTATAAATCTAAATGTACAATATCAGCGTACACTGGTAAGATTACCTTAAAATTGATTTATGGATATTTAGAAATGTCATACGAATAATTCGAAAATGAAATCAGGTCGAAGCTGCTGGTATTTAAAACGTGAACATAATACTAAAAATCATATATTAGCTCGTATCACTTTGTAGAAGGAAAAGAGAGAATAAATGTAGCATTAAGGTGAATAGAATTTTAGCGTAGGAAGTATAAATACAAATTATAAATCTAAATGTACAATATCAGCGTACACTGATAAGATTACCTTAAAATTGATTTATGAATATTTAGAAATGTCATACGAATAATTCGAAAATGAAATCAAGTCGAAGCTGCTGGTATTTAAAACGTGAACATAATACTAAAAATCATATATTAGCTCGTATCACTTTGTAGAAGGAAAAGAGAGAATAAATGTAGCATTAAGGTGAATAGAATTTTAGCGTAGGAAGTATAAATACAAATTATAAATCTAAATGTACAATATCAGCGTACACTGGTAAGATTACCTTAAAATTGATTTATGGATATTTAGAAATGTCATACGAATAATTCGAAAATGAAATCAGATCGAAGCTGCTGGTATTTAAAACGTGTACATAATACTAAAAATCATATATTAGCTCGTATCACTTTGTAGAAGGAAAAGAGAGAATAAATGTAGCATTAAGGTGAATAGAATTTTAGCGTAGGAAGTATAAATACAAATTATAAATCTAAATGTACAATATCAGCGTACACTGGTAAGTTTACCTTAAAATTGATTTATGGATATTTAGAAATGTCATACGAATAATTCGAAAATGAAATCAGATCGAAGCTGCTGGTATTTAAAACGTGTACATAATACTAAAAATCATATATTAGCTCGTATCACTTTGTAGAAGGAAAAGAGAGAATAAATGTAGCATTAAGGTGAATAGAAGTTTAGTGTAGGAAGTGTAAATACAAATTATAAACCTAAATGTACAATATCAGTGTACACTGGTAAGATTACCTTAAAATAGATTTATGAATATTTAGAAATGTCATACGAATAAATCGAAAATGAAATCTGATCGTAGCTGCTGGTATTTAAACCGTGAACATAATACTAAAAATCATATATTAGCTCGTATCACTTTGTAGAAGGAAAAGAGAGAATAAATGTAGCATTAAGGTGAATAGAATTTTAGCGTAGGAAGTATAAATACAAATTATAAATCTAAATGTACAATATCAGTGTACACTGGTAAGTTTACCTTAAAATTGATTTATGGATATTTAGAAATGTCATACGAATAATTCGAAAATGAAATCAGATCGAAGCTGCTGGTATTTAAAACGTGTACATAATACTAAAAATCATATATTAGCTCGTATCACTTTGTAGAAGGAAAAGAGAGAATAAATGTAGCATTAAGGTGAATAGAAGTTTAGTGTAGGAATATAAATACAAATTATAAATCTAAATGTACAATATCAGCGTACACTGGTAAGATTACCTTAAAATTGATTTATGAATATTTAGAAATGTCATACGAATAATTCGAAAATGAAATCAGGTCGAAGCTGCTGGTATTTAAAACGTGAACATAATACTAAAAATCATATATTAGCTCGTATCACTTTCTAGAAGGAAAAGAGAGAATAAATGTAGCATTAAGGTGAATAGAATTTTAGCGTAGGAAGTATAAATACAAATTATAAATCTAAATGTACAATATCAGCGTACACTGGTAAGATTACCTTAAAATTGATTTATGGATATTTAGAAATGTCATACGAATAATTCGAAAATGAAATCAGGTCGAAGCTGCTGGTATTTAAAACGTGAACATAATACTAAAAATCATATATTAGCTCGTATCACTTTGTAGAAGGAAAAGAGAGAATAAATGTAGCATTAAGGTGAATAGAATTTTAGCGTAGGACTATAAATACAAATTATAAATCTAAATGTACAATATCAGCGTACACTGGTAAGATTACCTTAAAATTGATTTATGAATATTTAGAAATGTCATACGAATAAATCGAAAATGAAATCTGATCGAAGCTGCTGGTATTTAAAACGTGAACATAATACTAAAAATCATATATTAGCTCGTATCACTTTGTAGAAGGAAAAGGGAGAATAAATGTAGCGTTAAGGTAAATAGAAGTTTAGCGTAGGACTATAAATACAAATTATAAATCTAAATGTACAATATCAGCGTACACTGGTAAGATTACCTTAAAATTGATTTATGGATATTTAGAAATGTCATACGAATAATTCGAAAATGAAATCAGGTCGAAGCTGCTGGTATTTAAAACGTGAACATAATACTAAAAATCATATATTAGCTCGTATCACTTTGTAGAAGGAAAAGAGAGAATAAATGTAGCATTAAGGTGAATAGAATTTTAGCGTAGGAAGTATAAATACAAATTATAAATCTAAATGTACAATATCAGCGTACACTGGTAAGTTTACCTTAAAATTGATTTATGAATATTTAGAAATGTCATACGAATAAATCGAAAATGAAATCTGATCGTAGCTGCTGGTATTTAAACCGTGAACATAATACTAAAAATCATATATTAGCTCGTATCACTTTGTAGAAGGAAAAGAGAGAATAAATGTAGCATTAAGGTGAATAGAATTTTAGCGTAGGAAGTATAAATACAAATTATAAATCTAAATGTACAATATCAGTGTACACTGGTAAGTTTACCTTAAAATTGATTTATGGATATTTAGAAATGTCATACGAATAATTCGAAAATGAAATCAGATCGAAGCTGCTGGTATTTAAAACGTGTACATAATACTAAAAATCATATATTAGCTCGTATCACTTTGTAGAAGGAAAAGAGAGAATAAATGTAGCATTAAGGTGAATAGAATTTTAGCGTAGGTTGTATAAATACAAATTATAAATCTAAATGTACAATATCAGCGTACACTGGTAAGATTACCTTAAAATTGATTTATGGATATTTAGAAATGTCATACGAATAATTCGAAAATGAAATCAGATCGAAGCTGCTGGTATTTAAAACGTGTACATAATACTAAAAATCATATATTAGCTCGTATCACTTTGTAGAAGGAAAAGAGAGAATAAATGTAGCATTAAGGTGAATAGAAGTTTAGCGTAGGACTATAAATACAAATTATAAATCTAAATGTACAATATCAGCGTACACTGGTAAGATTACCTTAAAATTGATTTATGGATATTTAGAAATGTCATACGAATAATTCGAAAATGAAATCAGGTCGAAGCTGCTGGTATTTAAAACGTGAACATAATACTAAAAATCATATATTAGCTCGTATCACTTTGTAGAAGGAAAAGAGAGAATAAATGTAGCATTAAGGTGAATAGAATTTTAGCGTAGGAAGTATAAATACAAATTATAAATCTAAATGTACAATATCAGCGTACACTGGGAAGTTATATCCAAATTGTTTTATGAAATACAGAAACGTTATACAAATAGATGGGAAATGAAAACAGGTGTAATCTACTAGTACTTGAAACATGAACATAATACTAAAAATCATATATTAGCTCGTATCACTTTGTAGAAGGAAAAGAGAGAATAAATGTAGCATTAAGGTGAATAGAATTTTAGCGTAGGACTATAAATACAAATTATAAATCTAAATGTACAATATCAGCGTACACTGGTAAGATTACCTTAAAATTGATTTATGAATATTTAGAAATGTCATACGAATAAATCGAAAATGAAATCTGATCGAAGCTGCTGGTATTTAAAACGTGAACATAATACTAAAAATCATATATTAGCTCGTATCACTTTGTAGAAGGAAAAGGGAGAACAAATGTAGCGTTAAGGTAAATAGAAGTTTAGTGTAGGAAGTGTAAATACAAATTATAAACCTAAATGTACAATATCAGCGTACACTGGTAAGATTACCTTAAAATAGATTTATGAATATTTAGAAATGTCATACGAATAAATCCAAAATGAAATCTGATCGAAGCTGCTGGTATTTAAAACGTGAACATAATACTAAAAATCATATATTAGCTCGTATCACTTTGTAGAAGGAAAAGAGAGAATAAATGTAGCATTAAGGTGAATAGAAGTTTAGCGTAGGACTATAAATACAAATTATAAATCTAAATGTACAATATCAGCGTACACTGGTAAGATTACCTTAAAATTGATTTATGGATATTTAGAAATGTCATACGAATAATTCGAAAATGAAATCAGGTCGAAGCTGCTGGTATTTAAAACGTGAACATAATACTAAAAATCATATATTAGCTCGTATCACTTTGTAGAAGGAAAAGAGAGAATAAATGTAGCATTAAGGTGAATAGAATTTTAGCGTAGCAAGTATAAATACAAATTATAAATCTAAATGTACAATATCAGCGTACACTGGTAAGATTACCTTAAAATTGATTTATGAATATTTAGAAATGTCATACGAATAATTCGAAAATGAAATCTGATCGAAGCTGCTGGTATTTAAAACGTGAACATAATACTAAAAATCATATATTAGCTCGTATCACTTTGTAGACGGAAAAGAGAGAATAAATGTAGCATTAAGGTGAATAGAAGTTTAGTGTAGGAATATAAATACAAATTATAAATCTAAATGTACAATATCAGCGTACACTGGTAAGATTACCTTAAAATTGATTTATGAATATTTAGAAATGTCATACGAATAAATCGAAAATGAAATCAGATCGAAGCTGCTGGTATTTAAAACGTGTACATAATACTAAAAATCATATATTAGCTCGTATCACTTTGTAGAAGGAAAAGGGAGAATAAATGTAGCATTAAGGTGAATAGAATTTTAGCGTAGGACTATAAATACAAATTATAAATCTAAATGTACAATATCAGCGTACACTGGTAAGATTACCTTAAAATTGATTTATGAATATTTAGAAATGTCATACGAATAAATCGAAAATGAAATCTGATCGAAGCTGCTGGTATTTAAAACGTGAACATAATACTAAAAATCATATATTAGCTCGTATCACTTTGTAGAAGGAAAAGGGAGAATAAATGTAGCGTTAAGGTAAATAGAAGTTTAGCGTAGGACTATAAATACAAATTATAAATCTAAATGTACAATATCAGCGTACACTGGTAAGATTAACTTAAAATTGATTTATGGATATTTAGAAATGTCATACGAATAATTCGAAAATGAAATCAGGTCGAAGCTGCTGGTATTTAAAACGTGAACATAATACTAAAAATCATATATTAGCTCGTATCACTTTGTAGAAGGAAAAGAGAGAATAAAATGTAGCATTAAGGTGAATAGAATTTTAGCGTAGGAAGTATAAATACAAATTATAAATCTAAATGTACAATATCAGCGTACACTGGTAAGTTTACCTTAAAATTGATTTATGAATATTTAGAAATGTCATACGAATAAATCGAAAATGAAATCTGATCGTAGCTGCTGGTATTTAAACCGTGAACATAATACTAAAAATCATATATTAGCTCGTATCACTTTGTAGAAGGAAAAGAGAGAATAAATGTAGCATTAAGGTGAATAGAATTTTAGCGTAGGAAGTATAAATACAAATTATAAATCTAAATGTACAATATCAGTGTACACTGGTACGTTTACCTTAAAATTGATTTATGGATATTTAGAAATGTCATACGAATAATTCGAAAATGAAATCAGATCGAAGCTGCTGGTATTTAAAACGTGTACATAATACTAAAAATCATATATTAGCTCGTATCACTTTGTAGAAGGAAAAGAGAGAATAAATGTAGCATTAAGGTGAATAGAAGTTTAGCGTAGGAATATAAATACAAATTATAAATCTAAATGTACAATATCAGCGTACACTGGTAAGATTACCTTAAAATTGATTTATGAATATTTAGAAATGTCATACGAATAATTCGAAAATGAAATCAAGTCGAAGCTGCTGGTATTTAAAACGTGAACATAATACTAAAAATCATATATTAGCTCGTATCACTTTGTAGAAGGAAAAGAGAGAATAAATGTAGCATTAAGGTGAATAGAATTTTAGCGTAGGACTATAAATACAAATTATAAATCTAAATGTACAATATCAGCGTACACTGGTAAGATTACCTTAAAATTGATTTATGAATATTTAGAAATGTCATACGAATAAATCGAAAATGAAATCTGATCGAAGCTGCTGGTATTTAAAACGTGAACATAATACTAAAAATCATATATTAGCTCGTATCACTTTGTAGAAGGAAAAGGGAGAATAAATGTAGCGTTAAGGTAAATAGAAGTTTAGTGTAGGAAGTGTAAATACAAATTATAAACCTAAATGTACAATATCAGTGTACACTGGTAAGATTACCTTAAAATAGATTTATGAATATTTAGAAATGTCATACGAATAAATCCAAAATGAAATCTGATTGAAGCTGCTGGTATTTAAAACGTGAACATAATACTAAAAATCATATATTAGCTCGTATCACTTTGTAGAAGGAAAAGAGAGAATAAATGTAGCATTAAGGTGAATAGAAGTTTAGCGTAGGACTATAAATACAAATTATAAATCTAAATGTACAATATCAGCGTACACTGGTAAGATTACCTTAAAATTGATTTATGGATATTTAGAAATGTCATACGAATAATTCGAAAATGAAATCAGGTCGAAGCTGCTGGTATTTAAAACGTGAACATAATACTAAAAATCATATATTAGCTCGTATCACTTTGTAGAAGGAAAAGAGAGAATAAATGTAGCATTAAGGTGAATAGAATTTTAGCGTAGCAAGTATAAATACAAATTATAAATCTAAATGTACAATATCAGCGTACACTGGTAAGATTACCTTAAAATTGATTTATGAATATTTAGAAATGTCATACGAATAATTCGAAAATGAAATCAGATCGAAGCTGCTGGTATTTAAAACGTGAACATAATACTAAAAATCATATATTAGCTCGTATCACTTTGTAGAAGGAAAAGGGAGAATAAATGTAGCGTTAAGGTAAATAGAAGTTTAGCGTAGGACTATAAATACAAATTATAAACCTAAATGTACAATATCAGTGTACACTGGTAAGATTACCTTAAAATAGATTTATGAATATTTAGAAATGTCATACGAATAAATCCAAAATGAAATCTGATCGAAGCTGCTGGTATTTAAAACGTGAACATAATACTAAAAATCATATATTAGCTCGTATCACTTTGTAGACGGAAAAGAGAGAATAAATGTAGCATTAAGGTGAATAGAAGTTTAGCGTAGGACTATAAATACAAATTATAAATCTAAATGTACAATATCAGTGTACACTGGTAACATTACCTTAAAATTGATTTATGGATATTTAGAAATGTCATACGAATAATTCGATAATGAAATCAGGTCGAAGCTGCTGGTATTTAAAACGTGAACATAATACTAAAAATCATATATTAGCTCGTATCACTTTGTAGAAGGAAAAGAGAGAATAAATGTAGCATTAAGGTGAATAGAATTTTAGCGTAGGAAGTATAAATACAAATTATAAATCTAAATGTACAATATCAGCGTACACTGGTAAGTTTACCTTAAAATTGATTTATGGATATTTAGAAATGTCATACGAATAATTCGAAAATGAAATCAGATCGAAGCTGCTGGTATTTAAAACGTGTACATAATACTAAAAATCATATATTAGCTCGTATCACTTTGTAGAAGGAAAAGAGAGAATAAATGTAGCATTAAGGTGAATAGAAGTTTAGTGTAGGAATATAAATACAAATTATAAATCTAAATGTACAATATCAGCGTACACTGGTAAGATTACCTTAAAATTGATTTATGAATATTTAGAAATGTCATACGAATAATTCGAAAATGAAATCAGGTCGAAGCTGCTGGTATTTAAAACGTGAACATAATACTAAAAATCATATATTAGCTCGTATCACTTTGTAGAAGGAAAAGAGAGAATAAATGTAGCATTAAGGTGAATAGAATTTTAGCGTAGGAAGTATAAATACAAATTATAAATCTAAATGTACAATATCAGCGTACACTGGTAAGTTTACCTTAAAATTGATTTATGGATATTTAGAAATGTCATACGAATAATTCGAAAATGAAATCAGATCGAAGCTGCTGGTATTTAAAACGTGTACATAATACTAAAAATCATATATTAGCTCGTATCACTTTGTAGAAGGAAAAGAGAGAATAAATGTAGCATTAAGGTGAATAGAAGTTTAGTGTAGGAATATAAATACAAATTATAAATCTAAATGTACAATATCAGCGTACACTGGTAAGATTACCTTAAAATTGATTTATGAATATTTAGAAATGTCATACGAATAATTCGAAAATGAAATCAGGTCGAAGCTGCTGGTATTTAAAACGTGAACATAATACTAAAAATCATATATTAGCTCGTATCACTTTGTAGAAGGAAAAGAGAGAATAAATGTAGCATTAAGGTGAATAGAATTTTAGCGTAGGACTATAAATACAAATTATAAATCTAAATGTACAATATCAGCGTACACTGGTAAGATTACCTTAAAATTGATTTATGAATATTTAGAAATGTCATACGAATAAATCGAAAATGAAATCTGATCGAAGCTGCTGGTATTTAAAACGTGAACATAATACTAAAAATCATATATTAGCTCGTATCACTTTGTAGAAGGAAAAGGGAGAATAAATGTAGCGTTAAGGTAAATAGAAGTTTAGCGTAGGACTATAAATACAAATTATAAATCTAAATGTACAATATCAGCGTACACTGGTAAGATTACCTTAAAATTGATTTATGGATATTTAGAAATGTCATACGAATAATTCGAAAATGAAATCAGGTCGAAGCTGCTGGTATTTAAAACGTGAACATAATACTAAAAATCATATATTAGCTCGTATCACTTTGTAGAAGGAAAAGAGAGAATAAATGTAGCATTAAGGTGAATAGAATTTTAGCGTAGGAAGTATAAATACAAATTATAAATCTAAATGTACAATATCAGCGTACACTGGTAAGATTACCTTAAAATTGATTTATGGATATTTAGAAATGTCATACGAATAATTCGAAAATGAAATCAGATCGAAGCTGCTGGTATTTAAAACGTGTACATAATACTAAAAATCATATATTAGCTCGTATCACTTTGTAGAAGGAAAAGAGAGAATAAATGTAGCATTAAGGTGAATAGAATTTTAGCGTAGGAAGTATAAATACAAATTATAAATCTAAATGTACAATATCAGCGTACACTGGTAAGTTTACCTTAAAATTGATTTATGGATATTTAGAAATGTCATACGAATAATTCGAAAATGAAATCAGATCGAAGCTGCTGGTATTTAAAACGTGTACATAATACTAAAAATCATATATTAGCTCGTATCACTTTGTAGAAGGAAAAGAGAGAATAAATGTAGCATTAAGGTGAATAGAAGTTTAGTGTAGGAATATAAATACAAATTATAAATCTAAATGTACAATATCAGCGTACACTGGTAAGATTACCTTAAAATTGATTTATGAATATTTAGAAATGTCATACGAATAAATCGAAAATGAAATCAGATCGAAGCTGCTGGTATTTAAAACGTGTACATAATACTAAAAATCATATTGTTACGGATTGGAAGGGGTTAAAATAGGCCACTTCACTTAAACGTAACTTTATTTTCCCAAAGTTGGGTTCGTTCAATGTATAACGGAAACTATGTACAATAGATGTTTTACTTGGCCAAAACACCAGCTCGTTTTGGCCCGATTATTGAATAAAGTGTTATATGCCTAGATGAGTTTTCCCTTGATTAGATATACATTCACGAGGAGTGCCCGTGAATCCCGATGTTGAATCGACTAACTCGCGAAAAACCGGTCACCGAGACGCACGACGTTTTCCGTAGCGACGAGATAGCACGATTAACGTACGTTGCGATCGGAGTCGAACAGCTGGCAGTTTACCGTCACCGCCGAACTAATGATTGGCGGATCGATAGAGCGATCCGACAATAGTAATCCCAATTTCGGGGTCGATAATCGATCGTAATCGATGTCCGACGGTGCTGGTCTAAGCTACTGCGAGCTGCTTATCGACTCTCGATCTCGCTGTTACGCGTGAATCCGCCAATAGCGCGGCGGCGCAGTAAATCGGCGCGTTCACGCTGCCGACACGCTCAGCCAATCCCAAACACATATATTAGCTCGTATCACTTTGTAGAAGGAAAAGAGAGAATAAATGTAGCATTAAGGTGAATAGAATTTTAGCGTAGGAAGTATAAATACAAATTATAAATCTAAATGTACAATATCAGTGTACACTGGGAAAATATCTCCAAATTGTTTTATGAAATACAGAAACGTTATACAAATAGATGGGAAATGAAAACAGGTGTAATCTACTAGTACTTGAAACATGAACATAATACTAAAAATCATATATTAGCTCGTATCACTTTGTAGAAGGAAAAGAGAGAATAAATGTAGCATTAAGGTGAATAGAAGTTTAGCGTAGGTAGTATAAATACAAATTATAAATCTAAATGTACAATATCAGCGTACACTGGTAAGTTTAGCTTAAAATTGATTTATGGATATTTAGAAATGTCATACGAATAATTCGAAAATGAAATCAGATCGAAGCTGCTGGTATTTAAAACGTGTACATAATACTAAAAATCATATATTAGCTCGTATCACTTTCTAGAAGGAAAAGAGAGAATAAATGTAGCATTAAGGTGAATAGAAGTTTAGCGTAGGAAGTATAAATACAAATTATAAATCTAAATGTACAATATCAGTGTACACTGGTAAGATTACCTTAAAATTGATTTATGGATATTTAGAAATGTCATACGAATAATTCGAAAATGAAATCAGATCGAAGCTGCTGGTATTTAAAACGGGAACATAATACTAAAAATCATATATTAGCTCGTATCACTTTGTAGAAGGAAAAGAGAGAATAAATGTAGCATTAAGGTGAATAGAAGTTTAGCGTAGGTAGTATAAATACAAATTATAAATCTAAATGTACAATATCAGCGTACACTGGTAAGATTACCTTAAAATTGATTTATGGATATTTAGAAATGTCATACGAATAATTCGAAAATGAAATCAGGTCGAAGCTGCTGGTATTTAAAACGTGAACATAATACTAAAAATCATATATTAGCTCGTATCACTTTGTAGAAGGAAAAGAGAGAATAAATGTAGCATTAAGGTGAATAGAATTTTAGCGTAGGAAGTATAAATACAAATTATAAATCTAAACCCAAGTAGCACAGGGATATCCTATGTACGTCCATAGAATGTCCGTTTCGGACATTCCGTACATTGAGAGAACGTCCATCCAATGTCCACATGTCCCAGTTATGTCCTAGTTAGGTTCCCTGAATGTACTAGTAAATATTACCGTAAATATTATGCTCAATTTTTTCCAAAGTCCTGAAAATGATACGTCATAGTTGAAAAAATTTAAATGAAAATCATTTTTTTAGGTTTAGAATATTGAAACGTCTTTGTACAAAAAAAATATGTCGAAGAAGGGAAAAGAAACTTTATATTATATTTTTCAGCTCACTTTGGAGTTAACACGTGTTTTCCGTAAAAGTGCCGACTTACGGCTCAATACCCAAGTAGCACAGGGATATCCTATGTACGTCCATAGAATGTCCGTTTCGGACATTCCGTACATTGAGAGAACGTCCATCCAATGTCCACATGTCCCAGTTATGTCCTAGTTAGGTTCCCTGAATGTACTAGGAAGGTACCAGTTACAAAGTTGGACGTCCTGCGGATGTCCTGTGCGGACATTTTCTGAACGTTTTTAGGATGTTCGGAAGTAACGTTCTCTGGACATTTTTTGAACGTTTTTAGGATGTTCGGAAGTAACGTTCTCTGGACATTTTTTTAACGGTTTTAGAATGTTCGGAAGTAACGTTCTCTGGACATTTTTTGAACGTTTTTAGGATGTTCGGAAGTAACGTTCTCTGGACATTTTTTGAACGGTTTTAGAATGTTCGGAAGTAACGTTCTCTGGACATTTTTTGAACGGTTTTAGAATGTTCGAAAGTAACGTTCTCTGGACATTTTCTGAACGTTTTTAGAATGTTTGAGAGTAACGTTCTCTGGACATTTTCTGAACGTTTTTAGGATGTTTGAAAGTAACGTTCTCGGGATATTTTCTGAACGTTTTTAGGATGTTTGAAAGTAACGTTCTCGGGATATTTTCTGAACGTTTTTAGGATGTTTGAAAGTAACGTTCTCTGGACATTTTCTGAACGTTTTTAGGATGTTTGAAAGTAACGTTCTCGGGATATTTTCTGAACGTTTTTAGGATGTTTGAAAGTAACGTTCTCGGGATATTTTCTGAACGTTTTTAGGATGTTTGAAAGTAACGTTCTCGGGATATTTTCTGAACTTTTTTAGGATGTTTGAAAGTAACGTTCTCGGGATATTTTCTGAACGTTCTCTGGACATTTTGTAATGGTTTAAAGATGTAATAACATTTATTTAAAATTTCATTTATTTTATAATTCTATTTAAACTAATTACATATTTAATAAATTTTGTTATTATATATAAGGTTATTTACCGGAAATATGGGCGTAAAATTGATAAAATAAAAAATAATGTAATTTAAAATAATTTTATTTAACTATAAGTTTTTTGCCGTGACTTTACTCCGCTCCGTGGCCCTCGTGAGCCATGACTGAATGGAAATTTCAGTTTCCTTTTTATTTTTGCAAATTCCACATTTATCTGCTGCATCTAAACAATGAAATTTTAGTTAAATAATATTCAATCGTTTACAAATAAATATAATAATAAAATAAACGTGATAATTACCTATTATTAATGTGGCTAATTTGAGAGTGTGGAAGATGTTTTTCCCTTTCCGTCTCAACCAGCTATACCCAGTACCAAATTTATTTGTAATCAGGCATGCCATCGCCCGTTTCACGAAATTATAATTATTGGCACCTCCTGTACTTGCTAATTCGTGTACCTGCAAATTAATCATTTTGTTACAACTGAATTGGAATTCTGTTCGTATCGTTAACGTTGTGTTTTTTTACCGCGTCTCTGAAATTATTCTCATCCTGCAAGTAAGTTTCAAATTTTTGCAATTCTTCTTCGCAATTTATCGGGAATACTATATCTTGCTTAAAAAGTGAAACTCTTCCTCGTTCTGCTGCGGATTGTTGATTTAATTGTTTCTCCAAATTGTTAACTTTGGCTAGAACCTCTGTGAAAAGGCTCCTCAACAAATGCTGCTGCTCCAAAATGGTTTTGCAGTAGTCTTCCACTTTGGCGTTATTGTTCTGCTGATTCAGGGTGGTCCCTTGGTTTTCTGAAAATTTACCCAGACAACCAGGCCTGTACCGGTCTGTTCAGGGCAGGTATGTCGCGTTTAGGAGGCCTTCTACCGCTATCTGCACGGAAAACGGTGCTAGGTTCCGGGTCGCCGCAAGAGGGCAACACGGTCGTACTAATGTTTCGAATGCCGTACAAGCCCTGTACTATGGGATCCCTCGTCGGTGCGGTGATACAGAGTTGGTCACGGGAATGTGGATCTTCCACATTAAGATGTCGGTAAAGTAAATGTCTATTGTGCAGCAGCAGCAGAAGTATTCTCCTTACCGACAAAATGAATATTTATTTAAATTACGTACTACATACTATTAGGTCAATAATGCTTCCGTTTGTCATTACTAGACTGCGGATCTTTCTGTAAAATAAAAATTGAATATATCGATTGCATAGAAACCAAATTGAATGCTATTTCTTCGCTTAATGACTTTAGTGAAGGAGAAAACGAAATGAATTTCCGTCTAAATGAAATCAATCTTGTCATTTGTATACAAAGGAACATTCAGTAGTCACTTTTAAGGATGTTCTGGAGGTATATAAAAACGCAACAAAATTTTTGAAAATTTGACAAGATATAATTCTTACTAAATTAATGCAATTACCAAAGTTTGGGTTCGACTCACTGCACCGTTTGAAGCTTCGTACAGACCTAAACAGCGCGGCGAACCGCGCATTTCCGCGCACGATCGCGAACGCCGCGCGGAACGGCGCGACTCGCCGACGGCGAGCGGATCGGATTCGTGCCATTTTCAGTGTTTTTTGCGAACAACTGTGGAAGCTGCAGCGACGTATACTACACAAAGAAATACAGAAAATGTTGGCAGTTTATTGAGCGAATTAAAGTTCCAAAGTGAAATGCATTTCGCAGCGCATTTCGGCGCGCACGATCGCGAACGGGTAGCACTTGCAAATCTGTTTCCAAGACAGATAGAGCATATCCTACACATTCATAAGATGGAGAATAAATGTCAAGAAATAGAAATAAATGTATAAACAAAGACAGCGGTGATTTAAATTATCTGAAAAAATGATATCTCTGCTTCCTAATTTCAGCTTTCATTTCCAATATATTGATGGATTTCGAATTTCTTGTACTTTTATCTCCCATTGTACCCCCCCCCAGAACATCCTTAAGGTTCGGTAGGTTTAGAGTGTAAAAACGTCTTAATGTTTTAATATTGATGACAAACGAATCATATTTCATTTCATCTAAACGGAACCGTGTCGAAATAAAATTTTCTTGAAACTATGCAAGTTTGACGAATTTTCTGAAGGTTGAAAACGTTCGTACCATAATCTTCTTATTTTTTCCAGATTATGCAAAATTTCAGCTTTAATTTAAAAAAAATTTCATCGTTCTACCTCTTTTCTATCCAAAGTTATTTGATTTTAGCACAGAATTTATCGGCTTGTCCCACCCACTGTGTTCCACCCGTTCTGCCTTCGTTGCCCACCCACTTCCACCCGTTCTGCCTTCGTTGCCCACCCACTTCCACCCGTTCTGCCTTCGTTGCCCACCCACTTCCACCCGTTCTGCCTTCGTTGCCCACCCACTTCCACCCGTTCTGCCCTCATTGCCCACCCACTTCCACCCGTTCTGCCCTCGTTGCCCACCCACTTCCACCCGTTCTGCCCTCGTTGCCCACCCACTTCCACCCGTTCTGCACGAGTGTTCGCTTCCTGGATCGCGACGGAGTGGGTCAAAAGAATTGTCTGCTATATAACGTGACAGAGAGAGAGAGAGAGAGAGACAATGAGAGAGAGAGAAGGAGGAGGAGGAAGAAGCGCCTGAGACGCTGCGGTATATGAAAGCGGTTTAAGACTGTATATATAGGGATCGGTGACGGATCAGGTAGCAGTGAGAAAGGTCTATCTTTGACTGTCTGTCCATCTTGTGGCGAGTGTAGAAAGTTAGCCGCCACAGAAGATTGGGCCATTCGCTTGGACCATTCGATAGTCTACCCGAAAAGATCCCCCTTTGCCAAGTTTCAGCTCTTAGTAAACCAGTTTTTGGTCCATTTCCCTATTTATTAGCAATTGAAAATTTTGAAAAAAATCTGGCACATTTCGGATGCTATGCAAAAGATATTAGGTATCGTTTTCAGATTTTTCCGTTGCAAACTGTGGTTGTAAACAATGAAAAAGCACGGAAAAAATCGAAAAAATTCAGATTTCCCATTGACGAAATGTAAAGAGCGCTGTCACAGATTTAATTTTGCAATGAGATATTACCGTAAATATTATGCTCAATTTTTTCCAAAGTCCTGAAAATGGTACGTCATAGTTGAAAAAATTTAAATGAAAATCATTTTTTTAGGTTTAGAATATTGACTACAGTGACGTGTCTAAGTACGAAAGCGCGCCCGATTGGATTAGAGTGGAGGAGGCAGGCCTCGTTTCACATGCATTTTCGGCTGTGTCGAAATTTTGGCTACAGCGGCTATACATACTATGTAGCGTGCACCGTCGCAGTCAAAACATTGGGACTACGGGCGTGCCGCTGTGGTGGGGATAGGCAGACCCAGCGGCAAGATCGATGTCTTTATGTGCCGTTCCCGGGGCTATTCTCTATGGAGAGATTTATGACAGGTCATTATTACCCAAGTAGCACCGGACGTCCATAGAATGTACGTTTTACGTCCAGTTTATGTCCGAATGTCCTACGTCCATTCTGAACATTCGATGGATGTTCTTAGGACATAAATTCTGGACGTCCTAGGAACATTCGGTTTTTAGGTTTTATGAATGCCCCTAGGACCTAAATTCTGGACGTTCTAGGAACATCCGTTTCTTAGGTTTTATGAATGTCCGTAGGACTTGAATTTTAGACGTTCTAGGAATGTCCGTTTCTTAGGTTTTACGAATGTCCTTAGGACTTGAATTTTGGACGTTCTAGGAATGTCCGTTTCTCAGGTTGTACGAATATCCTTAGGACGTGATTTCTGGACGTTCTAGGAATGTCCGTTTCTTAGGTTTTACAAATATCCTTAGGACGTGAATTTTGGACATTCTAGGAATGTCCGTTTCTCAGATTTTACGAATGTCCTTAGGACTTGAATTTTGGACGTTTTAGGAATGTCCGTTTCTCAGGTTTTACGAATGTCCTTAGGACGTGAATTCTGAACGTTCTAGGAATGTCCGTTTCTCAGGTTTTACGAATGTCCTTAGGACTTGAATTTTGGACGTTTTAGGAATGTCCGTTTCTCAGGTTTTACGAATGTCCTTAGGACGTGAATTTTGGACGTTCTACAAATCGAACCTGAAATTTTCGCGCATGCGCGAGAAAAAATGCACCATATAGGAAGACTGTAATGCTGTAATTCGGAACACTGTTTATTATATATATTTATATGTCTATACCAGCGTTGACCAGCGTGTTTCCCTAAGCTGACTAATATACGTGAATAATTCGTGTCAGGTTATGTGCCCTGATTACGTAAAAACGGAAAAAGTAAATAGTACAGTGGATAATTCACGCGAAATCCTAACCTATAAAGTGAAAACGTGGTTATTGCCGAAGAAAAAAATGACGGTACTATTTACACGGCGGCGGCAGAATATCGACAAAGTAAACGATGAATACTGGAAATTCAAGATGACGAGTGTACTGGTCTGTAACGAGCTGTGACTAATATACGCAAGCGGCGAAGAAAAATTGTGTGGGACAGAAAAAACAATTTTACCCACCGCCACAAGTTTGGAGAAGAAAATCAACATTGGTATGTAGATACAAAATATAATCGCTCTACATATAGAACATTAAATTGTTACATTCATAGCTGTATATCTCATCCTATTACTGTAATTAGTATATCTTTTTTCATAAAAACATATTTTATTTCTAGTTACTGCTATCAGTGAAAATACGCCGTCACCCCCGAAGAGATGCAGAGTGCATGAAAGAAGGCAGCAGGAAGAGGAGCGAAGAAGTTGCAGCAAGATTGGTATGTAGATACAAAAAAAATCGCACTACATATAGAACATTAAATTATTACATTCATAGCTATACATCTCATCCTATTACTGTAATCAGTATACTTTTTTCTTAAAAATATATTTTACTTTCAGCTACTGCTATCAGCGTAGAATTGCTGACTTTAAACAGGCCCGGAGAGTTTGAAGAAAGGCAGCAAGAAGAGGAGCGAAGAAGTTGCAGCAGTCGGAAATAAGAAGCAAATGTCCTTAAAATCTTGTTATGTTCGTAAATGTCCGTATAATCTTGTAAAATCTTGTTTGTTACATATACCAAATGCGAAAAAATTATAAAATAAATGACATTTTAAATAAATGTTATTACTCCTTTAAACCTTTACAAAATGTCCAGAGAACGTTCAGAAAATGTCCAGAGAACGTTACTCTCAAACATTCTAAAAACGTTCAGAAAATGTCCAGAGAACGTTACTTTCGAACATTCTAAAAACGTTCAGAAAATGTCCAGAGAACGTTACTTTCGAACATTCTAAAACCGTTCAAAAAATGTCCAGAGAACGTTACTTCCGAACATCCTAAAAACGTTCAGAAAATGTCCGCACAGGACATCCGCAGGACGTCCAACTTTGTAACTGGTACCTTCCTAGTACATTCAGGGAACCTAACTAGGACATAACTGGGACATGTGGACATTGGATGGACGTTCTCTCAATGTACGGAATGTCCGAAACGGACATTCTATGGACGTACATAGGATATCCCTGTGCTACTTGGGTATTGAGCCGTAAGTCGGCACTTTTACGGAAAACACGTGTTAACTGCAAAGTGAGCTGAAAAATATAATATAAAGTTTCTTTTCCCTTCTTCGACATATTTTTTTTGTACAAAGACGTTTCAATATTCTAAACCTAAAAAAATGATTTTCATTTAAATTTTTTCAACTATGACGTATCATTTTCAGGACTTTGGAAAAAATTGAGCATAATATTTACGGTAATATCTCATTGCAAAATTAAATCTGTGACAGCGCTCTTTACATTTCGTCAATGGGAAATCTGAATTTTTTCGATTTTTTCCGTGCTTTTTCATTGTTTACAACCACAGTTTGCAACGGAAAAATCTGAAAACGATACCTAATATCTTTTGCATAGCATCCGAAATGTGCCAGATTTTTTTCAAAATTTTCAATTGCTAATAAATAGGGAAATGGACCAAAAACTGGTTTACTAAGAGCTGAAACTTGGCAAAGGGGGATCTTTTCGGGTAGACTATCGAATGGTCCAAGCGAATGGCCCAATCTTCTGTGGCGGCTAACTTTCTACACTCGCCACAAGATGGACAGACAGTCAAAGATAGACCTTTCTCACTGCTACCTGATCCGTCACCGATCCCTATATATACAGTCTTAAACCGCTTTCATATACCGCAGCGTCTCAGGCGCTTCTTCCTCCTCCTCCTTCTCTCTCTCTCATTGTCTCTCTCTCTCTCTCTCTGTCACGTTATATAGCAGACAATTCTTTTGACCCACTCCGTCGCGATCCAGGAAGCGAACACTCGTGCAGAACGGGTGGAAGTGGGTGGGCAACGAGGGCAGAACGGGTGGAAGTGGGTGGGCAACGAGGGCAGAACGGGTGGAAGTGGGTGGGCAATGAGGGCAGAACGGGTGGAAGTGGGTGGGCAACGAAGGCAGAACGGGTGGAAGTGGGTGGGCAACGAAGGCAGAACGGGTGGAAGTGGGTGGGCAACGAAGGCAGAACGGGTGGAACACAGTGGGTGGGACAAGCCGATAAATTCTGTGCTAAAATCAAATAACTTTGGATAGAAAAGAGGTAGAACGATGAAATTTTTTTTAAATTAAAGCTGAAATTTTGCATAATCTGGAAAAAATAAGAAGATTATGGTACGAACGTTTTCAACCTTCAGAAAATTCGTCAAACTTGCATAGTTTCAAGAAAATTTTATTTCGACACGGTTCCGTTTAGATGAAATGAAATATGATTCGTTTGTCATCAATATTAAAACATTAAGACGTTTTTACACTCTAAACCTACCGAACCTTAAGGATGTTCTGGGGGGGGGTACAATGGGAGATAAAAGTACAAGAAATTCGAAATCCATCAATATATTGGAAATGAAAGCTGAAATTAGGAAGCAGAGATATCATTTTTTCAGATAATTTAAATCACCGCTGTCTTTGTTTATACATTTATTTCTATTTCTTGACATTTATTCTCCATCTTATGAATGTGTAGGATATGCTCTATCTGTCTTGGAAACAGATTTGCAAGTGCTACCCGTTCGCGATCGTGCGCGCCGAAATGCGCTGCGAAATGCATTTCACTTTGGAATTTTCTGTATTTCTTTGTGTAGTATACGTCGCTGCAGCTTCCACAGTTGTTCGCAAAAAACACTGAAAATGGCACGAATCCGATCCGCTCGCCGTCGGCGAGTCGCGCCGTTCCGCGCGGCGTTCGCGATCGTGCGCGGAAATGCGCGGTTCGCCGCGCTGTTTAGGTCTGTACGAAGCTTCAAACGGTGCAGTGAGTCGAACCCAAACTTTGGTAATTGCATTAATTTAGTAAGAATTATATCTTGTCAAATTTTCAAAAATTTTGTTGCGTTTTTATATACCTCCAGAACATCCTTAAAAGTGACTACTGAATGTTCCTTTGTATACAAATGACCAGATTGATTTCATTTAGACGGAAATTCATTTCGTTTTCTCCTTCACTAAAGTCATTAAGCGAAGAAATAGCATTCAATTTGGTTTCTATGCAATCGATATATTCAATTTTTATTTTACAGAAAGATCGGCAGTCTAGTAATGACAAACGGAAGCATTATTGACCTAATAGTATGTAGTACGTAATTTAAATAAATATTCATTTTGTTGGTAAAGAGGAATCGACATCTATCACATTAGTACGACCTGTTCTTGTACGGCATTTGCCACAGTAACGCGACCGTATTGCCCTCTTACGGCGGCTGGAGAATTCAGGGCCGTTCTTTGTATAGCTTCATAGATTTGGTAGGTGTCAGCGGATGTATGTACTGCTGATGGTATGTACAGTCCGCGACAATACTACAAGACATAGCTTAAAACGAAAAAATTATGTGTTATATGAAAGAAATTCATCGTCACTCATACAGAATGTTATTGGTTACTTCAGGAGACGTCGTTCAACGCAGTGTGTTCGTTAGTATTTCTAAGAAGTTGGAAGTGACACCTATAGGTGTCATGGCAGAACCGAAATTGATATTGAATTTATTTCCACAAAAATGAATAGCAGGAAATACATGGATGTTATTCATATAAGCACTTGTTAAAACATGCTCAGTCCATAGCCGATCAAAAATACATTTTTCAGCAAGACAATGCAGCTGTGCATTCGGCAAAAATAGTACAGGCCTACTTTAAGAATGGCCAGCAAGATCTCGCGACTTGAATATCATCGAACAGGTTTGGGAAATACTAGTCAGGGAGGTTTATTCTAAAGGAAACCAGTTCAGTGCTGTGGAACAATTGAAAAACTGCGTTGAAATGGCGTAGAAGTAAATTAAGCAAAAAACGATTAAAAAATTGTATAAATCTACACAAAAAAGAATGTTACATCTTATAAAAAAAAACAATGCGCGTAGAAAACCACACGCGACAGAAGAGGAACTTCTTGCAGTTCAGTAATGTTTAAAAAAAATGCTGGCTAGTAATAGCCTGAAGACCCGGCATATACCCAAGTAGCACCGGACGTCCATAGAATGTACGTTTTACGTCCAGTTTATGTCCGAATGTCCTACGTCCATTCTGAACATTCGATGGATGTTCTTAGGACATAAATTCTGGACGTCCTAGGAACATTCGGTTTTTAGGTTTTATGAATGTCCCTAGGACCTAAATTCTGGACGTTCTAGGAACATTCGGTTTTTAGGTTTTATGAATGTCCCTAGGACCTAAATTCTGGACGTTCTAGGAACATCCGTTTCTTAGGTTTTATGAATGTCCGTCAGACTTGAATTTTAGACGTTCTAGGAATGTCCGTTTCTTAGGTTTTACGAATGTCCTTAGGACTTGAATTTTGGACGTTCTAGGAATGTCCGTTTCTTAGGTTTTACAAATATCCTTAGGACGTGAATTTTGGACATTCTAGGAATGTCCGTTTCTCAGGCCTTACGAATGTCTGTAGGACTTGAATTTTGGACGTTCTAGGAATGTCCGTTTCATAGGTTTTACGAATGTCTTTAGGTCTTGAATTTTGGACGTTCTAGGAATGTCCGTATCTTAGGCCTTACGAATGTCCGTAGGACTTGAATTTTGGACGTTCTAGGAATGTCCGTTTCTCAGGCCTTACGAATGTCCGTGGGGCTTGAATTTTGGACGTTCTAGGAATGTCCGTTTCATAGGTTTTACGAATGTCTTTAGGTCTTGAATTTTGGACGTTCTAGGAATGTCCGTATCTTAGGTTTTACGAATGTCTTTAGGACTTGAATTTTGGACGTTCTAGGAATGTCCGTTTCTCAGGCCTTACGAATGTCTGTAGGACTTGAATTTTGGACGTTCTAGGAATGTCCGTATCTTAGGCCTTACGAATGTCCGTAGGACTTGAATTTTGGACGTTCTAGGAATGTCCGTTTCTCAGGCCTTACGAATGTCCGTGGGGCTTGAATTTTGGACGTTCTAGGAATGTCCGTTTCTCAGGCCTTACGAATGTCTGTAGGACTTGAATTTTGGACGTTCTAGGAATGTCCGTTTCTCAGGCCTTACGAATGTCTGTAGGACTTGAATTTTGGACGTTCTAGGAATGTCCGTTTCATAGGTTTTACGAATGTCTTTAGGTCTTGAATTTTGGACGTTCTAGGAATGTCCGTATCTTAGGTTTTACGAATGTCTTTAGGACTTGAATTTTGGACGTTCTAGGAATGTCCGTATCTTTCGTCTTAGGAATGTCCGTGGGGCTTGAATTTTGGATGTTCTAGGAATGTCCGTTTCTTAGGTTTTAGGTATGGTTTGGGAATGACTGTGAAGTATTTTTTTTAAACTTCACGTAGAATTGTTCACAACAATTGTTATATGTTAAATTTTTTATTATATCAACATTTATCAGTCTAAACCTACTAATCATATTAGGTAAAAAATGAATTTCCATTTCACTCGATCGTGTTTGTTGCAATTAATTTGAGGTAAGAAATGTTTATTTTGCACAAAGAATCGCAGGCTACGAGTCTACTCATATAGATATGATATTAAAATCTCTAAATTATTTTGTTGATAAATCTTTAAAGATTTATTTATTTACAATTAATTGTTACATACTAAATATAACATATATCAATTAAAAGATTATTCGTTATCGGTTTTCAATTGGTTCTGCAAATGATCCTCGTACAGGGTTTACGCATATATATATATATATATATATATATATATATATATATATATATATATATATATATATATATATATACCCAGATAGCAAAAAATCCAATTTCGGCCGGTATTCTGCGCGCGCATTTGGACCGCTTTTTGCCGTCCAATGGACCAGGAATTTGGACCTGGGCAAAAAGTCGGCCGCCGGCCGTCCATTTCGTCCCATTTTGCTCTTTTTTAAGAGGGCAGCACGGTCGCACAGATATAGCGAATGCCGCTTTATACAGAGCAGCACCGTCGGTGAGGATTGTTCATACTAATGTGTCAGATGTCGGCGAAGTAAATTTCTATTGTACCAAATATACAGCAGTCCTTTTTACTGACAATTCGAAATACTTTGTGCGCATGCAAGGAGAAAAAACGAAATAATAAACGCCCATGTAATGTAAAAATTTTATTTATTTTGATACTTGTTATTTATACCTAAACTGCGGATCTTTATGCGAAATAAAAATTGTCTGCATCGATTGCAAGAGATAATTACTCAAAATTGCATAAATTGCAATTCGTTAAATTTCGAAAAAGGGTCGTTCGTCGGAAAAGAAAATTTATGTTCTGAACGACTATCATACACTTATTCCAATGTTTAAATATTAATAATTTTAAATTAAATTTTAATTTTAAGGTAATCAATTAATTAATTTTATTTTAAATATGTATCGCAAGGGAGTAGGTGGGTGACAGGGTGATATAAGTGAATAGACTACGGAACAATTAATCAATATTACATTTAATTTAATTTAGTTCAATTTTATTTATATTTTATTATCAACTCTTACAAAATAAAAACAATATAAAATTACAAAACTTATCGATTTTAACGTGATGTGTGAATATTGGAGTGACTCTGGACGATGACCCATATTCTTCTCACGGACATCGAGTAAGGCCATCTCTGCTGCCGCCTTGCGCGCCTCTCCTCCGAAACGTAGTTGTTCATCGGGGTAACACGCGCATTCGTGTGTTGGCAAATCTGGAAAAATATTGATGTTTAATATAACATTTTACATTGTTAAGTTATTTTGAAAAGCACGTAGCATCCGAATTGATTCGAAATGGATCTATTCGCATGTTACTAGGCAATATACAATTTTATGAATTCAACAAACCTTGGCTTGCTCGCATCATGCCAGTTCCTTCGCGTTGCCAACGAGTCCAGGAGAGCTCTACAGCCGTTGCAATAGATTTCCGCATCACCCTGGTGGTACCCCGGTACGCCTACTCCACTATGCGAATCCTGAAACGTAGTTGCTCATCGGGGTAACACGCGCATTCGTGTGTTGGCAAATCTGGAAAAATATTGATGTATAATATAACATTTTACATTGTTAAGTTATTTTGAAAAGCACGTAGCATCCGAATTGATTCGAAATGGATCTATTCGCATGTTACTAGACAATATACAATTTTATGAATTCAACAAACCTTGGCTTGCTCGCATCATGCCAGTTCCTTCGCGTTGCCAACGAGTCCAGGAGAGCTCTACAGCCGTTGCAATGGATTTCCGCATCACCCTGGTGGTACCCCGGTACGCCTACTCCACTATGCGAATCCTGAAACGTAGTTGTTCATCGGGGTAACACGCGCATTCGTGTGTTGGCAAATCTGGAAAAATATTGATGTTTAATATAACATTTTACATTGTTAAGTTATTTTGAAAAGCACGTAGCATCCGAATTGATTCGAAATGGATCTATTCGCATGTTACTAGACAATATACAATTTTATGAATTCAACAAACCTTGGCTTGCTCGCATCATGCCAGTTCCTTCGCGTTGCCAACGAGTCCAGGAGAGCTCTACAGCCGTTGCAATGGATTTCCGCATCACCCTGGTGGTACCCCGGTACGCCTACTCCACTATGCGAATCCTGAAACGTAGTTGTTCATCGGGGTAACACGCGCATTCGTGTGTTGGCAAATCTGGAAAAATATTGATGTTTAATATAACATTTTACATTGTTAAGTTATTTTGAAAAGCACGTAGCATCCGAATTGATTCGAAATGGATCTATTCGCATGTTACTAGGCAATATACAATTTTATGAATTCAACAAACCTTGGCTTGCTCGCATCATGCCAGTTCCTTCGCGTTGCCAACGAGTCCAGGAGAGCTCTACAGCCGTTGCAATAGATTTCCGCATCACCCTGGGGGTACTATTGATAATGCGTTTTTTTTTAAGTGGTTTCCCCGGTAGGCCTACTCCACTATGCGAATTCTGCATCTACAAAAGGGAACGGTATAGAATTAAAATTGGTACCAATGTCAATGTTTAAAAAGAATTTTAAGGTTATGAAAGTTGAAATGAATTGTATCGTATTATGCTGTTTCAGCATGCGCGAGTACTACGACAACCCATTGGGTGATGCCCAATGCGTTATCGTAGCTTCCGTGGATGCTGCTTAACGGCATCCGAAAACATTTTCCCATGACATTCTCTAAGCTTGAGAATGTTTCCTCTGTACTTAATGTGCTACATTTAAAAATGTTTAAATGCGACGAGTGCAGCGATGTTATTTTATAGAAACTTTCCACGTTTTCAAACCGTTTGACACCTAATCTGTAAGTTTTGTCGTACGGGCAAATGGATGAAATAATACAAATTGAACCATCGCGTAGGAGACAGCAATTGTCGCGATCATCGATAGATATTGATAAATTCGCGAATTGAATTTTTTTATACGAAAGCGTGCCGCTGCTGGTAAGAAACGACGTGGGAGCAACGATAGTGGTGGTGGAAGAATCACCACCTCCCTCCTTACTACCATGCCGTCGGATCTCGGACATTCTATTCGCGAATTGTTGTAGTGGTTGCCCCGGCTTTCTCAAATGTTTTCTAAAAAAGGACATATTATTTTCGTAAGAAAAAGCAGACCACGAATCTAATGTACCGAAACGTCTCACGTCGTCCACCAAATGGAGGAGACCGTGGATATTATACGAAAGAAACGACTTGCCATACAGCTGTTCGGAATTGAGAACAAATTGTCTGAGTGCTGCTCTTGCAAAATTTAAAAACTGTTCGGTTATAAGGGACGGCGAAACCAAGATTCTAAGCGCGCTGTGTAAAAGTAAGAAATGAAAATAGAAGTTATCGGCGAGTACCCCGTACATGACTACTGGGCCGGTATACAAAACAAATTGACGAAATTGTGTCGCTTTGAATTTAGAAAATTCTTCGATTAAACCGGGGCTCCTGGCAAAGTCGGATGGACAGAATTTATTAATCACTTTCGTACGGTTGGATATTACTGTAATTTTGTCTTCGTTTAACTTTGCTTGTTTCAAATAAGTACCGGACACCCAGGCGGACAACAACTTTTTCACGGTACCAAGGCAAACTAAATGCATATATTCTAAGGGAACTTGGGAAACCATTCCTATTGGGAGTGCAGCTAATGGACTACGACCTTTATGATGGGTTCCGTCAAGGCAGCTGGCATATTCCTCATCGCTCCGGGGAGGATGGTCTATGCCAGCGAAAACCTTACGTTTTCCCATCTGTGTACCATGCACTGTACACTTTGAGCAAGGCCGATATGACAAATGTGATCGATGATTCAAAATGAATGCTCGAGCAGGTGCATCGGCAATACAACATCTAAGCTCGACAGGGATTGTTTTACCCTCAAAAATAATACCTCCCTTCGACATTATAACATTAATGTCGGAGACAAATTTTTGGAGGTAAATGTTGCAATCACTGGGCTTGTGTTTGCCTCTGTAAATCCCTACTACAAGCGGCTTACTATTGTTAATATTTACAATTCTGATTTGAATGGGCCAGAGTTGAATTCTATTTTCATCGTCTAGGGTGCATCCGTCAACGTGGAAATCTAATTTCAAAAGTTCGGGAATGGTTTCAACAGATTCACATAGATTAACAACTATTTGAGACTCTACACCGAAATGAATGTATTCACCAGAGCCCATCACAGACGTAGTGGCACTGGTACGTGGTGTGGAAACCAACGTTCTCGCGTCTTTCGGTAATTGGTTAAAACACGGGTGTGTATGCAGAACACGTAGAATGTTATTCGTCTGGGTATGCGTTAAATTATTATCGACGAAGCAAGTGGCTAACTGATCCCGAAAAGACGGTTCTGTCGCAGCGCCAGCAGATTGCTGGGCTGCATCATCGCGTGACGGGACTAATTGAGAATTAGAAGAGGTGCTGGGTGCGTTGATATCAAATGGAGTTTGCGAGTTCTCCCGCGAAGACTCGACATTTGAATTGTTCGCGAATGAAGAGGAAGTGTTAAGATGAATATCCTGCGAGCTAGCATTACCGGGGGTTGCTGATCTTCTACGCGACTTTAAATTTGTCCTTACTTCATTTATAACGCGCCGTTTTTGACTATAACTTAATTTTGAAAAGGGTTTCCGCGGTATCGACGTTCTCAAGTTCTGATCCATTGGGAAAATGTAATCGAATTACGAATAAGCAATAAAGGTATACGTATAGTTACCTTCCTTCCACGTGCTGCTAAATCCGCCTAATCCAAATGAGGACACCACTAAATTTGCACTCGCGACTGTCACCAAAGAAAGACGGTACGTCGACGTTGCGACCGAGGTAGTCAAAAACGAACTGAACCAGCGGCGGCGATGGTACATTTGCGAACCGCGGGCCGTTCCCCCCACCACAACCGGTGTGTTCCCACTCTCTGACGTACCATCGCACGGGGAGTAGCAGAGTTTGGCGTTATTCGAATAAAATGCTATGGCCGGGTTTGGGGGTGAAATTCGCACCCTAGACGGTCTTTATAGACAATTCACAATTATCGCATCTGTCGAGCTCATAAGGTAGTGCAGAACGTGTTCGGATTTATGTAATTTAATTACTAAGTAAAATAGCTCCGAGTGCAAAGGGTTAAAAAAGTATATACTAACACTATTACAATTTCTTCGATGTCATTTGCGAAGACAATGAAAAACGTTGTTTGGTTGAATCCCAATTAATTCATATTGAAAACCCTTTGCAATGATAGTCTGCCGGCTTTAGTTTACGAAATATTGTATAAAATTGTAATTAAAAGTCAAACGATGTACTATCTCCTATTCGATTTCGATGAGCCTCATTTCAAAGGAAAAAGATATTTGTAACATATATCCTAAATTTTTACTCCGACGCGGGAAGAGTATCGTGCTCTTCGCGATTTCGCGCGAACCTGTATTCTCCAAGCGTTCAATGTATTCGATGAAGATAGATCGTTTGAAGCCAATGAAATCGTTGTCAAAGAGATACATATTGATTTTTCGAGAATCATATGGTAATACTGATTTCATGGGTTTCAAACGATCAAATGACCGGTGGTAGGTTTAATGTTATAAATTGTTATTATTAACTTCCCGATTCATAGGGAAGTTACTGTAATTACCCCGAAAATCGAAAATCGATTTTTTAGCAGATCTTCACGTTTCATGGTTATTGAAGTCATTTTAGACTATTTTTTCAAATTGTTAGTATGTGTGTGTGTGCGTATGGCCGTTTTTATGTTATCAAATTTTTCGTTAACGTTTTCTGAAAAAGTAACAATGCGATCAGAATGATGAATGATGAATGATGCAATCGATGTGCCCCGTCGTAACTTAGAGCTGATTAGATTTTGGTCCATATTGGTCAAGCAGTTTTTTAGATTTTTTAGTTTTTTTCGAAAGAAGTTCATGCAAGAATGCAATTTATAGGAGAGGATGGAAATTTTCCACCGAATAAACAAACGTAATTGTATATATTTCATTTTTATTTAAATGTTACGTATGCGGCAGCGACCGTTGCTAACCTTTGGCCCTTCTGGAGCTGCACATCGAAATAAAGAGTCTATTCAGAACAGGGCAATTATTCAGATTAGGGCACTCATTAAGATTTTGGGGCACTTAGAGACGACACATCAATCTGCATCGTTTCTGGGAACCCTGTTTTATCAATAGTCCCCACTCTTGTCTAGGCCGATATTGGGGACTATATAAGGGCATTGAATCCCTTCATATTCGGGCTTTGATCTCAAGAGTTTAACAGTGTACGCATCGATTCACGTCGTGATTACTATCGAGCAAGATCGGGTATTAGTTCTCTTTCGAGCAAAACTATTACATCTCTTTCGGTACGAATCCCATCAACGGGATTCTGTAGTAGATAGCCCCCGCATCCCTCGTTGCGTAAACAGAGAAGTTAGTCCGCGACACCGCGACATTTTACACTCTAAACATTTGTATTCCTTTCGATTCAAGATTATATTATCGTTTGTTAAACTTAAACCTAGAGTCAAGTTTAATCATAACCTTTCCTATTCGATCCCAGTCGTTAACATCCTACGACGATACACCTTTGCCGCTCAAGGTGTATCTAACAAATTCTAATAAGTTACGAGCCAGCGGAACCACGACCCTATCCTATCCGACAGTGACACATACGGACGACCCGGTGGTGAAAGATACATCGGTGGGTTCCGGAGTGTACCAGTAAAACGGTAGTTTCACTGCACCCAAAATTCCACTCACACGGACGACCCGGTGGTGAAAGAAACATCGGTGGGTTCTCCTCTGTTCCGCAGACACGGACGACCTGGTGGTGAAAGAAACATCGGTGGGTCCGGAGTGCACTATTCCTACTTATACCAAAACTCTTAAAATCCCAAACAATCCTCGGTTTCCGCACGCTGCCAAACCTCGGCTCGTAACAAAAAAAAATTTTTTTTTAATTATAAAAGAAAAATTTTTTTAATTTAAAAAAATTTTTTTTTTAATTATGCAACTGTCACGTCGTTTCTCGTTTCGGTGCCATTCCGAAAATCAACAAATATATGAAGAAAAATCCATCGATGTTATACTATATCATATAAATTCAATAATACACATAATTAAAATTATTGCCGTAAATGATTGAGAAATCTCGTACTAAATTCCGACAACTGGTGTACCGTAACCGGCAAGTCGCACTATTTGTGTGACTTTTCCAGTGGTTCCACCAATGTGGACAAAGCGTACTCGAACAACAGTATCAATAAAAAAAAATTTCGCGGTGTCATACGATATTAAACGATATTTTCGTGCCATTCCGAAAATCAACAAATATATGAAGAAAAATCCATCGATGTTATACTATATCATATAAATTCAATAATACACATAATTAAAATTATTGCCGTAAATGATTGAGAAATCTCGTACTAAATTCCGACAACTGGTGTACCGTAACCGGCAAGTCGCACTATTTGTGTGACTTTTCCAGTGGTTCCACCAATGTGGACAAAGCGTACTCAAACAACAGTATCAATAAAAAAAAATTTCGCGGTGTCATACGATATTAAACGATATTTTCGTGCCATTCCGAAAATCAACAAATATATGAAGAAAAATCCATCGATGTTATACTATATCATATAAATTCAATAATACACATAATTAAAATTATTGCCGTAAATGATTGAGAAATCTCGTACTAAATTCCGACAACTGGTGTACCGTAACCGGCAAGTCGCACTATTTGTGTGACTTTTCCAGTGGTTCCACCAATGTGGACAAAGCGTACTCAAACAACAGTATTAATAAAAAAAAATTTCGCGGTGTCATACGATATTTAAACGGCAAATATCCTGTAATTGTTCTGAATTATGTTTGCAGTAAGTTGTCGGTACGTATTCCGGTTGCGAGAAAAACCAATTCTCGGAAACGGGATCACGTTGTCGACTCTTCTGCGTGATTGCCGATTATTCGAGAAATATCAGGAAATATTGTTTAATTCTCTCTGCCAAAAATAAATACATAAATAATAACCGGATTCATAAGTAATAACTAAATTAATAAGTAAACAATTAACGGAATTTAATAAATGATATAAAACAAAAAAAAATTAACTAAATGACTAGATATACGTGGCAAAAGAAGAGAAAAAAAAATCCGGCAAATTGATTATTAATCGCGAAAAATATTTGCTTGACACTAGCCGGAGTAATTATTACTCCGGTATTACAAAAATTATTTAAATTTTCAAACGAATGAAATTACGCGGCAATGTTTGGATTGTTTCCTCGTTTGACCGAAGGGATCTCGTCAATAGACGTTCCTTCGATCAAGCGGAACACATATAATCAAGGCTGAAATAAGAATTCAATTCATCGGTATGACATAATACATGTGGAATGGCACACTAAATACACTTTCGAAATAATACACCCGGTAAACATCAACGCGACCCCTGCTCGGTCGGCATTCCGTTGGTGTTTACGCTAACGTTGGCTCGTAGTATACTTGGCTTGCGAAAAAAAAAATTTCCGTTCGCGAATGAATCGCTTGTCTCTACGACGCGGCGGCCTTTCTCTCTCTCGCTCGAACTGTCTCGCTTCCTCGCTCAGCCGAAAATTTCTACGAGAGCCCCGTAATCTTTCACGTGTCTTTATCGTTAAACCCGATATCAAATCGCTTTTTACGGCGAGAACTCCGGGAAAACTGTTCGGGCGCCAATTTGTCACGTCGTTTCTCGTTTCGGAGCCGAAAGAGAACCGAACTCGGAAAATTGTGGCTTGAAGACCGGGCCACGCGCGGTCGCGCGACACGTGGTCCTCCCGGGACAAACAATCCTTCGCAGATTCGAGTCGCAATACGCGAAGAGCTGGACAATATCGAGAACTTGGGCGCCAGACACTATAGGGTGTCACGCAAAACTCGCACTTTGACGCAAATTCTATTAAACGATCTCGATTCTGCGAGGACTGCGCGATAACCTGAAATAGCCGCGAACACGACGGGAACGTTTCTCGTAGGGAGAATAATTCTTTAAAGATTTCGGCAACAATAACAATCGTTTATGAACGGCTGAACGGAATACAGGCCGCCGGTGTTCACCGGCGGCAATGGAAAGTTGCCGGCGCGATAACGATATTCTACGACAGGTGTTCGGTCGATCGCGCGTAGGTTTACCCTTTCGCGTTGAGCTCGGCGGTCACAGGACTCCGCGTGAAATACAGGCCTTTACGGCACGAATTCCGCCGAGATCCGATGTTCGACGCGGATTCTAATCTGACTGGGCGAGGGCCACGGCAAAGTCGCGAGAAAACGAGACCGGCACGTCGCGTCGTCCCACCGTGGGACGTCCCGAGAAGAGCTTTTTAACAATCGCAAAGGTCGCGCGCCCCGAATATTCCGCGCGCGGACAATCGCGGACGCTACGACTCCACGGCCTCGCGTTCCTCTCGGGAGAGCTACTCCCGGTACGCAGATACGCGAGGATTCGTGGCACACGACACGAGTTCGGAATTCGCAAATACGCCCCGAGCCAACACGAATGAATTTACATGGGGTTAATCGCTAAATAAAGCCTGATCGGCGCTTACCAAATAACCGTCGATCGTCGGGACCCAGCACTCGGCCAACACTTTTCAATTTCCGCGGATAAAGGAACGGTTACTTTCTCGCTTCGCAGTCCTACGACCCAGTAACCTAATTCGGCGTGGCTCGGGAACGCGGAAGCGAGGCGTCCCCCTGCTTCCTTATCAATCTCCCCCTTGGCGACGCTCGGGCCTATCGCGCGGTTTCTTGCGGCATGGACGGAATTAGCGTCTATGGTCCCGGGCCCCCGGGAATTTGGCGATTTCTCATGGAAATTGCAAATTCGACGGGACCATCGGGAGAGCCGCGGAGCCTGTCGGCATGGATCCGAGCCGTTCCAGGATTGTTCTCCGCGCAATTCCTGGGCGAGAGTCGACGAGGCTGGGCGGTTGGACGTCCCGTATTTTCGGTATCCTCGTCGGTCTCTCCGGGTGCTGAATCGGGCTCGACCCTGGTCCAACCGTCTAGTTAGCCAATGACGTATTGCGATAGATATTCCGAGCATCCTTCCTTAAGACTTGGCGCCAATCAGCGGCGGGAGATAGGTACCGGGTTCCTTCTAGACTCCGGCTATTCCTGAAACCTCGTGTCGCGCCCAGCGGCGCGACATTTAAACGCGATAAATTTGTTCCGCTGGACCTCGGACGTCCAGGGAGAGCGATCGTGACGGCCGTTTTCATTAAAGTATCGGCCGAGGTTGACCCGGTCCTTCGTTTAGGGTTCGGAGTGACGCTGGCAAAAACTGCCACGTCACAACTAATGCTAATGTTACCGCTTACAACTGACGAATCGAGAGGTTCTTTGTGTGGCTCGTGGAGAGTCACACACAAAATAAATAAAAAAACCATTAAGAGCTGTATGCCCCACTAGCAATGCGTACCAGTAACCCTTTCGCAAGAGCAGTCCCACCCGCGAGCTCGCGAAGCGAGCGAGCAACAATAACCAGCTAGTTATTATTGTTGTTTATTGTAGATAGACCGCGCCACATTTTTTCCGAATGATTCATGGCCGCGAGGAAGCCGGCCACGAATTCCTCGGTAATTTTCCCGTCGTTTTTCTCATGAGCGGTCCCCGGACCTCGGCATGTGACGTTATTCGAAAGCTATTCGGCGGATAAATCCTCGACGAAAAATATTATTTAAATTACTAGTCGAATAAAAGATACTTTTCTATCCGAAGTCTCGAGGAACGAATGAAAATGTTTTATCTTGTATTCGAACCGTTATTTAAATAATTTTTTACCTAAATATTGTCCAACTTTGACGTTGCAAATAAATCGAACATAAAAATAGTACATAATGTTATATTCATTTTATTGTTGAAAATCTCCTGCATTAATTGCATGCCGGTATGGCGCGAGCCATTGTTAGAGTATTCATCGCTAAAACATGAAATCAAATAATTTTTGTGGCGCCCAGCGCACACTGCAAATGTTACGTTCGCACAGAAGCACGCTTTTTTGGGCCCTCCATCGGAAAACATGTTTCATTCACATCCGTAAATATTTCAACGGTATCTCAGAGTTGCGTTTCAACAGGAGCTGTCGCAGCACTGCTTGCAAGTCGTGTTGAAAGATATATGGCGACATCGTCGCTACTAGGCCTCGGGTTATTTCGTTCTCCATTGTATTGAAGTGGTTCTTATAGTCTGTCTGGGAAAAAATGAATTTTTTTCATGTTGTTACGATGAATACCACCCTGGACCCTGCCATACGAGCATGCAATTAACACAAATAATTTTCAATGGCTAAGAAAATATAACATTTCGTATCATTTTCATGTTTGATTTCAACACACATAAATGAGAAACATGCATTGTCCGCTTAAAAAATGCAACGAACATCTTGGCGGTAGTCCCATTCGAGGATGGAACTAAATCTGTGAGTGCTTGGAGCGGACCCCAGGATTCGCCAAGGCCGCACATTTGGCGACCAAACCTTGGCGTTTTCTAGCCATCTGGAAACCATACACGGTGCAGCTTCAAGCATCTAGCCGCGTTGAGCCCAAGACACGACATTTTTAGACATTTTATGGCAAGGGATTGTTAGACATTTTATGGCAAGGGATTGCATCGAAGGTACAGTAAACTCTGGGACATTGTTCCCGGTTGGACGACTCGATTTTTTCCAGGCCTACTCACCCCACTGCCTGTCCACGCTGTCCCGCGCCGCAGGGCGGCAAATATTGTTCTCGGCCCGGGTATTTCGGTGTCAACACCACTACATTAACTCAACGAATGGAATGTTCAAACATCTTAATTTTCATTCATGTTTTTATGGGAACTTCAAAATGAATTTCTGGCATTTTTCTGATTAAAACAAGACCAAATACATTATAATTTCAATTGTATTTAGTGGTTGAATCGACTGTGAAAGTTTCGTATGGGAAAGAAAGAGACACGAACAGTCGCCGTCGCCGGCAATTGAAAGGCCCGCGTATTTTCACAATGTGTATTACCAATATTTATTTTTCATTACTTCTCGGTTTCATTGACTTTATGGTGTAACTGTAGGATATGCAAGCGGACAGCGAGTGAGGAGGAAAGAGAAACTGTACTGTATGTTCTATTCTTTAAAATACCAATGCGATTAACACATTTATTAATAACTTATTAAATGAAAATTTATCTGGTTAGGTATTCTTTAAGAACATATTTTCGAGTTATTTAGTTAATTATTCAAAGTATGCTATAGCCTATGTTGAATGTATGATAAATTATAAATTATGCTTCTCCCGTGTAGAGTGAATATGGGCCACGTTATATTGTGCTTGGTCTTGTTTTCATCAGAATAATGTCAGAAACAAGCCAATAAAAGTCTCATAAAAAAAATGAAAAATAAAGCAGTTTGAATTGGAATTACATTGTGAGAACGCGTGAGCCTTTCTGTAGGCTCTGTGTAGCTGTGATGTATAATAATATAAATTAAAATTTAGTAGAAAATTTATTAAAGAGTTAAAGTTGTTAAAGAAAAAGTTGTTAAAGTTGTTCCATTTTTAATCGAGTTAGGTCAAGTTTCCCCGCTTGGTGCCCTCGGCTATTCATCTCTGAATTCATCTCTTAACGCGAACTGCTTATGAACGCGTGAACCGATTTTCAAATGCGATTTTCTCGAAAAGTGTTGAGAAGCGCAAGGTACTGGTTTGCCAAATTACATTTCGAGATGACATCTTCAAATACTACAAGTTTCTGAAAAATTCGTGACCCTTCAACCGTGGCTTCCCCTTGTAAGAACGAAAGAACCAAAGGCGAAAGAAGGTTTTTGAACATAATGGCACCCATATAATCTAATGGTACTCTCGATGCAAACCCTTGCCATAAAATGTCTAGAAGCTGCACCGTGTATGGTTTCCAGATGGCTAGAAAACGCCAAGGTTTGGTCGCCAAATGTGCGGCCTTGGCGAATCCTGGGGTCCGCTCCAAGCACTCACAGATTTAGTTTCATCCTCGAATGGGACTACCGCCAAGACGTTCGTTGCATTTTTTAAGCGGACAATGCATGTTTCAATGCATGTTCAAGCAGAAATGGGCACGGAAAGTCGCAGCATACGCGTAGTACACCTGCACCGCAAACTCTCGCGGTCGAACGCATTCGCCCGATCCTCCGCGAGATCTTACGGGGAACTTTGTTTACATTGTTGCTGCAAAGAAGCCCTAGTAGTAAGAATCTTACAATTTCTTAAAATGTATATGTGCATATTAAAAAATTACGCGATCAACACATTCGGTATTATTACAATAATGAATTACACCATTTCAACGTTATGATTCAATCGAAGGCCTCTAACTTGTTAATGAGCAAATACGTTGTTTGAGATCGTCATGCCACGAGACTCGCCCCCTGTGTAACTCATCTGATTCTCCAGAAGGTACATTTCACATTTTCATTCGGCTGTAACAGCCTGTAACAATTGTTGCGCGGCCGTTACACGTTCGCCTCCTTTAGGCCCAAAAAAGGTGCTGGCCTTCAATTGTATGTATATTTAAAATACGTGCTGGTTTCGAAATCTTTTTAATGTCTTTATGACCACCCTAGCTCAACAACTGAATTCGAAAACGTCCCAACCCAGACCTGCGATGAAGCAATGGAATTACTGACTGGTTATTTATCACTTTGCCCTTACGAGAAAATGCAAACGAATCTCAGAAAATTCTTTGAAATCTCGAAAATTGATGGTATTGCACGGACGTGTAATATGCGGTGTCATAAGTTTTTCATTAAATTGTAACCGCCAAACTATAACAAAACGATGAAAATGAGTTTTGGGTGCTCCTAGTGATACCATAGGTGCATTTAATAAAAATTATTTCAGTTGGAAATACATTTATTTTCCTAGTTTATTTCGCAATTGTGTTTTTAAACAGTTGCATTGCTATCATAGCAACAGAAAATATAAAAGTAAAAATAACGCCACACGGATTGCACCTCGTGGGCCTCAATTTCCACTTCCACTCAGAGGAAATTGGTTTTTTCCTCCATAACCGTGAAGCATAAAACGTTACTTTGCATGTAGGAACCTGGGACCAACAAATGGTGTTTAAAAACTATTTGGGGGAGGGGTTCATCGGGAAGGTCTTTGGCTTAACGTTTTATTACGGACACGATACATACACGGTAGAGAGTTTACATACCTGAAAGCGGATCCGCACTCATTCCTTCGCGAGGGGGGTTTTACAGGTTTAACGACGCGACGTTTTACTTTTTACTATTTATTGGGTTATTGTTATTAGACCTTACACTTGCGAATTTAACTGTTTTGGGTTTTTCCATTCTGGCATTATTTCGGTTTCAACAGAGCGTACCGCCGCACAGTGGTCCGGATCGTAAAAGTTGGTGTCTTTTAGCTCAAAAGTCAACTTTCTCATATCGATTTCTAACAAATTTGCGTTGCTTCCTAAATGTTCGTCAACCTCGAAAATGAAAAAATTAATGCAGTTTACCAAGAATTGTAATTAGGCCGAGTACTTAAAGGTAGACTGTTTAGAGATAGTACTTTTCATCAAGAAAATTGCTTCTCTTCTTCGAGGTGCCCTGATGGCACCACTTAATATTTCTTATTTTTTTTTTTACGATGAAGTGCACTCTTTTGTGTTATAAAATCAGCATCGATACTAAAGTTATTGTTCACAATATGTTAAAAATTAATATTCAATGAAGTAAAAAAATTGGCCAAATTTTTTACATTTGACAACGAATATCTAGGAAGTCCCAACGAGTCCCGTTTTCTAACAAATTGGATCATTTTCAGCATACTTTCCCGAATATAATTATGTAAGAAACATGTCCCCCCGCGTCCCCCTTTGCAAATTATCATTGTTCAAAGCTGTCAATGTTACTTCGTGACGAGTTTCGCTTGCGTAAAACGGCTCGCATATGGCTGATCAAATGTTTTCCAAATACGAACATTATAAGAAATAAATGAAGATATATGTAAATTAATTTCGATAGTCACTTTTATTATGCCAGCATCTGTGCATAAAATACTTATGCATGGCCAAGAAATAATAAAACACGCATTGCTTCCCATCGGCCAGCTCTCTGAGGAAGCACAGGAAACGAGACATAAAGATTTTAAACAATTTGGAGCAAAAAATTCAAGAAGAATGTCAAGATTATGCACGAATAAGTATATATTGTTTAGAATATTATTAACATCTGACCCGTACATGTCACGATTAAGATTAACATATAAGAGAAAACCTAAAGAACTGAATCCTGAGGCAGTGGAGTTATTAATTAACTAAGTCAATCGACCATCATAGATTATCACGAAAGACAAATTATGGTATACTTATTTTATTAGCTAACTTTTTTATTTGTAGTAACATTGACTGAATATAATATTAGTGCTATTTTATTCGCAATATGTATTTAAAATATTTCTTTCTTTTTTACACAGGAAAGCATCCGATTGTGTGTTAAAGATTAACGCCAACACTAAAAATTAGGGTCAGGTTGGGATTCAAATCCCTGCGCGGAAGGTGATCGGCGCACGTCACATGTTTAGCCGCGGAACCGCCGATCGCGAGCTGTCATCGCAAGCACCGGGAGCATATCAGTGTAAATCACTTGCAGAGGTGTTGAAAGGTAACTGGGAATTCTAATAATTTTACCCGGCAGTGGAGCCGATTAAGCTTCTGCTGTTTATGGTTTATTAGAAGGATGGGGAAAAATCCGACCAAGCAACTTTCGCGCGGTATGTCTTGGGTAATGCTTATGCCAGCGGTAGTTAATTTCTGCGAATCACTAAATTCAAACACAGCTGCCACAGGGAAAACATGGTCGCAGCAGGTTCATGGGATATTCAATCGAATTGGCAGAATCTCTCCTTTAATCTGACCTTTGGATCATGGTATTGCGATCATTTCTCGCCGAGATATAGTAAGCTGAAGGAAAAATGGAAATTATGCATATTTTAAGCATATTTTCAGAAACCCTGGCATATCCAAATGGTAATGAAATTGAAAAAACAACAGAAGTGTCTTTAAGAGAAAGAAATGCTCTTTCGATTGCTTTTTTGCACAAAAGAAAAGTAATCAGAAATTCCATACCGAAAACATTAAACAATCGGCCATTACCCAAATTTTTAAGTTGAGATATTTTAAGTGCTCGGGGCCCCTTGGTATCCGGGGCCCCCCGCGACCCTTAGTCCGCGTACCGCCAGATCCGCCTCTGATCAAGCAACCAGAGCGATGTAATCAATCCAGCGCGAGAGCTATTATATTTTTCCGGTCGGTGTTACATCTTTTGTATTCCTCATCCACGCCAAGTTCTTATTTGTAAATTCACAATAAATTTCATTATATTCCATAATCGCGAACTGGATCTTAGTGCAGACCCCAAACCCTTTCCCCTGTCAGAAAAAAATAATTACAAAAAAGTTTCAATCACTGAAATCGTGAAATAAATCGCACGACAAGGGTTGAAACTTCCACGGGCACACCCCAAGCATCCCCGAAGAGACGCGCCTCGCGCGCAAGGATCGGTGGAGGTGTAATGGCCCAAGAAAACAACCCACGCTGCCCAATCAGCGCCTTCCCCAGTCCACAGCCCCTCCTCTGCGAAATTTTCCGATGCATTCGTAGGACCAGTAAACGGAATGGCCGGCAGTAACACCTGAGTGTCAACGCGCGCGTGTACTTGCTACCGTCAATCTCGGGTTTTCTGTGAAAGAGTGACTTTGTAATTAGTGATTCCTGAATTCACCAACATTCTCCATCATGGATAATGTAAGTTTGAATTTTTAGTGTCTTATTAACAAAGTGTTTTTTTTATTGAGCCACTGAAACCTATTGAAGGTTTATTTCGGTTTTGACAAAGTGTTTGATCGGATCGTGGCTATTGTCGGTGGCGCTCCTCGTAAACTGCGTTTGACACTGTAATGTAATTTAAATTAACTATCAATAGTCCATAATTACATTTTCATTTACACAGGAAGCAAGGAAAGTATTAATTTTTTTGAAATGGCGATATCTTATTTCCTTATTTTCATCACCAGAGGTTGAAAAATTCATTGATAAGAAGAGAGAAAGAGAGAGAGAGTTAAAAATATTAAATATATTTCTCACTCCTATGTACATGAAAATATAATTCTGGACAATAGATACGTATAATTAAAATTACATTACAGTGTCACGTACATCCCACGAAGAGTGCCAGCGACAATCATCTGTTTTTTTCTTTACATTCTTTGCTTTAAGAAATTAATATTTTCTTTCGATGCTCGTACATTCCAGAAGCAACAACGTCCGAAGAGGGTAGGACGGTTGCCGCTGAAGTACCAAAATAATGAGAATGCGGAAGAGCCGGCACGCAAAGTGCAAAAAAAGTGCACGATTATCAAAGTGCACGAAACGCCTTCACGCGAGGATCTTCAAAGATTGCTGGAGGAAGATTTAAACCTGCACGATCAACAGGTCCAGTTGGATCCCCTAACCCAACAGAATACTGTGGTGACACCCACCTATTTAAACCCTTCCCCCGGCCCATCATACAATTTCTCACCAGCCGCCAACGTGATCTTCACCCCACCGCCGACACTCCAGGCGCCTCGCCTGCAAGAAACTAGGTGAGAAGCGCAAGTTATTCATTTGTTTTTAAATTTAGTAATAATTGTAATTAAACTGTATAATAGACGTCATCACGTTTGTATTTGTTTCAGCCCTAATCCACTGCTGCAGCGGATGCAGCAAATGGAACAAAACATTTTGTAAGTAATAAAATATAATAATCAGAATTTATTAATACTAATTTATTAATCTATCAACTTTGTTTTAGGATGATGGTTCAGAAATCGTTGGCAGAGATGGAAGAGAGGTTGGTGCAGAAGCTGGAGTAAGTAATGTAATGAAAATTTTAATTGTTTAACATTAATTAATTAATTTATTTATCAACCTTTGTTTTAGGACGATGGCGCAGCAGTCCGCCGATCAGCGTCAACAGGAGCTGAAGTAAGTAATACAGTAATAATTTATAATTTACTAATATTAGATTATTAATTTATCAACCTTTGTTTTAGGATGGAGTTGCAGCGCTCTCAGAAGCAATTTGATCGCAAGCTGGAGTGAGTAACATGTCGTTATACAGGATGCGGCACAAATTAGTCCCCACGATTTTTCAGCCCCTACGGATGGTCGGACAGAAAAGTGTTTCGTATCAAAGTTAATCAGTAGTTAACCGACAAGAAATTGCAATCTTTTAAATTAAAAAGAAAATCGATTTTCAACAAAAAATCAAGGTCGCTGTCATACCTTTAAATGAAACTGGGCATTGTTAACTTCATAATATTGTAGGCGACGTCGAAATGAATTAATTTTGATAAGAAACACTTTTCTGTCCGACCATCCGTAGGGGCTGAAAAATCGTGGGGACTAATTTGTGCCGCATCCTGTATATAATCGTTAGTATGTAAGAATTGTAATAATTAATATTAATGTACAATCCAACAGGGGAATACGTCAGATACTTACAATCGAGTATCGCGGACAAAAACCCGACTTCCTACCCCTGAAGACGGTACAGGAGGTAGAAGTCTTTGAAAAGCGTCCCCTTGAGGACCACACGAGCGTCGTAAGTATCTTGCATTATGCAAACACAAGAAGAGTATTGTGTTATCAACTTTATAAATATAAAAAGTAATGTTTATTTTTTTCAGATTGCATATATGATCCAATTGGGAGGGGTTACGCTGAAGGACGCTGTTTTTCAATCCTTTAAAAAGACAGGATTCATAGAAGTTCAGATTAAACAATGTTCGAACTTATACTAGAATAAAATACACAATTTCCCGGTTGAACAAAGTCTTGCTTCGGCATAAAAACCTCGACGGATTACGAGGAAAAGCCGAAACAAGATGTAATAAATTTATTCAATCAAGTAACTACAAGAATGTCGCCGTACGAAAGCTCAGTATCAAATAGTGTATAACTAACGCGGTTAGAAATTCGGCGTTTCAAGCAATTTACATGCTAAAGGACACTTTACTTTAAAACTAAGAGAGCTCTCTTACCGTTAATAATCAAGTCTCTGCGCGTAGTGATCCACAGCAGAGTTCCACTGGAACTCTGCACAATTGCCGGCTGGCCCATAGGGCACTCCTCTGCCGGCAGCACTACGGTTAGCCTTGCAATCCGTCCCAGCTTCGGGATTCACTGGAAAGGAGCTTCAAAGCTGCCAATGCCCTTGGATCTGTGAGCCGGCCTGGGAGGATTCAAGTATTGCCGAACCGAGTGCGAAACCAAATCTCCTATTACCCGGGATCACTCGCGTGAGCACTCAAACCCAAAAAGTAACCCAATTTACAACTACGAATCTTCACATGAAGGACCCGAGCCGACTCTCACACTCCGTCAAGCAAAATCAACCTTTTTTCTAAACACACTCTTTCTTTGTTCGCAACCATTTTCACGACAACGCCTGCTTGGCAATCGCGACCCCCCTGAACCGCTCGCTAGACTCGCATATATATCTACATGACGCGATTATCGTCTTCCTTCACGATGATACGATCGACATTACAAAATCGCCGCGAACACACCGCCCGCCTTCGTCATCAGACGAACTACACACCATAATTTGAGAACATCGTTCAACTCGGTTTGATTCAACGAAATACAGCTTTATTCTGCATGGTATATAATTTTAATACAATAATCAAATTAAAATGCCATACGCAATACAAAAATATAGCTAACTCAACTGTCTTTGTCCCCACAAGTCGATTCGTTCGACTCTTCGGAATTGTGTTGAATAAAAAGAGGACACAGGCGTGCGATATGTCGTCGCAAATTTGACGTTGCCGTTTTAACGGTGACGACTCTAACTAACCCGTCTGAGCCGGGATGAACCTCTATCACACGTCCCAAAGGCCATTTCGAAGGTGGATAACGATCATCGCGTAATAAAACTAATTGTCCAATTGCGAAATTCTTAGTTTGACCTCGCCATTTTGAACGCTCTTGCAAATGTTGCATATATTCCGATGACCACCGCTTCCAAAAATCATTTCGAATGGCTTGAAGCAGATGAAAACGTTCTAAACAGTTTTCCGGTACATTGGAATAATCCTTATCAGGAATTAAACCAGGAATTTCGCCGATCAAAAAATGTGCAGGTGTTAAAGCCCGTAAATCGTCAATATCAGAATTTAAAGGACATATTGGACGTGAGTTTAGACACAATTCTATTTCGGCGAGCACTGTAGAAAACTCTTCGAAAGTTAATATTCTATCACCGAGGACACGCTTGAGATGGTACTTCACAGATCTTACTCCAGCCTCCCACAAACCTCCGTAATGAGGAGAATTCGCTGGAATAAATGTCCAAGATGTTCCATCATTCGCAAGAGACGCAGCAACGCTTTTATAAAATTCAGAACTAGATTTAAACATACTTCGCAACTCTTTATCAGCAGCTTGAAAGGTGGTTGCATTGTCAGAAAAAAGATGCGTACAAATTCCGCGTCTACTCACAAAACGTTTATAAGCGGCGAGAAAAATCTTAGTTGTAAGATCGCTAACCGCTTCAAGATGTATCGCTCGCGACGCAAAACAGATAAAAAGTACTATATATCCCTTATAAGATTTGTGCCCTCGACCCTTAGAGCTTTTGATTTGAAAGGGACCGGCATAATCTAGACCTGACGTCGAAAATGGTCGAGCCGGAGTCACTCGTGAGACAGGCAAATTACCCATCATCTGATGAGCTAGACGTGGTTTGTTGCGTTGACAAACAATACAGTTCCTGATCGCAGTCTTAACTAAACGATTTCGACCCAAAATCCACGCATATTGCATCACAATATTAGAAGTAAGTGTTGGTCCCCCGTGAAAACATTTCCGATGCGCGTACCGTACTAATAAGCGACTAAGTGTCGAATCTCGCGGCAAAATCAGCGGGTGTTTCTTTTCGTGAGGTAAACTTGAATTTCCAAGACGACCTCCTACCCGTAATAAACGATCCGTCTCATCATACATCGGATTTAAACTACATAAAACGTGGCGTTTAGGTAACGGCTTCCCATGTGATAAGAGTTCAATTTCTGATGCAAATGCGTGATTTTGAGCTAATCTAAACACAACATTTCGGGCCTCGTTTAATTCTATGGCTGTGAGATAAACAGGCAGTGGAGTTAAACTACTTTTGCGTCTCTTAAGAACATTGAATGGACGTAAACAATATGCTACAACACGAATTAACAGAGAAAAGGAGGAAAATCTACAGAAAAGTTCTGGTTCGCTCACAATTTGATTAACATGTAATACTTGAGGAGACGATGCCATCTTAGGCCAATGCTCGTCGGTTTTCACTAACCAATCAGGCCCGTTCCACCATAAATTATAATTGATCAAATCAGAGGGTTTACAACCTCGTGTCGCCAAATCTGCCGGATTCTCACGAGTCGGTACATGTGCCCAAATAACATTAGGTAATTCAGTCTGGATATAGGATACCCGATTCGCAACAAAGGTCTTCCAGCTACAAGGATGTTTTCGAAGCCAAGTCAAAACAATTTGACTATCGGTCCACGCAAACATTGGGAAACCTTGCAAAAATTCCAAACCTTTTACATAACGCAAAAGTTTTACGAGCAACACTGCCCCGCATAACTCAAGATTCGGTATGCTCACAGTTTTGACAGGCGATACCTTGCATTTGGCAGTTAACAAAGAAACATGTACGCGATTGTTATTGTCAATCATTCGAATATAGACAACTGCAGCGAAAGCCCGCGATGAAGCGTCAGAAAATCCGTGAATCTGTGCATGTGAATTTAAAGATGCACCTAACCATCGGTTAATGGTCAACTTCGATAGCTCAGAAAGCGAACTGCAATACTGGAGCCATCGTTCTCGAAGGTCTATAGGTAACGTTTCGTCCCAATCGCATTTTATAATCCAAAGATCCTGCATTAAAATTTTAGCTGTAACCGTTATCGGCGCGAGCCACCCCAAAGGATCAAATAAACGCGCGATGTTTGATAAAACAGTTCGTTTCGTCATTGCTTTAACCAGCTCTTCGAAGTTTACAGCGACAAAGCTGAATTCATCAGACGTTGGATTCCAACGAATACCAAGAGTTTTTACTAATTCGTCATCTGCGATGCTTTTTTGGTCAATGTTCTCATATTGCGAAGATTTTGTAGGCAACAAATCATTATGATTCGCGGCCCACTTGTCGAGTTCAATTCCTGCTGTACGTAGCATTTCGACTAGTTCTTGACGCGTTTTTAACGCATCAGAGAGATCATCTGCTCCGGCAAAAATATCGTCTACATACGTATTAGAATTCAGGCATGAAGCACCGAGTGGAAATCGAGCACCCTCATCAATTGCTACTTGCTGAAGTGTGCGAATCGCAAGGTAAGGAGCACATGCTGTACCATAAGTCACTGTTGTGAGACGATAATCGACAGGGGGATCCGAATGACTAGGTGACCATACGATTCGTTGAAAATCTCTCTGTTCCGACGCAACATAAATCTGACGAAACATCTTAACAACATCGGTCGTGAATACGAACTGGTATCGACGCCAATTCAATAAAACTAGACACAAATCGCGTTGAAGAGCAGGGCCTTTCATAAGGAAATCGTTTGGACAACGTCCTTCTTTATTCTTCCGAGATGCGTCAAAAACAACCCGGATCTTTGATCGCACCACCGCATGATGCGGAAAATACCACGCCTTCGAGTTGTTAATTTCATTAAACGGGACGCGTTCCATGTGACCAAGATCCTCATAAACGCTCATAAACTTCCGGTAAGCGATTGCTAAGTCAGGATCACGATCAAAACGTCGATGAATTGAAGCTAAACATTTCAAAGCCATAAATCGAGTCTCGACTCCGACTTCTGGAGGATCTGAATTGAAAGGTAGACGTACAACATAACGTCCATTGGTATCTCGAAAGTGTGTATCCCTAAACAATCTTTCGCAAGCATCATCTTTAGCATCAAGAGTCGCAATTATTGGTGGTAACTCTTCGAGGATCCAAAAACGTTGTAACGATATATCTAGGTCATCTTCCCGAACACTGTGATACGCCTGAAGGTGCTCAGAAGTTTCCGCCCGCCGTGAAATATCCGCGGACACTGTACCGGAAATTATCCAGCCTAACGCTGTATCTTGGGCAACTAAAGATGAATCAGAAAATCTTTTCAACCCTGACTTCAATAGCTGTCCGTAAACATCTGCGCCTAAAATAATATCTACAGAATCAGGAACATAGAACAATGGATCTGCCAAAGATAAACCAGCAAACATTCCAATATCGATCTCCATTAACCTACGTGTTGGAAGCTGCGACGTTAATTTTGATAAAACAAAGGCATTGACTTCAAACTTAGTTGACGGATCGACAACAGACTGAAATATTAACTGCGTTGCAGCCTTAGCTGTTCCTGCTGAACTGGCTCCGAGCCCGGCCAACGACATATGGACACGACGTTTCTCTAATCCTAAGAGATTTGTGATAAAGCTAGAAACAAACGAAGCCTCCGAACCTTGATCAAGCAAAGCTCGAACACGTGTCCGTGAACCTTGTGGCCCTATCAGCATTATCTGAGCAGTCGCTAATAAAACTGAACGCTTACGAGATATCACATTCGCAGTGTGCACATGTACACTCGAGACCTTTGCTGAAACTCCAGTCTTAGACTCGTCCGAATTACTTGATTTCGATTCCGGAATTGAATTCTTAGTAAAGCTGGTGAAAGCCTTGTCAGAATGGAGCAAAGAATGATGCCTTCCCTTACAGCTCGAACATCTGGTAGAAAAAGAGCAATTAGCAACTCTATGAGTACCGAGACAATTAAAACAAAGCCGCAAGCGAAGTACTTCAGCGCGACGTTCAGAAACGTTTTTAGCTTTGAATTTATTGCACTTAAAAATGCGATGGGGTCCAGAACATAACACACATTTAAATTTACCGTCTGTTGGAAACGACGTAGACGCATGAAATACCTTTCGAGATCGTGGAATCGATTTAGATAAAATTGCTTTCTTGACATTATCACCCTGTTCAGAAGTGAGCATACAGAGTGTCTGTGCACGGTTCTCTAAGAACTCCGTTAAATCGGAAAACCTTGGAAACCTATCGAGAGCATCCTCCTCGGTCGAGTTCCCATCATAATTTAAAATTACCTGACGATCCTTCTTACTTAACTCTATTTCCCAAGCCTTTCGCGAATCGGGATCCAGACGTGAAGCTACTATGTACACTAACCAAACATCCCAATGATCAACTGGCATTTTCAAATTTGATAACGCACGCACAATACGCTGAGATTCGTCCGCAAGCAAACGCATTTCACTCGCAGACTCTCCTTTCATATGAGAAAGATTCATTAACGCTCGTAAATGGCTGTAAACTATTAGTCTGGGATTATGAAAACGCGCCTTCAAAGACCGCCAAGTCGTCGCATAATTCGCGTTGGTAGTTGTAACATCCTTCACCAGATCCGCGGCAGAATCTTTCAAACAACTTTTAAGATATTGTAATTTCGTGGCGTCAGATAAACGCGGCGCATTATGAACTAGGGTAGTAAACAGATCGCAAAAATTCTCCCAATCCTCGTAACGACCCGCAAATGTCGGTAAATCTAATTTTGGTAACTTCGCGGGGCGTGTATCATCATTGATTGCAGAAGCGATATTTGAAGTTCCGGTATTACTTGAACTGCTGTCTAATTCTGACCTTGTGGTGAGAAGAAAATCAAGCGCGTCCTCGTATGTTGCTTGTAAACGAGCAAACACATTTTCCGTGATGTAGACATCGTTCAGGGCATCCTCTCGGACGACAATTTCTTCATGTGTGGCGCGCGCCTTGCTCCAAATCTCAGTTAGTGAATTGACTCGTGATGAAATAATGTTTGAATTCAAACTATCGCGAGATCTCTCTCTCAATCGACTACTGGTCAATTCAATTTCCGCTGAGCGAGAATTCTGTAGCGCAATGAGCCTTCGTAACGACGTAGGAGCCATTGCAAAAGAAAACCTTATTATCAAATGCAACCAAAACTCTGTAAATTAGAATATACAGCTAAAATACTTCTCAAGAAAAGCTTAAATATAATAATATAAACTATTATAAACTAACCTTATCCTCTCTTAACACGACTGAGCAAAAAAATAAACTCGACCAAATGAAATTCGTATCGTCAATGATATTTGAACAAAACACGAAAACTGAAAACAAATCGCCGATCAAAAAACAACAAGAAATCTCACTTGAATATGCATCACAACGTGAACATTGAATCATCGAAATGAAGACAGCCAACTAATATCGTATATAATTAACGACTCTTGCAATGACTCCTCAAACACACTCGACTTCACAATCGAATGAAAGTATCTGAAAGTATCCAGTGAATATAACCATTCAATCCCGATAAACTCGAACATTGTTCCTCACCCGGGGCACCAAAATGTTTTTCAATCCTTTAAAAAGACAGGATTCATAGAAGTTCAGATTAAACAATGTTCGAACTTATACTAGAATAAAATACACAATTTCCCGGTTGAACAAAGTCTTGCTTCGGCATAAAAACCTCGACGGATTACGAGGAAAAGCCGAAACAAGATGTAATAAATTTATTCAATCAAGTAACTACAAGAATGTCGCCGTACGAAAGCTCAGTATCAAATAGTGTATAACTAACGCGGTTAGAAATTCGGCGTTTCAAGCAATTTACATGCTAAAGGACACTTTACTTTAAAACTAAGAGAGCTCTCTTACCGTTAATAATCAAGTCTCTGCGCGTAGTGATCCACAGCAGAGTTCCACTGGAACTCTGCACAATTGCCGGCTGGCCCATAGGGCACTCCTCTGCCGGCAGCACTACGGTTAGCCTTGCAATCCGTCCCAGCTTCGGGATTCACTGGAAAGGAGCTTCAAAGCTGCCAATGCCCTTGGATCTGTGAGCCGGCCTGGGAGGATTCAAGTATTGCCGAACCGAGTGCGAAACCAAATCTCCTATTACCCGGGATCACTCGCGTGAGCACTCAAACCCAAAAAGTAACCCAATTTACAACTACGAATCTTCACATGAAGGACCCGAGCCGACTCTCACACTCCGTCAAGCAAAATCAACCTTTTTTCTAAACACACTCTTTCTTTGTTCGCAACCATTTTCACGACAACGCCTGCTTGGCAATCGCGACCCCCCTGAACCGCTCGCTAGACTCGCATATATATCTACATGACGCGATTATCGTCTTCCTTCACGATGATACGATCGACATTACAAAATCGCCGCGAACAGACGCATTAAAGACCAATTTAAGGGAGGTCCTAACTGACGAGGCATTGAACTCTTATTCCTGGGCGGGTACCGGCGGTAAATTGCCGCTGAACGCCACGAAGGTAGCAGAGGCCATGTTCGGTAAGTATTGCACATGTATCATTTAGTTGAATGTCATCATTAATTCATCGATTAATATATTTATTTAAATGAATATTGCAGAGGCTTCGTTGCGATCGAACACTTTTCCAAAGCCATCGAAGAGCACGTTCTCAAGTACGGCCAAAGTTGCTCTCAAAGCTGTAAAACAGCGAATAAGGTCTAGTTTACCACGGCAACAACCGTCGAGGGACGCCCTCGCTATTGCTGCTTGCCGCAACCGTTGGGCTGACGACAACGACTCCGACGACAACAGCAGCAACAACAACAACAGCAGCAACAACAACAACAACAACAACAACAACAACAACAACAACAACAACAACAACAACAACAACAACAACAACAACAACAACAACAACAACAACAACAACAACAACAACAACTACTACGACGACGACGACGACGACGACGACGACGACGACGACGACGACGACGACGACGACGACGACGACGACGACGACGACGACGACGACGACGACGACGACGACGACGACGACGACGACGACGACGACGACGACGACGACGACGACGACGACGACGACGACGACGACGACGACGACGACGACGACGACGACGACGACGACGACGACGACGACGACGACGACGACGACGACGACGACGACGACGACGACGACGACGACGACGACGACGACGACGACGACGACGACGACGACGACGACGACGACGACGACGACGACGACGACGACGACGACGACGACGACGACGACGACGACGACGACGACGACGACGACGACGACGACGACGACGACGACGACGACGACGACGACGACGACGACGACGACGACGACGACGACGACGACGACGACGACGACGACGACGACGACGACGACGACGACGACGACGACGACGACGACGACGACGACGACGACGACGACGACGACGACGACGACGACGACGACGACGACGACGACGACGACGACGACGACGACGACGACGACGACGACGACGACGACGACGACGACGACGACGACGACGACGACGACGACGACGACGACGACGACGACGACGACGACGACGACGACGACGACGACGACGACGACGACGACGACGACGACGACGACGACGACGACGACGACGACGACGACGACGACGACGACGACGACGACGACGACGACGACGACGACGACGACGACGACGACGACGACGACGACGACGACGACGACGACGACGACGACGACGACGACGACGACGACGACGACGACGACGACGACGACGACGACGACGACGACGACGACGACGACGACGACGACGACGACGACGACGACGACGACGACGACGACGACGACGACGACGACGACGACGACGACGACGACGACGACGACGACGACGACGACGACGACGACGACGACGACGACGACGACGACGACGACGACGACGACGACGACGACGACGACGACGACGACGACGACGACGACGACGACGACGACGACGACGACGACGACGACGACGACGACGACGACGACGACGACGACGACGACGACGACGACGACGACGACGACGACGACGACGACGACGACGACGACGACGACGACGACGACGACGACGACGACGACGACGACGACGACGACGACGACGACGACGACGACGACGACGACGACGACGACGACGACGACGACGACGACGACGACGACGACGACGACGACGACGACGACGACGACGACGACGACGACGACGACGACGACGACGACGACGACGACGACGACGACGACGACGACGACGACGACGACGACGACGACGACGACGACGACGACGACGACGACGACGACGACGACGACGACGACGACGACGACGACGACGACGACGACGACGACGACGACGACGACGACGACGACGACGACGACGACGACGACGACGACGACGACGACGACGACGACGACGACGACGACGACGACGACGACGACGACGACGACGACGACGACGACGACGACGACGACGACGACGACGACGACGACGACGACGACGACGACGACGACGACGACGACGACGACGACGACGACGACGACGACGACGACGACGACGACGACGACGACGACGACGACGACGACGACGACGACGACGACGACGACGACGACGACGACGACGACGACGACGACGACGACGACGACGACGACGACGACGACGACGACGACGACGACGACGACGACGACGACGACGACGACGACGACGACGACGACGACGACGACGACGACGACGACGACGACGACGACGACGACGACGACGACGACGACGACGACGACGACGACGACGACGACGACGACGACGACGACGACGACGACGACGACGACGACGACGACGACGACGACGACGACGACGACGACGACGACGACGACGACGACGACGACGACGACGACGACGACGACGACGACGACGACGACGACGACGACGACGACGACGACGACGACGACGACGACGACGACGACGACGACGACGACGACGACGACGACGACGACGACGACGACGACGACGACGACGACGACGACGACGACGACGACGACGACGACGACGACGACGACGACGACGACGACGACGACGACGACGACGACGACGACGACGACGACGACGACGACGACGACGACGACGACGACGACGACGACGACGACGACGACGACGACGACGACGACGACGACGACGACGACGACGACGACGACGACGACGACGACGACGACGACGACGACGACGACGACGACGACGACGACGACGACGACGACGACGACGACGACGACGACGACGACGACGACGACGACGACGACGACGACGACGACGACGACGACGACGACGACGACGACGACGACGACGACGACGACGACGACGACGACGACGACGACGACGACGACGACGGCGCCATCGCCGCTTCCCGCGAGTTTCAGGCGGAGAACAAAACTGGCTGACTCCCAGGCTGATAGCGGTAGACCCCCTCAGCATTAGAATGGACTGCATGGGAATGCTGTAAGTATATTCTAATAAAAGTACAATATATTATAAATAACAGTACATACTCTCTTGATATGCAAATCAATGTTTATTTTTTTTTAGTCGCGTCACCACGCTGCGCTTCGCAGATGCAGGATTCGCATAGTGGAGTAGGCCTACCGGGGAAACCACTTAAAAAAAACGCATTATCAATAGTACCCCCAGGGTGATGCGGAAATCTATTGCAACGGCTGTAGAGCTCTCCTGGACTCGTTGGCAACGCGAAGGAACTGGCATGATGCGAGCAAGCCAAGGTTTGTTGAATTCATAAAATTGTATATTGTCTAGTAACATGCGAATAGATCCATTTCGAATCAATTCGGATGCTACGTGCTTTTCAAAATAACTTAACAATGTAAAATGTTATATTATACATCAATATTTTTCCAGATTTGCCAACACACGAATGCGCGTGTTACCCCGATGAACAACTACGTTTCGGAGGAGAGGCGCGCAAGGCGGCAGCAGAGATGGCCTTACTCGATGTCCGTGAGAAGAATATGGGTCATCGTCCAGAGTCACTCCAATATTCACACATCACGTTAAAATCGATAAGTTTTGTAATTTTATATTGTTTTTATTTTGTAAGAGTTGATAATAAAATATAAATAAAATTGAACTAAATTAAATTAAATGTAATATTGATTAATTGTTCCGTAGTCTATTCACTTATATCACCCTGTCACCCACCTACTCCCTTGCGATACATATTTAAAATAAAATTAATTAATTGATTACCTTAAAATTAAAATTTAATTTAAAATTATTAATATTTAAACATTGGAATAAGTGTATGATAGTCGTTCAGAACATAAATTTTCTTTTCCGACGAACGACCCTTTTTCGAAATTTAACGAATTGCAATTTATGCAATTTTGAGTAATTATCTCTTGCAATCGATGCAGACAATTTTTATTTCGCATAAAGATCCGCAGTTTAGGTATAAATAACAAGTATCAAAATAAATAAAATTTTTACATTACATGGGCGTTTATTATTTCGTTTTTTCTCCTTGCATGCGCACAAAGTATTTCGAATTGTCAGTAAAAAGGACTGCTGTATATTTGGTACAATAGAAATTTACTTCGCCGACATCTGACACATTAGTATGAACAATCCTCACCGACGGTGCTGCTCTGTATAAAGCGGCATTCGCTATATCTGTGCGACCGTGCTGCCCTCTTAAAAAAGAGCAAAATGGGACGAAATGGACGGCCGGCGGCCGACTTTTTGCCCAGGTCCAAATCCCTGGTCCATTGGACGGCAAAAAGCGGTCCAAATGCGCGCGTAGAATACCGGCCGAAATTGAGCCAAGTCGGCCTTGAGCCGCTCGAAGCGTAGCTTGTCCTCGATTCGGCCCATTTTCAGCCGCGGACCGACTTGGCCCAGGAATCGCCTGGCTATCTGGGTATATATATATATATATGTATGTATTGAAATCGTTATAGATTATTACGCTTGCAGATAATTACATGCAACATTTCATTAAGTAATAGCAATTTAAATGACTAAAAAAGTTAAATTCTAAAACATTTTTACGTGGGCCTATATTGAAAATATAAAAAATACGTTTTTTTTCAGAACGTGTAAATTAAACGCATATTATGAAAATTTCGTCAAAATCGCGCGGTCGACGTTGCAATGAGCTACAAAGTTTAAGATAAAAATTGCCGATTTTCACGATGTTCGGTCTACACAATGAAATAGATTAATATTCGGACGCTCTAAAGATATGATAACTTTTTTGCACTTCTTAAAAATGTCATTGAAATCGATTTAGACGCGAGTTATACAGCATCAAAAGTGGTGAAAATCGTAGTAGACGCTGTTTGTTGGTGATCGTTTTCCAATGCTGTTCACAGTGTTTTCTCGACAAATGTCCCAAAGTCATCTGGCTTGTCCCCACTACCACTACCATATACCCCGTTGGGAACCGGGTAAGCTCGAGAGACCTCAGTGGCCGAGAAATGTGAGATAATGCACTTCTACTCCTTCCGACCGCGCGTCTCGCTCCCCGTAGCGGCCATAGTACTCGGACGTGCGGCCGGCCGGGAGAAGTGAGAGTTTCCCTTGAAAATGCCTTGGGCCAGAGGTAGGCAAAATATGTATTTAGATACAAATTTCGGATCACGAATAATAGATACAAAATTTTTAATTTTCAATCCGACATTTAATTAGTTACTTTTGTATCCGAAGCTACGGGTACAGTTGTAACTAGTATCTGTATCTGATTCACAGATCTTTTCGGATCCTTTTGGCCAGATCGAAGCTTGAATGAACACGTTCCGAGGGCCGAGAGTGGGGCCCCGAGGCCTGAGTCAAGAACACAATAGTAATGCAATAAACGCGGGTAACCCTCTACGGCCAGCCAGGAATATCGGCGTGAAATCGCTAAAAATGCAATTGCTAAATTTGGTTATTTGACTCGATAGAATTCGGGCTGCGTCTAGTGGATGTAATCGTGAACGTATTCCGGAAAGGATCCGTAGGTGCGGAAAGATCCTTTTACTTATCTACTGCTGACCGTAGAGTGACACGTGTTTAATTGCATTACTATTATGTTCTGAATTAGATACAGACACTAGTTACAAATGTATCAGTATCTTCGGAGCCTTTTGCTTCGGATGCAAAAGTATCTAATTCAAAGTCAGATACAAGATACTTTTGGATCCGAACCCTCGGATCAGGAATAACAGTTACGTATCTTATAGTTGAATCCGGATTTAGATACTTTTGTATTTAAATATTGCCCAACTCTGCCTTGGGCAATTATCGAGAAAACACTGCACTTGTCATTTTTGGTTCAGTGGGTTTCCTAAAAATAAACATTTTTTAATTAGATGTCGTGTTTACAAATACGTACTATCATATTTAGATTCGTTTACCTAGTTCTATTAACTTGCCAATAATTACAGAATTTCGTTTGTTCCATTTGTCCTATATTGCTTGACGCATCTACAGCCCTGCCGCTGCATGTATCTGAAAACAATTATCACGGTTGTCACACCGATGCAATGATTATTGATGGAATATAACTAAACAATTAGCATAATTAGTAGCATATTCAATTTTTTATTCACATACCTAACACGTTCAGACGTTTGGACGCCAAAGGCGGAGGCAACATCGAATCCAACTCGTCATCGCTATCGTTCATTGCTTTAAGTTTTCTTTTGCTGAATTGAGTCTCTTCTATTCATTCTGACTGCAATTCTTCTGCCTTGGTCCTTGCCTTTGCACAAACATCTGAAAGCAGTTTTGAATAACTTGCAGTATAAGGAGTCGAGACGCGCGGCTGGGTCAAGTGGGTGTAGCCTTCGGATGATTACCGAAATGGTTGCAATACCGAAAGTGATATGAATCTACAAATTATGTTTTTTAAATTTCCGTTTCAAGCCAAGACAAACAAAGTTGTGAAACGGAACTTTAAAAATTGTTTTCTTATTCAGAATGTATGAACACTTTCTATCAAAATTTTCCAATTCATCTAGCTTGGTAGAAAAATTGAGGTGTGTGCCATTTATTAACTTCCCGATTCATAGGGAAGTTATGGTAATTACCCCGAAAATCGAAAATCGAATTTTTAACAGATCTTCACGTATCATGGTCATTGGATTCATTTTAGACTATTTTTATCAAAATGTCGGTATGTGTGTGTGTGTGTGTGTGTGTGTGTGTGTGTGTGTGTGTGTGTGTGCGTATGTCCGTTTCTATGGTATCAAATTTTTCGTTAACGTTTTCAGAAAAAGTAATAACGCGATCAGAATAATGAATGATGCATTGGAAGTGCCCCGCTGCAACTTAGAGCTGATAAGATTTTGGTCAAGTTTGGTCAAGTAGTTTTTTAGTTTTTTTTTTAAATTTTTTTTTTTTTTAAATTCAAAAGACTACATACGTCATGTGGTTGGGCATACTCTATATGCCCAATACAGTGTTATAATCACTTTCCCTGAGAACATATAATCTTCTTAAAACGTACGAATAGCAAAATAAAAACTAGCTGGTTATTGTTGCTCGCTCGCTTCACGAGCTCGCGGGTAGAACTGCTCTTGCGAGAGGGTTAGTGGTACGTATTGCTAGTGGGGCATACAGCTATTAATGTTTTTTTACCCCGAAAATCGAGAATCGATTTTTTAGCAGATCTTCACGTTTCATGGTCTTTGGAGTCATTTTAGACTATTTTTATCAAAATGGTGTGTGTGTGTGTGTGTGTGTGTGTGTGTGTGTGTGTGTGTGTGCGTGCGCGTATGTCCGTTTCTATGGTATCAAATTTTTCGTTAACGTTTTCTGAAAAAGTAACGATGCGATCATAATGATGAATGATGCAATCGATGTGCCCCGCTGTAACTTAGATAGGATAACGCTGATTAGATTTTGGTCCATATTGGTCAAGTAGTTTTTTAGTTTTTTTCGAAAGAAGTTCATTCAACAATGCAAATTATACGAGAGGACGGAAATTTTCCACCGAAGAAACAAACATAATAATTACATATATTTTTTTTATAATTTAAACAAATTTATTTAAAAAAAAATTTTTTTTTATTTTCCTTTTTTAATTATGCAACTAATGCTAATGTTACCGCTTAGAATAATCGAAAATTATCCCAATGCAAGAGTGAGTTATTCATCGCTACTGCTGAGAATACATTTTCAAAGAATATCGATGAAAGTACAAAAACATTTATATTACAATCCATTAAAAAAACAAGCAGTTCAATACGAATTATTAACTGAGATGAAATTGAAAGTTAATATGAAAAAATGGTTAATGGAGCATGCGAGCAACGAACATACGATGTTGGTTTAATGCGACGCCATACAGAAAACATTTTGATAAGTAGAAAACTATTGAACTTCCCTGAGGACGTATAATCTTCTTAAAACGTACACTAAATAATGATAATAATATACTGCAACTAACGAATCGGGAAGTTCTTTGTGTGGCTCGTGGAGAGTCACACACAAAATAACATCCGTACCACTAACCCTCTCGCGAAATCGCAAAGCGAGCTACAATACCGCCACCTGCGAAGCTCGCGAAGCGAGCGAGCAACAATAACCAGCTAGTTAATTATAGATGGGACTGATTGCATGTTACACGACCGAACAAAAGAACAGAAACGAAGTATGTGCAACCAAACTGCAAAAAACAGAAAACAATAGTTATAAAAACGTAACGGTAACCGCTAATGTAACATTATGATATATATTATTTCGATTCTTCATAACTGTTTCAAACAGAACCGATAAATAACAATTTGAAACAGTTATTATGAGAATCTTATCACTCCCCGATTCAAATAAAATGGGTAAACTTCCATACCACCCAAATGAGGTGTCACCCGTTGGCACGTTATACTGTTTTTTTAATGTGGGTAGTTCGCCGGTAGCCCTATCGTCCCACAATCTGACTGACTTTATGTACATCATTATAGTAAGTATATGTGCAGAAAATTACACCTCGCCGATTTCAATGATTTTTAAAGATGTTACTAGTTTAGATTTAGAGATTCAGTGACTCGGATTAATATTCGGACGCTCTAAAAAGACAATAAGTTTTCAAATATTGAACTATACTATCTGAACTTTCTCGGGAAGCTAGAGCAATTGGTTGACTACAGGATGTGAAAAGGATTTTTTTTTAAATTGCGATTCATTGGAACAGTAGGAATTAAAAAAAATTTTAAAAGTACGTTCAGTGGTCTGTATCAATTTCATATGCACTGTGAAAGTTTCATCGAAATCGATTGATGCAGAAAAAACGACAGGCATTGGAAGATGTAAGAAATCTCAGATATTGGCCGAAAATCGTGAAAATCTGCAATTTTTACAATCTTTAAACGTTTATAGTTCATTGCAACGTCGACCGATTTTGACGAAATTTTCAGAATATGTTTAATTAATACAGACCGACAAAACAAAAGATATTTTTTAAATTTTCTACATGGGCCTACAACTTGCTTAAATTTCGTTGAAATCAGTAAGGTGCATCACTTTCATGCAATATAATTACCATACCTATTATACACTACATATATACATTTGTATGTGCTGAATGTGTTTCAATACGGAGCTAGACTTTGTAATACAATAGAAAAATATCCGAACATATGCACTCACGAAGAACAATGGTAGGAGAATAATGTTACCGTGAAATTCTAATCTGACATATTTTTGAGAAACATCCTCAATATTGAAAAGTTCCAAAGGTCCCAAAGAAGGAGATTCTGTCGAAAAAATTCCAAAAGCAGATGATTTGCAGGGACTCTCGAAAAAATCTTTTAAATTTAAAAATTTTCTACCAACTATTTTGAAAAGATTTGTCGTAAATATTATATTTTCGACAATAATGATATCATCATTTCTCATGGAACAGCAATTATTCGGCTCACTAGTTTTTAAACTGAAACTATGGAAATCAACGCGTTTAAATTGTTTTAGGGCAATCACATTGGGTGGTAAGGGCCCCGCGAACTGTTCGCGTCGAAAAATGGGATATTTTATGGAATTTACGTTTTTGTTAATACTAATATTGTTTTTTTCTGTATGCCTCTTAACTATCTGCTGTAATACGTTATTTTTTCTGCGAATGTACTGTAAAATTGACTGGAGGAAATTTTCAAAAGGAAATGCACTAAAATTATCAAGGGGCCCATGATTTTTTACATCTTCCGTAACGTGCACGAGATTGTGCACATTGTGAGACATATTCTGTGCCCCGTACAATATTTTGAAAGTCTGTACAAAATACTTTAACAATTCAGAGGCATATTCAATATGGTCAAAATACTTTGAATTAGATAAAATTCTTACTGCTATATGTAACACCAGAAAATTTTGATACTTGTCTCGATCTATATTTTTTAGCAAAACTACTGGGCCGGTATAAAAAAGAAATTGCCTAAATTCGGTTGCCTTCCATCGTCTCAGTTCAGATAAAGTTCGTGGCTTTCTATTGAATTCTAATGGAATGCACTTTCTTAAAGCTAATAATGAATTCGATATATTCATAGACTGTAAATTAGATATTTTTGTGGGTGGTTTCCCACAACACCATAGATTAAGAAGCAACTTCTTCATAACACCTAAACAAATTAGGTGCATATAGTCTAACGGGAAAGAAATTATCATATCAATATTTGGAATTTTTTCCAAAATAGTTGTACCAGTGTGATGGTCGTCATCAACTTTTGATCTAAATTCAAGATCAGTTCTACATGTTAATTTATCGAAATTTGGGAAACATACCCTGCCATCTTTAAAATCTCCTTCGATGTAACATTTGGAGCAAGAATTATATCCCGTATGACCTTTCACGCATTTGATGAAAGATTTTGCGGGAATGTCACAAATGAAAGATTTTATATGTAAATGATACAAATGCTCATTGATTACAAATCCATTATTGATTAGAGCTACTGCCTCCTCAACGAAATGTAATAAAAAACTATTTGCGTCTTCTGGCTTTCCGTAGCCATGATAAATACCAATCATTTCTATATTTGCATATCCTGCGAGGCAACAAAGAATAGGATATGCTTGACTGCCGGAGCTTTTTGATAAAGGAAGACCATCGATACTAACATTGATTGAAATTTTATTGTCGTTAAAAGAAGACATGTCTACATATTTGCAAAGTTTCAAAATAGAAGTCTTTAAACCGAAATGATAATAATTCCCGGGCTCAATTCGTTTAGTGATAATTTTATTTCTACATGTTTTTAGAAGTGTTCTTGCATCTGTTGGCAAGTTTGGAATGGGCTTCTTTAGTATAGACAGTAAATCATTAATCGCGACATGTGTAATATTATGCTTTACAGCCCATTCCGCTAAATTATCATGAACATTTGTATCACTACTGTCTGCTAATGAACCGCGCATTGAATTGGTGAAATTCGAACTTTCTGCAGTTTCTTCACACTGAAGATTTTGTACAGAAAGTTCGTCTTCACTTTCACTTTCCGACGACGAATCTAAATAAACTACATTGATTTCGTTGGTGTTTATGTCTGATGAAGCACATAAATCTAAAGGAACTAGACTGTTTGTAATGGCACTTATACCCGATGAAGTAGAAGCTTCTTGATGAGAAGCTTCGTACAAAGAACGCGATCTTCTTGCACGCATGTAATATTTTCCTATATTCATTTTTCGAGACATCTTGCAATCTACGGAAAGTAATATCGAAAAAGCGAGCTAAAATAACAAACGTAGTAATATGTAAAACTTTACCTGAGACGCCAATGATGAGACATCAACTATCACAATGTGAACTGAACACTCCGATAGAGACTGGTACAATGATTGCTCAGGTATATCCTTGTCCCAAACTACCCCTTGTTGACGGCAGGTTCGCTAATTACTGCCCCTCCCCACCTGTAGGTGTTCTGGGTTTTTACCGGGATGGGTATGCGACGCGCTGTTGGGCCGCACTCTATTCCGTTATTTCGATATTTCTTACACACTGTATCACAAATCCGTACGCGTAAACTTGTCACTATTTGTTTATGGATAAAAAGATGCTAACAACTGTAGTACACACCTAGAATACACCTGCTGACACGTATGAAATCATCATATGAACTTGTATTTTGATAGTTTATAATGACTCTTTTAAACGTTTTATTTAATCTGAATTTTACGGAGTTTGTCTTGAAAGCGTTACATCTCACAAGGAGACCACATGAACTTCCCCCCACGGATTTGGTTGAGACTTTACAGGGTTTTCAATGTTAAATATATTTTAAATAAAATATTTTTATTCGCTAAAGGGCCAATTGAAAATGATACTTATTACTTTATAGAAGAAACACTAGATTTCTTACTACATACACAAAAAATAATAATCATATTAATTGTAAGATAATACATAACAAACAACAAATATAAATACAAATACAAAATACACAATAGAAAAAATACAATGAATAGTAATCAGAGCGGTTAATGTGACTTACCATCACGCTTCCTCTAGCTTGTATAATATAAAAAATATACGTTACGTAGAATTAAAATAGAAATTAAATACAATACTTATAATTTTTGTTATGTGCAACAATCGTATTCATCGTAAAATAGAGAAATATTACTCGACGAAAATTTTTCGGTGTAGAGATCTATCGGCTACGATGTGGCAATGGGCTATGGGGCTCGCGCTCTTGAGAATTTTTTATAAACTGTTTACGTTATCGTGAAAGTAGCTATGCCTCGAAATGCATCTTTCGTTCGTCAATCAGTTTCTTTCTACAGTCGTAGCAAAAAGTCAGAATGAATCCGCAAGCCTCTATATCGAAATCTTCTTTAATTAATATTTCTGTCGCGAGTGTTCATGAATTAGAAAAAGAAAAACAGCAGTTAAAGGATGCTATGACATATACACAAGAGCTCCTAAAGAAAGAAGTATTTAATAAAAATTATTTCAGTTGAAAAAATATTTGTGTTGCCATAGCTTATTTTCAATTGGTTTTTAAACAGGTGCGTTGTTATCGTTGCACCAGTAAATTGAAATAATACAAATAATGAGGATATCGCCTCAAGTGGCCTCTTTACGAACCTGTTTTTAAAAATACGGATACTTTAAAATTGGCGACATGAAAATTATTTGAAGTGAACGCTGCACCGCGTATCCTAAGTTGTGCGGTTCCAGGTAGGGCCGAACAACTCCCAAACAGCGGCGGTAAGCACACGTGTTTTGCAGATGATGCTTGAACACGGAAAAAGGTCCGACCTCGCCAGCGATGAAATAATGGATGTTTATTGCTAGTTCTGTAAAGAACCCAATTCTCGACGTTCGCTGGTCTTTCTCTACCTGCCGTAGTGAACCAAGCAATTGCTCGGTATGGCCGATAATGGCCCGGACCCGTTTTTCATTTTCATTGCTCAAACATCACTGTATTCGGGAAAGTCTACAGAATCTTTTGTTACAAAGAAAAATTTAATATCTTTTATAATAACATCACAATATTTGTTCGAAGTTGAAAAATATGTTTCTTTTTCAAATTCATGTTTCTCAGAAACTGTGCGTCTAGGGCGAAAATTAAGGACAGATTCGGAATCAGCGCAAAAAACTCGATAAGAATCGCCCAACAGTAAGTGTTGAAAAATTTGGTGTTGGAGAGTATAAATCGAATCGGAATCTTTCTTTCAGCAGTTCTATTAATCGTAAACTTTTTTCCGTGTGAAGTTTTGTTCACCTTCTCGTTTCTTTGTTATATTAAATTGATGCTTATGTTATTTTGTTGTTTGCCATTCTTTAATAAGCTCCTTTTAATTTCCCATCAGTTACAACTCCATAAAATAGTATTTTATACTTCAAAAACATGAATGTTTTCTGCAAAATCCGTATCAATGTCTCCGATCGGAAACTTTTCGCCACGGGTTGTAGCATAGAGCGAATGCCTCAGTGCTAAGAAACCAACGCGAGTCCGAATTCGGGTAAACTACCCACCGGCGACGTATCTACCGTGACCGTCATAAAACATTAAGCCAAAGACTTTCCAGATGCTCTCCTCCCAATTACGGTATTTTTTAATACATCAATCGATGCAGCTAGACATTCGTTATTTAAATTCTTAGGGCACCCCAATAGCGAGAAAATGAATAATAAACGCTAACGTCTCGCCACGACAGTATGATAGTGTTTTAGAGATATGTAAATTGAACTACAGTGATTCCCACTAATATTTGGATATTTTTAAAAAGCTGACAACATTTTCAATATTGGACCATACGTTTTGAAATTTTTTGGGAAGTCAGAACTATTGGTCCGCTACACAAAGTGACTAAAATTGTTGGAAAAATTGCAAGCTGTCGAAATTGAAAACAAAGTTCTTGTATGAATATCAGTATTCTATAGATACGAAACTAGAAAAAAAGGAGAAACAACGTTTTGGATCCTTTTGAAGCCGTCAAGTTCGTTTGCCTTCTTAAATCAATCTTCTTGCTACAAGTATCATTAAAACAGTTACTGATACAGGTTTTGTTTTCATGGTATTGTAGACTCACTATTGAACCAATCAATGTTTGTCATTTCTTCTAAAATCTAAAAAGACATAAGCTCTGCTTGTATGCATCATCTGTTTAGAATTACTTAGATGACTTCACCGTTCAAGGTATCTGATGCACACGCGATGCGCAAACGCAACTCTGATGCACTTCGCGAAATACATTTTGCATATTTTCATTTATAATTGTCCAGAATAATTTATAAAATATATCGTCCATTGAATACTTATCTAATATAATAGTCAATGAACAAAATGTCACTTTGTTTCACCCTTTACGACCATTCGAAACAGTGATGAAAAGAATATTATTTGCATGCTATCTGTTAATAAATATGTTTTTTCTAAACCTTGATATGTGCACTGGTATTTTTATAACTAATAAAAATGATAAGAGGCAGCTTAACACTAATCGTACCGCAACCGGTCAAATGACCGCTTTCACATTGTTTATTTTTGAATTATTAAAATTATAAAGATGCTTCCATTAGGAATTATTTAATAAATTTCTTTATTCGAGCACGTATTATTATAACAATTGTGGAAAAACTAAATTAATTCAGTCTTGTCATTTGTATGAAACAATATGCAGTGATTCGGATCAATATTCGGACGCTCTAAAAGAGACGATAACTTTTTAAATATAGTACTATATAATTTGAGTGTGTACAATTTGACTGTACAGTTTGAACTCTTTTTTGGGAAGCTAGAGCAATAATTAGTTTACTGCAGGATGCGAATAGAATTTTTTCAAAGATTGCAACTAATCGGGATTGTAGAAAACATACTACAAGCTCCATTTCAAAACTTTTTTTATGTGGGCCTATGTTGAAAGTTTAAAAAATACGTTTTAGTATTTGATGTGGGAAAAACGACAGGTTTTGATGTAAGAATCCTTAGATTTATTGTAGTGAGATGCCGAAAATCGTGAAAATCCGCAATTTTGACCATTTTTAAACATTTGCATCTCATTGCAACGTCGACAGATCTTTATATTCGATATGAGATATTTAGATGGATGTATTTTTAAAATTTTCAATATAGACCCACATAAAAAGAAGTTGTAAAATGCAAGTTTTTTGTCTTTTTTCTACAATTTCGATAAATTGCTACTTTTGGAAAAACTTTTTACAGATCCTGTAGCAAACAAATTGCTCTGGCTTTCCGAAAAAAGTTCAAATCGTATAGTGCAATATTAAAAAAGATATCGTCTTCTTACGAGTGTCCGAATTAGTAGGAGTTATTGTATCTTCGAAACTACAAACTTTCCGACATACATAGCTATTTGTACTTTTTTATAACGAATGTCCAGCTGCATCGATTGATGAATTAAAAAATACCTCACACCATTTAAAAAACAAAGTTGACCTTTATATGATTGTTTGCGCGTCCACCCACGGAAAAACTAATAATACCAGAATATGCTCCATCCGATACCACTCAAGCCTGTACTGAACCATTTTTTGATACGAGCAACAATAACTCGAAAATCAAGATGTAAAAATCGGGTGAGATAGCCTGTACAACGACACCATGCTCCTAAGGGATGTGACCGAGGAGTGGGGAGTAAGGGGCGAAGGTGTCTTCCGCGTAAACTCGCGCTGCATTTCGTCCGTCACTAGTCTGCCTACAACCGTTGAGTACGCGTGCCTGCATTTTTTCGAAACTTTTGTGGTAGCAATTGGTGTAAGTAGTGAAGTGTCACCAAGATAAATCCGACGAGTATATATTTACAAAAGTGAGTACTTTCATTGCTGTTATTAGTTACCGCTAGTGTTTTTTAGTGTTATTGACCAATAAGTTTTACTATTTAAGGGGGTAGACCCCTTTTTCCAAGATTGCAAGGGTGCGGGATTCGCGTTCTCATTTCTTGTTAATATATTTGCCCAAATAGGATTTTTCAAAAGTCGAGAATGCTAAATAAAAGATCGATCTAGGGCGCTACGTCCCTCGAGAGTCCTATTTTTTCGTTCAAGACGCGTTTACGGGAAATGACAGAAACGATATATGAGTCTACCCCCTTACAAGGGAACATATTCAGTTGATACAACCCGACTTTGATGCAGCTTAATGTGAGGTATGGTTCTTCGAAAAATATTTGAAACGTGTTTTTTTTTGTCAGCAACCATCCACTTTGAAGGGGTGAAAACAAAATTGAACTTTCTTTTAAATATTTAAAAACATAATTATGTGTTTCTTAATGGGAAATGTAGTCGTGCAGAAAAATTAATAAAAGTTTTTTGGCAGGGTGAAATTTTTTTTGGCAGGGTGTAAGCCTAATTCGCGTCACGGAATTCTTCGCGACACGAAAAAGCGTAACGGTCAAAAGTGGGGGTTACCCCGTCTTCTCTACATTGAAAGCGGTGGGTAAGGCTAGCGCGTTAGGCGCTTCCCTGCCGCAGTACTAAGTATATGCCGGGTCTTCAGGCTATTACTAGCCAGCATTTTTTTTAAACATTACTGAACTGCAAGAAGTTCCTCTTCTGTCGCGTGTGGTTTTCTACGCGCATTGTTTTTTTTTATAAGATGTAACATTCTTTTTTGTGTAGATTTATACAATTTTTTAATCGTTTTTTGCTTAATTTACTTCTACGCCATTTCAACGCAGTTTTTCAATTGTTCCACAGCACTGAACTGGTTTCCTTTAGAATAAACCTCCCTGACTAGTATTTCCCAAACCTGTTCGATGATATTCAAGTCGCGAGATCTTGCTGGCCATTCTTAAAGTAGGTCTGTACTATTTTTGCCGAATGCACAGCTGCATTGTCTTGCTGAAAAATGTATTTTTGATCGGCTATGGACTGAGCATGTTTTAACAAGTGCTTATATGAATAACATCCATGTATTTCCTGCTATTCATTTTTGTGGAAATAAATTCAATATCAATATCGGTTCTGCCATGATAACCTATAGGTGTCACTTCCAACTTCTTAGAAATACTAACGAACACACTGCGTTGAACGACGTCTCCTGAAGTAACCAATAACATTCTGTATGAGTGACGATGAATTTCTTTCATATAACACATAATTTTTTCGTTTTAAGCTATGTCTTGTAGTATTGTCGCGGACTGTACATACCATCAGCAGTACATACATCCGCTGACACCTACCAAATCTAAATTTTCAGAAAACCAAGGGACCACCCAGAATCAGCAGAACAATAACGCCAAAGTGGAAGACTACTGCAAAACCATTTTGGAGCAGCAGCATTTGTTGAGGAGCCTTTTCACAGAGGTTCTAGCCAAAGTTAACAATTTGGAGAAACAATTAAATCAACAATCCGCAGCAGAACGAGGAAGAGTTTCACTTTTTAAGCAAGATATAGTATTCCCGATAAATTGCGAAGAAGAATTGCAAAAATTTGAAACTTATTTGCAGGATGAGAATAATTTCAGAGACGCGGTAAAAAAACACAACGTTAACGATACGAACAGAATTCCAATTCAGTTGGAACAAAATGATTAATTTGCAGGTACACGAATTAGCAAGTACAGGAGGTGCCAATAATTATAATTTTGTGAAACGGGCAATGGCATGCCTGATTACAAATAAATTTGGTACTGGGTATAGCTGGTTGGGACGGAAAGGGAAAAACATCTTCCACACTCTCAAATTAGCCACATTAATAATAGGTAATTATCACGTTTATTTTATTATTATATTTATTTGTAAACGATTGAATATTATTTAACTAAAATTTCATTGTTTAGATGCAGCAGATAAATGTGGAATTTGCAAAAATAAAAAGGAAACTGAAATTTCCATTCAGTCATGGCTCAGGAGGGCCACGGAGCGGAGTAAAGTCACGGCAAAAAACTTACAGTTAAACAAAATTATTTTAAATTACATTATTTTTTATTTTATCAATTTTACGCCCATATTTCCGGTAAATAACCTTATATATAACAAAATTTATTAAATATGTAATTAGTTTAAATAGAATTATAAAATAAATGAAATTTTAAATAAATGTTGTTACATCTTTAAACCATTACAAAATGTCCAGAGAACGTTCAGAAAATATCCCGAGAACGTTACTTTCAAACATCCTAAAAACGTTCAGAAAATATTCCGAGAACGTTACTTTCAAACATCCTAAAAACGTTCAGAAAATATCCCGAGAACGTTACTTTCAAACATCCTAAAAACGTTCAGAAAATATCCCGAGAGCGTTACTTTCAAACATCCTAAAAACGTTCAGAAAATATCCCGAGAACGTTACTTTCAAACATCCTAAAAACGTTCAGAAAATGTCCAGAGAACGTTACTTTCAAACATCCTAAAACCGTTCAAAAAATGTCCAGAGAACGTTACTTTCAAACATCCTAAAAACGTTCAGAAAATGTCCCGAGAACGTTACTTTCAAACATCCTAAAAACGTTCAGAAAATATCCCGAGAACGTTACTTTCAAACATCCTAAAAACGTTCAGAAAATATCCCGAGAACGTTACTTTCAAACATCCTAAAAACGTTCAGAAAATGTCCAGAGAACGTTACTTTCAAACATCCTAAAAACGTTCAGAAAATATCCCGAGAAGGTTACTTTCAAACATCCTAAAAACGTTCAGAAAATATCCCGAGAACGTTACTTTCAAACATCCTAAAAACGTTCAGAAAATGTCCAGAGAACGTTACTTTCAAACATCCTAAAAACGTTCAGAAAATATCCCGAGAACGTTACTTTCAAACATCCTAAAACCGTTCAAAAAATGTCCAGAGAACGTTACTTCCGAACATCCTAAAAACGTTCAGAAAATGTCCGCACAGGACATCCGCAGGACGTCCAACTTTGTAACTGGTACCTTCCTAGTACATTCAGGGAACCTAACTAGGACATAACTGGGACATGTGGACATTGGATGGACGTTCTCTCAATGTACGGAATGTCCGAAACGGACATTCTATGGACGTACATAGGATATCCCTGTGCTACTTGGGATACTTAGTACTGCGGCAGGGAAGCGCCTAACGCGCTAGCCTTACCCACCGCTTTCAATGTAGAGAAGACGGGGTAACCCCCACTTTTGACCGTTACGCTTTTTCGTGTCGCGAAGAATTCCGTGACGCGAATTAGGCTTACACCCTGCCAAAAAAAATTTCAACTCAAAATACTGGTGGCAACACAAAATATTAATAACCGATAAAAATAAGCTCTGTATGTTAATTTTTTACAGAAAACATTATCTGTCTTACAGTTTAGTCGCGGCTAATTAGTAGTAAGCTAGTGTTATTTTCAAATTCTTAGAAATACTAACGAAAATACTAACGTCTCCTGAAGTAACTAATAACACTCTGAATGAGAGACGATGAATTTCCTTCATATAACACATAATTATTTCGTTTTAAGCGATGTCTTGTAGTATTGTCGCGGACTGTACAGCTGTGAATGTAACATTTGATGTTCTATATCGTAAGACGCTGCCTTTTGTATTTCCATACCAATCATGCTGGAACTTCTTGGCTCCTCTGACGCCTGTTGTCTTCTTTCGTACGTCCTTGGTCTTTTCATGGAGGGGGGGCGCGATTCTTCACCGATATCAGTACTGTCGGTAACTAAAAACAAAATATATTTTGAAGAATACAAATAGACTAATTACAGTAAGAAGATGACATATGCAGCTATGAATGTAATAATTTAATGTTCCATATCGTAAGACACTTTCTTCTGTATTTACATACCATTCTTGGATTTCCCCTCTAAACTTGGGGGAGTGGGCAGCATCGACTCATCGGAGGATAACTCCTCGCTGCTGGTGAGCCATGATGGGCGACTAATTTTTCTCTTGCGCGGCACACCGGACTCGTCCTCCTCCGACTGGAGATCGCTGGTCTCCTCAGCATCCCTTGCTTTGGTACGGGCCTTCGCGTAGTCATCTAGAAGCATTATATAATTATTATTTTAATTCTACATGTATGGTGTATAACTACTTTTACTTACCAAAGATGCCGTTCTTGAAGGACTTCACAGAGTACTTAAGCCAGGTAGGTTGAGGCGGTTCCGATTTTTTTATTGCCAGGCTCAATTTCCTCAAACAGTCAAGCTCAAACTGTCCATGTCGATGTCGGCATCTCCATTATAATATGTATATCCTAAGAATTGAAGAATATGGTAAAATTTAGAGATCAATTTAAACATATAAGTACGGTATAAATATGATGAATTAAAGATATATATTTAGAAAAATAGCAAATAGAATGAAGGAATGAAAATAGGGCAATTTTTTCAGTTTCCAACTTTACACACTAACAAGAGAACATATTCATATTGATACAACCCGACTTGGATGCAGCTTATTTGAGATATGGTTCTTCGAAAAATATTTGACACGTGTTTTTTATATCAGCAACCATCCACTTTGAAGGGGTGAAAACAAAATTGAACTTTCTTTTAAATTATGTGTTTCTTAATGGGAAATGTAGTCGTGCTAGAAAATTAATAAAAGTTTTTTGTTCAAACAATACATTAAAAAGTTGATGTTTTTTTCAGTTTCTGTTATTTATGGTTAGTTTATTTTAATGTAAGCTCGGGTGTGTGATCTTTGATCCAAAATAGGGGATACGTGTTTTATGATCTTTCTTTTTTTTTGCCATTTAACAATAATTATGCATCATTAAAGATAGTCTTGCACAGTCTTGAATAGTATGTATAAACGCGTATAGTATGTATTTTGAACAATATCACTGGGTTGTATGTATTTTTTTTGTTTCATCAGTAGCTAAAGAAGGTGGTGCAAGCGTAGCAGCGAATTACCGCGGCGCAAGACTATCTTTCATGTTGCATAATCACTGTTAAATGGCAAGAAAAAGAAAAATCGTAAAACACGTATCCCCTATTTTGGATCAAAGATCACACGCCCAAGTTTACATTAAAATAAACTAACTATAAATAACAAAAACTGCAAAAAAACATCAACTTTATAATGTATTGTTTGAACAAAAAACTTTTATTAATTTTTTTGCACGACTACATTTCCCATTAAGAAACACATAATTATGTTTTTAAATATTTAAAAGAAAGTTCAATTTTGTTTTCACCCCTTCAAAGTGGATGGTTGCTGACAAAAAAAACACGTTTCAAATATTTTTCGAAGAACCATACCTCACATTAAGCTGCATCAAAGTCGGGTTGTATCAACTGAATATGTTCCCTTGTAAGGGGGTAGACTCATATATCGTTTCTGTCATTTCCCGTAAACGCGTCTTGAACGAAAAAATAGGACTCTCGAGGGACGTAGCGCCCTAGATCGATCTTTTATTTAGCATTCTCGACTTTTGAAAAATCCTATTTGGGCAAATATATTAACAAGAAATGAGAACGCAAATCCCGCACCCTTGCAATCTTGGAAAAAGGGGTCTACCCCCTTAAATAGTAAAACTTATTGGTCAATAACACTAAAAAACACTAGCGGTAACTAATAACAGCAATGAAAGTACTCACTTTTGTAAATATATACTCGTCGGATTTATCTTGGTGACACTTCACTACTTACACCAATTGCTACCACAAAAGTTTCGAAAAAATGCAGGCACGCGTACTCAACGGTTGTAGGCAGACTAGTGACGGACGAAATGCAGCGCGAGTTTACGCGGAAGACACCTTCGCCCCTTACTCCCCACTCCTCGGTCACATCCCTTAGGAGCATGGTGTCGTTGTACAGGCTATCTCACCCGATTTTTACATCTTGATTTTCGAGTTATTGTTGCTCGTATCAAAAAATGGTTCAGTACAGGCTTGAGTGGTATCGGATGGAGCATATTCTGGTATTATTAGTTTTTCCGTGGGTGGACGCGCAAACAATCATATAAAGGTCAACTTTGTTTTTTAAATGGTGTGAGGTATTTTTTAATTCATCAATCGATGCAGCTGGACATTCGTTATAAAAAAGTACAAATAGCTATGTATGTCGGAAAGTTTGTAGTTTCGAAGATACAATAACTCCTACTAATTCGGACACTCGTAAGAAGACGATATCTTTTTTAATATTGCACTATACGATTTGAACTTTTTTCGGAAAGCCAGAGCAATTTGTTTGCTACAGGATCTGTAAAAAGTTTTTCCAAAAGTAGCAATTTATCGAAATTGTAGAAAAAAGACAAAAAACTTGCATTTTACAACTTCTTTTTATGTGGGTCTATATTGAAAATTTTAAAAATACATCCATCTAAATATCTCATATCGAATATAAAGATCTGTCGACGTTGCAATGAGATGCAAATGTTTAAAAATGGTCAAAATTGCGGATTTTCACGATTTTCGGCATCTCACTACAATAAATCTAAGGATTCTTACATCAAAACCTGTCGTTTTTCCCACATCAAATACTAAAACGTATTTTTTAAACTTTCAACATAGGCCCACATAAAAAAAGTTTTGAAATGGAGCTTGTAGTATGTTTTCTACAATCCCGATTAGTTGCAATCTTTGAAAAAATTCTATTCGCATCCTGCAGTAAACTAATTATTGCTCTAGCTTCCCAAAAAAGAGTTCAAACTGTACAGTCAAATTGTACACACTCAAATTATATAGTACTATATTTAAAAAGTTATCGTCTCTTTTAGAGCGTCCGAATATTGATCCGAATCACTGCATATTGTTTCATACAAATGACAAGACTGAATTAATTTAGTTTTTCCACAATTGTTATAATAATACGTGCTCGAATAAAGAAATTTATTAAATAATTCCTAATGGAAGCATCTTTATAATTTTAATAATTCAAAAATAAACAATGTGAAAGCGGTCATTTGACCGGTTGCGGTACGATTAGTGTTAAGCTGCCTCTTATCATTTTTATTAGTTATAAAAATACCAGTGCACATATCAAGGTTTAGAAAAAACATATTTATTAACAGATAGCATGCAAATAATATTCTTTTCATCACTGTTTCGAATGGTCGTAAAGGGTGAAACAAAGTGACATTTTGTTCATTGACTATTATATTAGATAAGTATTCAATGGACGATATATTTTATAAATTATTCTGGACAATTATAAATGAAAATATGCAAAATGTATTTCGCGAAGTGCATCAGAGTTGCGTTTGCGCATCGCGTGTGCATCAGATACCTTGAACGGTGAAGTCATCTAAGTAATTCTAAACAGATGATGCATACAAGCAGAGCTTATGTCTTTTTAGATTTTAGAAGAAATGACAAACATTGATTGGTTCAATAGTGAGTCTACAATACCATGAAAACAAAACCTGTATCAGTAACTGTTTTAATGATACTTGTAGCAAGAAGATTGATTTAAGAAGGCAAACGAACTTGACGGCTTCAAAAGGATCCAAAACGTTGTTTCTCCTTTTTTTCTAGTTTCGTATCTATAGAATACTGATATTCATACAAGAACTTTGTTTTCAATTTCGACAGCTTGCAATTTTTCCAACAATTTTAGTCACTTTGTGTAGCGGACCAATAGTTCTGACTTCCCAAAAAATTTCAAAACGTATGGTCCAATATTGAAAATGTTGTCAGCTTTTTAAAAATATCCAAATATTAGTGGGAATCACTGTAGTTCAATGTACATATCTCTAAAACACTATCATACTGTCGTGGCGAGACGTTAGCGTTTATTATTCATTTTCTCGCTATTGGGGTGCCCTAAGAATTTAAATAACGAATGTCTAGCTGCATCGATTGATGTATTAAAAAATACCGTAATTGGGAGGAGAGCATCTGGAAAGTCTTTGGCTTAATGTTTTATGACGGTCACGGTAGATACGTCGCCGGTGGGTAGTTTACCCGAATTCGGACTCGCGTTGGTTTCTTAGCACTGAGGCATTCGCTCTATGCTACAACCCGTGGCGAAAAGTTTCCGATCGGAGACATTGATACGGATTTTGCAGAAAACATTCATGTTTTTGAAGTATAAAATACTATTTTATGGAGTTGTAACTGATGGGAAATTAAAAGGAGCTTATTAAAGAATGGCAAACAACAAAATAACATAAGCATCAATTTAATATAACAAAGAAACGAGAAAGTGAACAAAACTTCACACGGAAAAAAGTTTACGATTAATAGAACTGCTGAAAGAAAGATTCCGATTCGATTTATGCTCTCCAACACCAAATTTTTCAACACTTACTGTTGGGCGATTCTTATCGAGTTTTTTGCGCTGATTCCGAATCTGTCCTTAATTTTCGCCCTAGACGCACAGTTTCTGAGAAACATGAATTTGAAAAAGAAACATATTTTTCAACTTCGAACAAATATTGTGATGTTATTATAAAAGATATTAAATTTTTCTTTGTAACAAAAGATTCTGTAGACTTTCCCGAATACAGTGATGTTTGAGCAATGAAAATGAAAAACGGGTCCGGGCCATTATCGGCCATACCGAGCAATTGCTTGGTTCACTACGGCAGGTAGAGAAAGACCAGCGAACGTCGAGAATTGGGTTCTTTACAGAACTAGCAATAAACATCCATTATTTCATCGCTGGCGAGGTCGGACCTTTTTCCGTGTTCAAGCATCATCTGCAAAACACGTGTGCTTACCGCCGCTGTTTGGGAGTTGTTCGGCCCTACCTGGAACCGCACAACTTAGGATACGCGGTGCAGCGTTCACTTCAAATAATTTTCATGTCGCCAATTTTAAAGTATCCGTATTTTTAAAAACAGGTTCGTAAAGAGGCCACTTGAGGCGATATCCTCATTATTTGTATTATTTCAATTTACTGGTGCAACGATAACAACGCACCTGTTTAAAAACCAATTGAAAATAAGCTATGGCAACACAAATATTTTTTCAACTGAAATAATTTTTATTAAATACTTCTTTCTTTAGGAGCTCTTGTGTATATGTCATAGCATCCTTTAACTGCTGTTTTTCTTTTTCTAATTCATGAACACTCGCGACAGAAATATTAATTAAAGAAGATTTCGATATAGAGGCTTGCGGATTCATTCTGACTTTTTGCTACGACTGTAGAAAGAAACTGATTGACGAACGAAAGATGCATTTCGAGGCATAGCTACTTTCACGATAACGTAAACAGTTTATAAAAAATTCTCAAGAGCGCGAGCCCCATAGCCCATTGCCACATCGTAGCCGATAGATCTCTACACCGAAAAATTTTCGTCGAGTAATATTTCTCTATTTTACGATGAATACGATTGTTGCACATAACAACTAGCTGGTTATTGTTGCTCGCTCGCTTCGCGAGCTCGCGGATGGGGTTGTTGTTGCTCGCTCGCTTCGCGAGCTCGCGGGTAGGACTGCTCTTGCGAGAGGGTTAGTGGTACGCATTGCTAGTGAGGCATACAGCTATTAATGGTTTTTTTTTATTTTGTGTGTGACTCTCCACGAGCCACACAAAGAACTTCCCGATTCGTTAGTTGTAAGAGGTAACATTAGCATTAACTGCATAATTAAAAAAAAAAATGAAATATATATAATTACGTTTGTTTATTTGGTGGAAAATTTCCATCCTCTCTTATAAATTGCATTGTTGAATGAACTTCTTTCGAAAAAAACTAAAAAATCTAAAAAACTGCTTGACCAATATGGACCAAAATCTAATCAGCTCTAAGTTACGACGAGGCACATCCATTGCATCATTCATCATTCTGATCGCATTGTTACTTTTTCAGAAAATGTTAACGAAAAATTTGACACACACACACACACACACACACACACACACGCACGCACGCACGCACGCACGCACGAACGCACACACACACGCACACGCACACGCAAACACACACACACAAACACACACACATACCGACATTTTGATAAAAATAGTCTGAAATGAATCCAATGACCATGAAACGTGAAGATCTGTTAAAAATTCGATTTTCGATTTGCGGGGTAAAAAAACATTAATAGCTGTATGCCCCACTAGCAATGCGTACCACTAACCCTCTCGAAAGAGCAGTCCTACCCGCGAGCTCGCGAAGCGGGCGAGCAACAATAACCAGCTAGTTTGATTATTGTAAGCGGTAACATTAGCATTAGTTGCATAATTGAAAAAAAAAATTTTTTTTTAATTAAAAAAAATTTTTTTTAACCCTTTGAACTCGAGGCCGTTTTCGCTTGCGCGAACCAGCAACTCGAGACGATTTCGGCCAAATTAGGTGAACATTTTACAGGTACTTCAAAAATATTTAATTTCTAAAAAATTAAAAAAAAAATTTCACCAGTTTATTCATTTATATGTCGAAAACAACAAATTTTGATAAATATTACACTCTGTAATTAGTTTTGGTGTGATACTTAGTAAAACAATAGCCAAGATGCATTCTTGCCACTTCACATCGGCCGGGCGCCGTATCGACACCGCTCGAGTTGCTACTTAACATCGGCCGGACGCCGTATCGGCGCCGCTCGTGTTCAAAGGGTTAAATTTAAAAAAATTTTTTTTACATAAAAATGAAATATATATAATTACGTTTGTTTATTCGGTGGAAAATTTCCATCCTCTCGTATAAATTGCATTCTTGAATGAACTTCTTTCGAAAAAAAACTAAAAAAACTAAAAAATCTAAAAAACTACTTGACCGATATGGACCAAAATCTAATCAGCTCTAAGTTACGACGGGGCGCATCGATTGCATCATTCATCATTCTAATCGCATTGTTACTTTTTCAGAAAACGTTAACGAAAAATTTGATAACATAAAAACGGCCATACGCACACACACACACACACACACACACATACTAACAATTTGATAAAAATAGTCTAAAATGACTTCAATAACCATGAAACGTGAACATCTGCTAAAAAAAACGATTTTCGATTTTCGGGGTAATTACAGTAACTTCCCTATGAATCGGGAAGTTAATAAAACGTTTAAAAGAGTCATTATAAACTATCAAAATACAAGTTCATATGATGATTTCATACGTGTCAGCAGGTGTATTCTAGGTGTGTACTACAGTTGTTAGCATCTTTTTATCCATAAACAAATAGTGACAAGTTTACGCGTACGGATTTGTGATACAGTGTGTAAGAAATATCGAAATAACGGAATAGAGTGCGGCCCAACAGCGCGTCGCATACCCATCCCGGTAAAAACCCAGAACACCTACAGGTGGGGAGGGGCAGTAATTAGCGAACCTGCCGTCAACAAGGGGTAGTTTGGGACAAGGATATACCTGAGCAATCATTGTACCAGTCTCTATCGGAGTGTTCAGTTCACATTGTGATAGTTGATGTCTCATCATTGGCGTCTCAGGTAAAGTTTTACATATTACTACGTTTGTTATTTTAGCTCGCTTTTTCGATATTACTTTCCGTAGATTGCAAGATGTCTCGAAAAATGAATATAGGAAAATATTACATGCGTGCAAGAAGATCGCGTTCTTTGTACGAAGCTTCTCATCAAGAAGCTTCTACTTCATCGGGTATAAGTGCCATTACAAACAGTCTAGTTCCTTTAGATTTATGTGCTTCATCAGACATAAACACCAACGAAATCAATGTAGTTTATTTAGATTCGTCGTCGGAAAGTGAAAGTGAAGACGAACTTTCTGTACAAAATCTTCAGTGTGAAGAAACTGCAGAAAGTTCGAATTTCACCAATTCAATGCGCGGTTCATTAGCAGACAGTAGTGATACAAATGTTCATGATAATTTAGCGGAATGGGCTGTAAAGCATAATATTACACATGTCGCGATTAATGATTTACTGTCTATACTAAAGAAGCCCATTCCAAACTTGCCAACAGATGCAAGAACACTTCTAAAAACATGTAGAAATAAAATTATCACTAAACGAATTGAGCCCGGGAATTATTATCATTTCGGTTTAAAGACTTCTATTTTGAAACTTTGCAAATATCTAGACATGTCTTCTTTTAACGACAATAAAATTTCAATCAATGTTAGTATCGATGGTGTTCCTTTATCAAAAAGCTCCGGCAGTCAAGCATATCCTATTCTTTGTTGCCTCGCAGGATATGCAAATATAGAAATGATTGGTATTTATCATGGCTACGGAAAGCCAGAAGACGCAAATAGTTTTTTATTACATTTCGTTGAGGAGGCAGTAGCTCTAATCAATAATGGATTTGTAATCAACGAGCATTTGTATCATTTACATATAAAATCTTTCATTTGTGACATTCCCGCAAAATCTTTCATCAAATGCGTGAAAGGTCATACGGGATATAATTCTTGCTCCAAATGTTACATCGAAGGAGATTTTAAAGATGGCAGGGTATGTTTCCCAAATTTCGATAAATTAACATGTAGAACTGATCTTGAATTTAGATCAAAAGTTGATGACGACCATCACACTGGTACAACTATTTTGGAAAAAATTCCAAATATTGATATGATAATTTCTTTCCCGTTAGACTATATACACCTAATTTGTTTAGGTGTTATGAAGAAGTTGCTTCTTAATCTATGGTGTTGTGGGAAACCACCCACAAAAATATCTAATTTACAGTCTATGAATATATCGAATTCATTATTAGCTTTAAGAAAGTGCATTCCATTAGAATTCAATAGAAAGCCACGAACTTTATTTGAACTGAGACGATGGAAGGCAACCGAATTTAGGCAATTTCATTTTTATACCGGCCCAGTAGTTTTGCTAAAAAATATAGATCGAGACAAGTATCAAAATTTTCTGGTGTTACATATAGCAGTAAGAATTTTATCTAATTCAAAGTATTTTGACCATATTGAATATGCCTCTGAATTGTTAAAGTATTTTGTACAGACTTTCAAAATATTGTACGGGGCACAGAATATGTCTCACAATGTGCACAATCTCGTGCACGTTACGGAAGATGTAAAAAATCATGGGCCCCTTGATAATTTTAGTGCATTTCCTTTTGAAAATTTCCTCCAGTCAATTTTACAGTACATTCGCAGCAAAAATAACGTATTACAGCAGATAGTTAAGAGGCATACAGAAAAAAACAATATTAGTATTAACAAAAACGTAAATTCCATAAAATATCCCATTTTTCGACGCGAACAGTTCGCGGGGCCCTTACCACCCAATGTGATTGCCCTAAAACAATTTAAACGCGTTGATTTCCATAGTTTCAGTTTAAAAACTAGTGAGCCGAATAATTGCTGTTCCATGAGAAATGATGATATCATTATTGTCGAAAATATAATATTTACGACAAATCTTTTCAAAATAGTTGGTAGAAAATTTTTAAATTTAAAAGATTTTTTCGAGAGTCCCTGCAAATCATCTGCTTTTGGAATTTTTTCGACAGAATCTCCTTCTTTGGGACCTTTGGAACATTTCAATATTGAGGATGTTTCTCAAAAATATGTCAGATTAGAATTTCACGGTAACATTATTCTCCTACCATTGCTCCATTGTTCTTCGTGAGTGCATATGTTCGGATATTTTTCTATTGTATTACAAAGTCTAGCTCCGTATTGAAACACATTCAGCACATACAAATGTATATATGTAGTGTATAATAGGTATGGTAATTATATTGCATGAAAGTGATGCACCTTACTGATTTCAACGAAATTTAAGCAAGTTGTAGGCCCATGTAGAAAATTTAAAAAATATCTTTTGTTTTGTCGGTCTGTATTAATTAAACATATTCTGAAAATTTCGTCAAAATCGGTCGACGTTGCAATGAACTATAAACGTTTAAAGATTGTAAAAATTGCAGATTTTCACGATTTTCGGCCAATATCTGAGATTTCTTACATCTTCCAATGCCTGTCGTTTTTTCTGCATCAATCGATTTCGATGAAACTTTCACAGTGCATATGAAATTGATACAGACCACTGAACGTACTTTTAAAATTTTTTTTAATTCCTACTGTTCCAATGAATCGCAATTTAAAAAAAAATCCTTTTCACATCCTGTAGTCAACCAATTGCTCTAGCTTCCCGAGAAAGTTCGGATAGTATAGTTCAATATTTGAAAACTTATTATCTTTTTAGAGCGTCCGAATATTAATCCGAGTCACTCAATCTCTAAATCTAAACAAGAGGGTTAGTGGTACGCATTGCTAGTGAGGCATACAGCTATTAATGGTTTTTTTTTATTTTGTGTGTGACTCTCCACGAGCCACACAAAGAACTTCCCGATTCGTTAGTTGTAAGCGGTAACATTAGCATTAACTGCATAATTTAAAAAAAAAATGAAATATATATAATTACGTTTGTTTATTTGGTGGAAAATTTCCATCCTCTCTTATAAATTGCATTGTTGAATGAACTTCTTTCGAAAAAAACTAAAAAATCTAAAAAACTGCTTGACCAATATGGACCAAAATCTAATCAGCTCTAAGTTACGACGAAGCACATCCATTGCATCATTCATCATTCTGATCGCATCGTTACTTTTTCAGAAAATGTTAACGAAAAATTTGACACACATACACACGCACGCACGCACGCACGCACGCACGCACGCACACGCACACACACACGCACACGCACACGCAAACACACAAACACACACACATACCGACATTTTGATAAAAATAGTCTAAAATGAATCCAATGACCATGAAACGTGAAGATCTGTTAAAAATTCGATTTTCGATTTTCGGGGTCAAAAAACATTAATAGCTGTATGCCCCACTAGCAATGCGGACCACTAACCCTCTCGAAAGAGCAGTCCTACCCGCGAGCTCGCGAAGCGGGCGAGCAACAATAACCAGCTAGTTTGATATTGTAAGCGGTAACATTAGCATTAGTTGCATAATTGAAAAAAAAATTTTTTTTTAACCCTTTGAACTCGAGGCCGTTTTCGCTTGCGCGAACCAGCAACTCGAGACGATTTCGGCCAAATTAGGTGAACATTTTACAGGTACTTCAAAAATATTTAATTTTAAAAAAATTAAAAAGAAAAATTTCACCAGTTTATTCATTTATATGTCGAAACCAACAAATTTTGATAAATATTACACTCTGTAATTAGTTTTGGTGTGATACTTAGTAAAACAATAGCCAAGATGCATCCTTGCCACTTCACATCGGCCGGGCGCCGTATCGGCACCGCTCGAGTTGCTACTTAACATCGGCCGGACGCCGTATCGGCGCCGCTCGTGTTCAAAGGGTTAAATTAAAAAAAATTTTTTTTACATAAAAATGAAATATATATAATTACGTTTGTTTATTCGGTGGAAAATTTCCATCCTCTCTTATAAATTGCATTGTTGAATGAACTTCTTTCGAAAAAAACTAAAAAATCTAAAAAACTGCTTGACCAATATGGACCAAAATCTAATCAGCTCTAAGTTACGACGAAGCACATCCATTGCATCATTCATCATTCTGATCGCATCGTTACTTTTTCAGAAAATGTTAACGAAAAATTTGACACACACACACACGCACGCACGCACGCACGCACGCACGCACGCACGCGCGCACGCACGCACGCACGCGCGCACGCACGCACACGCACACACACACGCACACGCACACGCACACGCACACGCACACGCACACGCAAACACACACACACACAAACACACACACATACCGACATTTTGATAAAAATAGTCTAAAATGAATCCAATGACCATGAAACGTGAAGATCTGTTAAAAATTCGATTTTCGATTTTCGGGGTCAAGAAACATTAATAGCTGTATGCCCCACTAGCAATGCGTACCACTAACCCTCTCGAAAGAGCAGTCCTACCCGCGAGCTCGCGAAGCGGGCGAGCAACAATAACCAGCTAGTTTGATATTGTAAGCGGTAACATTAGCATTAGTTGCATAATTGAAAAAAAAATTTTTTTTTAACCCTTTGAACTCGAGGCCGTTTTCGCTTGCGCGAACCAGCAACTCGAGACGATTTCGGCCAAATTAGGTGAACATTTTACAGGTACTTCAAAAATATTTAATTTTAAAAAAATTAAAAAGAAAAATTTCACCAGTTTATTCATTTATATGTCGAAACCAACAAATTTTGATAAATATTACACTCTGTAATTAGTTTTGGTGTGATACTTAGTAAAACAATAGCCAAGATGCATCCTTGCCACTTCACATCGGCCGGGCGCCGTATCGGCACCGCTCGAGTTGCTACTTAACATCGGCCGGACGCCGTATCGGCGCCGCTCGTGTTCAAAGGGTTAAATTAAAAAAAATTTTTTTTACATAAAAATGTAATATATATAATTACGTTTGTTTATTCGGTGGAAAATTTCCATCCTCTCGTATAAATTGCATTCTTGAATGAACTTCTTTCGAAAAAAAACTAAAAAAACTAAAAAATCTAAAAAACTACTTGACCGATATGGACCAAAATCTAATCAGCTCTAAGTTACGACGGGGCGCATCGATTGCATCATTCATCATTCTGATCGCATTGTTACTTTTTCAGAAAACGTTAACGAAAAATTTGATAACATAAAAACGGCCATACGCACACACACACACACACACACACACACACACACATACTAACAATTTGATAAAAATAGTCTAAAATGACTTCAATAACCATGAAACGTGAAGATCTGCTAAAAAATCGATTTTCGATTTTCGGGGTAATTACAGTAACTTCCCTATGAATCGGGATGTTAACTAGTAACATCTTCGGGGAGTAATAAGATTCTCATAATAACTGTTTCAAATTGTTATTTATCGGTTCTGTTTGAAACAGTTATGAAGAATCGAAATAATATATATCATAATGTTAGGCCTCGTACAGACCTAAACGGTTTGCCGAACCGTTTGCCGAAACGTTTGCCGAAATGTTCGTCGAAATGCGCGGCGAAATGCGCGCATTCGTGTTTGCTGTCGATCCATCAGCTCCGGGAATGACGACGAACACGAGTGCGCGCATTTCGACGAACATTTCGGCAAACGGTTCGGCAAACGTATAGGCAAACGTATAGGCAAACAAACATTCGTCATGTAGTTTCGATTCTGATGTCTTTAATGCTTCGTCAAGACTTGAACATTTCATTTATAAACTTTAATTCACAGATTAAACTACCAACATTTTCTGTATTTCTTTGTGTAGTACATGCCGCTGCAGTTTCCATAGTTGTTCGCAAGAAATTCTGAAAATAGCACAAATCCGTTCCGTTTGCTGTTAGCCGATGCGCGGCGTTCGGCGCGGCGAAATGTTTGGCGAAATGCACGTTCGTCAAACGGTTTGGCGAACGGTTCGGCAAACGGTTCGGCAAATAGTTCGGCAAACCGTTTAGGTCTGTACGAGGCCTTACATTAGCGGTTACCGTTACGTTTTTATAACTATTCTTTTTTGTTTTTGCAGTTTCGTTGTACATACTTCGTTTCTGTTCTTTTGTTCGGTCGTGTAACATACAATCAGTCCCATCTATAATTAATAAATGGCACACACCTCAATTTTTCTACCAAGCTAGATGAATTGGAAAATTTTGATAGAAAGTGTTCATATAGTCTGAATAAGAAAACAATTTTTAAAGTTCCGTTTCACAACTTTGTTTGTCTTGGCTTGAAACGGAAATTTAAAAAACGTAATTTGTAGATTCGTATCACTTTCGGTATTGCAACCATTTCGGTAATCATCCGAAGGCTACACCCACTTGACCCAGCCGCGCGTCTCGACTCCTTATACTGCAAGTTATTCAAAACTGCTTTCAGATGTTTGTGCAAAGGCAAGGACCAAGGCAGAAGAATTGCAGTCAGAATGAATAGAAGAGACTCAATTCAGCAAAAGAAAACTTAAAGCAATGAACGATAGCGATGACGAGTTGGATTCGATGTTGCCTCCGCCTTTGGCGTCCAAACGTCTGAACGTGTTAGGTATGTGAATAAAAAATTGAATATGCTACTAATTATGCTAATTGTTTAGTTATATTCCATCAATAATCATTGCATCGGTGTGACAACCGTGATAATTGTTTTCAGATACATGCAGCGGCAGGGCTGTAGATGCGTCAAGCAATATAGGACAAATGGAACAAACGAAATTCTGTAATTATTGGCAAGTTAATAGAACTAGGTAAACGAATCTAAATATGATAGTACGTATTTGTAAACACGACATCTAATTAAAAAATGTTTATTTTTAGGAAACCCACTGAACCAAAAATGACAAGTGCAGTGTTTTCTCGATAATTGCCCAAGGCAGAGTTGGGCAATATTTAAATACAAAAGTATCTAAATCCGGATTCAACTATAAGATACGTAACTGTTATTCCTGATCCGAGGGTTCGGATCCAAAAGTATCTTGTATCTGACTTTGAATTAGATACTTTTGCATCCGAAGCAAAAGGCTCCGAAGATACTGATACATTTGTAACTAGTGTCTGTATCTAATTCAGAACATAATAGTAATGCAATTAAACACGTGTCACTCTACGGTCAGCAGTAGATAAGTAAAAGGATCTTTCCGCACCTACGGATCCTTTCCGGAATACGTTCACGATTACATCCACTAGACGCAGCCCGAATTCTATCGAGTCAAATAACCAAATTTAGCAATTGCATTTTTAGCGATTTCACGCCGATATTCCTGGCTGGCCGTAGAGGGTTACCCGCGTTTATTGCATTACTATTGTGTTCTTGACTCAGGCCTCGGGGCCCCACTCTCGGCCCTCGGAACGTGTTCATTCAAGCTTCGATCTGGCCAAAAGGATCCGAAAAGATCTGTGAATCAGATACAGATACTAGTTACAACTGTACCCGTAGCTTCGGATACAAAAGTAACTAATTAAATGTCGGATTGAAAATTAAAAATTTTGTATCTATTATTCGTGATCCGAAATTTGTATCTAAATACATATTTTGCCTACCTCTGGCCCAAGGCATTTTCAAGGGAAACTCTCACTTCTCCCGGCCGGCCGCACGTCCGAGTACTATGGCCGCTACGGGGAGCGAGACGCGCGGTCGGAAGGAGTAGAAGTGCATTATCTCACATTTCTCGGCCACTGAGGTCTCTCGAGCTTACCCGGTTCCCAACGGGGTATATGGTAGTGGTAGTGGGGACAAGCCAGATGACTTTGGGACATTTGTCGAGAAAACACTGTGAACAGCATTGGAAAACGATCACCAACAAACAGCGTCTACTACGATTTTCACCACTTTTGATGCTGTATAACTCGCGTCTAAATCGATTTCAATGACATTTTTAAGACGTGCAAAAAAGTTATCATATCTTTAGAGCGTCCGAATATTAATCTATTTCATTGTGTAGACCGAACATCGTGAAAATCGGCAATTTTTATCTTAAACTTTGTAGCTCAATGCAACGTCGACCGCGCGATTTTGACGAAATTTTCATAATATGCGTTTAATTTACACGTTCTGAAAAAAACGTATTTTTTATATTTTCAATATAGGCCCACGTAAAAATGTTTTAGAATTCAACTTTTTTAGTCATTTAAATTGCTATTACTTAACGAAATGTTGCATGTAATTATCTGCAAGCGTAATAATCTATAACGATTTCAATACATACATACATATATATATGCGTAAACCCTGTACGAGGATCATGTGCAGAACCAATTGAAAACCGATAACGAATAATCTTTTAATTGATATATGTTATATTTAGTATGTAACAATTAATTGTTAATAAATAAATCTTTAAAGATTTATCAACAAAATAATTTAGAGATTTTAATATCATATCTATATGAGTAGACTCGTAGCCTGCGATTCTTTGTGCAAAATAAACATTTCTTACCTCAAATTAATTGCAACAAACACGATCGAGTGAAATAGAAATTCATTTTTTACCTAATATGATTAGTAGGTTTAGACTGATAAATGTTGATATAATAAAAAATTTAACATATAACAATTGTTGTGAACAATTCTACGTGAAGTTTAAAAAAAATACTTCACAGTCATTCCCAAACCATACCTAAAACCTAAGAAACGGACATTCCTAGAACGTCCAAAATTCAAGTCCTACAGACATTCGTAAGGCCTGAGAAACGGACATTCCTAGAACGTCCAAAATTCAAGTCCTAAAGACATTCGTAAAACCTATGAAACGGACATTCCTAGAATGTCCAAAATTCACGTCCTAAGGATATTTGTAAAACCTAAGATACGGACATTCCTAGAACGTCTAAAATTCAAGTCTTACGGACATTCATGAAACCTAAGAAACGGATGTTCCTAGAACGTCCAGAATTTAGGTCCTAGGGACATTCATAAAACCTAAGAAACGGATGTTCCTAAAACGTCCAAAATTCAAGTCCTACAGACATTCGTAAGGCCTGAGAAACGGACATTCCTAGAACGTCCAAAATTCAAGTCCTACGGACATTCGTAAGGCCTAAGATACGGACATTCCTAGAACGTCCAAAATTCAAGTCCTAAAGACATTCGTAAAACCTATGAAACGGACATTCCTAGAATGTCCAAAATTCACATCCTAAGGATATTTGTAAAACCTAAGAAACGGACATTCCTAGAACGTCCAAAATTCAAGTCCTACAGACATTCGTAAGGCCTGAGAAACGGACATTCCTAGAACGTCCAAAATTCAAGTCCTAAAGACATTCGTAAAACCTAAGATACGGACATTCCTAGAACGTCGAAAATTCAAGACCTACAGACATTCGTAAGGCCTGAGAAACGGACATTCCTAGAACGTCAAAAATTCAAGTCCTACGGACATTCGTAAAACCTAAGATACGGACATTCCTAGAACGTCCAAAATTCAAGTCCTAAGCATATTTGTAAAACCTAAGAAACGGACATTCCTAGAACGTCCAAAATTCAAGTCCTACAGACATTCGTAAAACCTAAGATACGGACATTCCTAGAACGTCCAAAATTCAAGTCCTACAGACATTCGTAAGGCCTGAGAAACGGACATACCTAGAACGTCCAAAATTCAAGTCCTAAAGACATTCGTAAAACCTAAGATACGGACATTCCTAGAACGTCCAAAATTCAAGTCCTACAGACATTCGTAAGGCCTGAGAAACGGACATTCCTAGAACGTCAAAAATTGAAGTCCTACGGACATTCGTAAAACCTAAGATACGGACATTCCTAGAACGTCCAAAATTCAAGTCCTAAGGATATTTGTAAAACCTAAGAAACGGACATTCCTAGAAAGTCCAAAATTCAAGTCCTAAGGATATTTGTAAAACCTAAGAAACGGACATTCCTAGAACGTCCAAAATTCAAGTCCTACAGACATTCGTAAGGCCTGAGAAACGGACATTCCTAGAACGTCCAAAATTCAAGTCCTACGGACATTCGTAAGGCCTAAGATACGGACATTCCTAGAACGTCCAAAATTCAAATCCTACAGACATTCGTAAGGCCTGAGAAACGGACATTCCTAGAACGTCCAAAATTCAAGTCCTACGGACATTCGTAAGGCCTAAGATACGGACATTCCTAGAACGTCCAAAATTCAAGTCCTACAGACATTCGTAAGGCCTGAGAAACGGACATTCCTAGAACGTCCATAATTCAAGTCCTACGGACATTCGTAAGGCCTAAGATACGGACATTCCTAGAACGTCCAAAATTCAAGTCCTAAAGACATTCGTAAAACCTATGAAACGGACATTCCTAGAATGTCCAAAATTCACGTCCTAAGGATATTTGTAAAACCTAAGAAACGGACATTCCTAGAACGTCCAAAATTCACGTCCTAAGGATATTTGTAAAACCTAAGAAACGGACATTCCTAGAACGTCCAAAATTCAAGTCCTACAGACATTCGTAAGGCCTGAGAAACGGACATTCCTAGAACGTCCAAAATTCAAGTCCTAAAGACATTCGTAAAACCTAAGATACGGACATTCCTAGAACGTCCAAAATTCAAGTCCTACAGACATTCGTAAGGCCTGAGAAACGGACATTCCTAGAACGTCAAAAATTCAAGTCCTACGGACATTCGTAAAACCTAAGATACGGACATTCCTAGAACGTCCAAAATTCAAGTCCTAAGGATATTTGTAAAACCTAAGAAACGGACATTCCTAGAACGTCCAAAATTCAAGTCCTACAGACATTCGTAAGGCCTGAGAAACGGACATTCCTAGAACGTCCAAAATTCAAGTCCTACAGACATTCGTAAGGCCTGAGAAACGGACATTCCTAGAACGTCCAAAATTCAAGTCCTACGGACATTCGTAAGGCCTGAGAAACGGACATTCCTAGAACGTCAAAAATTCAAGTCCTACGGACATTCGTAAAACCTAAGATACGGACATTCCTAGGACGTCCAAAATTTAAGTCCTAAAGACATTCGTAAAACCTATGAAACGGACATTCCTAGAATGTCCAAAATTCACGTCCTAAGGATATTTGTAAAACCTAAGATACGGACATTCCTAGAACGTCCAAAATTCAAGTCCTAAGCATATTTGTAAAACCTAAGAAACGGACATTCCTAGAACGTCCAAAATTCAAGTCCTACAGACATTCGTAAAACCTAAGATACGGACATTCCTAGAACGTCCAAAATTCAAGTCCTACAGACATTCGTAAGGCCTGAGAAACGGACATACCTAGAACGTCCAAAATTCAAGTCCTAAAGACATTCGTAAAACCTAAGATACGGACATTCCTAGAACGTCCAAAATTCAAGTCCTACAGACATTCGTAAGGCCTGAGAAACGGACATTCCTAGAACGTCAAAAATTGAAGTCCTACGGACATTCGTAAAACCTAAGATACGGACATTCCTAGAACGTCCAAAATTCAAGTCCTAAGGATATTTGTAAAACCTAAGAAACGGACATTCCTAGAAAGTCCAAAATTCAAGTCCTAAGGATATTTGTAAAACCTAAGAAACGGACATTCCTAGAACGTCCAAAATTCAAGTCCTACAGACATTCGTAAGGCCTGAGAAACGGACATTCCTAGAACGTCCAAAATTCAAGTCCTACGGACATTCGTAAGGCCTAAGATACGGACATTCCTAGAACGTCCAAAATTCAAATCCTACAGACATTCGTAAGGCCTGAGAAACGGACATTCCTAGAACGTCCAAAATTCAAGTCCTACGGACATTCGTAAGGCCTAAGATACGGACATTCCTAGAACGTCCAAAATTCAAGTCCTACAGACATTCGTAAGGCCTGAGAAACGGACATTCCTAGAACGTCCATAATTCAAGTCCTACGGACATTCGTAAGGCCTAAGATACGGACATTCCTAGAACGTCCAAAATTCAAGTCCTACGGACATTCGTAAAACCTAAGATACGGACATTCCTAGAACGTCTAAAATTCAAGTCTTACGGACATTCATGAAACCTTTTTTTTTTTTTTTTTTTTTTCTTTTTTTTTTTTTTTTTTTTTTTTTGTTAAGGAAGGTGGTAAAGTTTAAAACATCCACCTCCCGGGACAACCAATGGGTTGCCCCTCTACTATCTTTGGGCCCGGATTAGTTTCCCCTGGGCCCTACTTGCCGTATTTCTCCTGGGTAGCTATTTCCGGGTTTTTACCACTCCTGTTCTTGTCTTTTAATTTAATTTATTTATATTATTTACAATTTATTATTTACAAATTTTTTTTTATATACATTATGTACATTTAGAGCATGTTCTTTTATTTCTTTTATTTCTTTTATTATCTACCTCTTCTCACATTCATGAAACCTAAGAAACGGATGTTCCTAGAACCTCCAGAATTTAGGTCCTAGGGACATTCATAAAACCTAAGAAACGGATGTTCCTAAAACGTCCAGAATTTAGGTCCTAGGGACATTCATAAAACCTAAAAACCGAATGTTCCTAGAACGTCCAGAATTTAGGTCCTAGGGACATTCATAAAACCTAAAAACCGAATGTTCCTAGGACGTCCAGAATTTATGTCCTAAGAACATCCATCGAATGTTCAGAATGGACGTAGGACATTCGGACATAAACTGGACGTAAAACGTACATTCTATGGACGTCCGGTGCTACTTGGGAATGTACAATATCAGCGTACACTGGTAAGATTACCTTAAAATTGATTTATGGATTTTTAGAAATGTCATACGAATAATTCGAAAATGAAATCAGATCGAAGCTGCTGGTATTTAAAACGTGTACATAATACTAAAAATCATATATTAGCTCGTATCACTTTGTAGAAGGAAAAGAGAGAATAAATGTAGCATTAAGGTGAATAGAAGTTTAGCGTAGGTAGTATAAATACAAATTATAAATCTAAATGTACAATATCAGCGTACACTGGTAAGATTGTAACGGTTCGTCTTTCCCTGTGCCGGTTTTCTCGCGGTTGTGCTCCTCGGTGCCGAATAGCTCGCCGATCCAGGGTCCGGTCAGGCGAGGAGCGCGTCTGGAGTGGGAGTGCGGTCAATGTGTTTAAAAAACAACAACTCGTTTGTGGATTTTGCTCGCGGTGCTTCGTGTGGGGTGTCCGGTGACCGGGGGTTCGTAGGCGGTGGCGGATCGTTCTCGCGGTCGCGGGGGTACCGAGCCGGGGATGCTGACCCTAGCGGTGGTTGACGAGGAAGGTCAAGGATGGTGGAGGGACTTGATCACTGCTTCCGCTGCGATCGTGGACTCTAGGCCGAATCTATCGAAATGCAGGTGACGCACCATACATTCAATTTCCCGGTGTAGGTTCTTTCGAGGAACGAGCAGGGTGACGCACCAAGCCGTTGTTCTCGAACTCGTGGACGACTCGTCTCACGGGTGTGTAGGTGACTCACCGTACACTTCAACCTTTCCTAGATATCTGTTAGAAGGGTGACGCACCTCTTCTAGGTTGTTTTATGTCTCTTTCGAGGACGATTTGTCTCACGAAGTCTGACAGACAGGAGCGGGGTGCAGGAGCGGATGCGGAGTTCGCACGGCGAACGGATTCGGGCCTGCTTATCAGCGGCGATCTTTTCGGATCGGTGGAGAAATACTCACAAAGTGATTCCTCGGCGTTTGCTGGTGTTCGCTAGATATCTCTAGGTAGGCTCGGTCCGGATACAACTCGGAGACAGGTGATTTTGATGTGTCTCGGGGTGGTTTATATAGTAAAGTTTGGTTATAAGGGGTGAGGTCGCGGCAAGGTGTTTTTCGTGACGTATAATATCCGGTTCCCGCCAAATTCGTGGATTTTCGTATCCGGTTCCCGCGAAATCGTATTTCTAGGAGAGGGGTAAACGCGGTAAGGGTGTTGCGAGACGGTGCCGGGGAGCCGGTGGTTTCTTACGGGGTTCGGTGTTCTTCGGGTTTGTTCGGGGGAGCTCGGTCGGATACTTAGTGACAGAGCTGCTCGGTGCAGGTCTGTTACAAGATTACCTTAAAATTGATTTATGGATATTTAGAAATGTCATACGAATAATTCGAAAATGAAATCAGATCGAAGCTGCTGGTATTTAAAACGTGTACATAATACTAAAAATCATATATTAGCTCGTATCACTTTGTAGAAGGAAAAGAGAAAATAAATGTAGCATTAAGGTGAATAGAAGTTTAGCGTAGGTAGTATAAATACAAATTATAAATCTAAATGTACAATATCAGCGTACACTGGTAAGATTACCTTAAAATTGATTTTTGGATTTTTGGAAATGTCATACGAATAATTCGAAAATGAAATCAGATCGAAGCTGCTGGTATTTAAAACGTGAACATAATACTAAAAATCATATATTAGCTCGTATTACTTTCTAGAAGGAAAAGAGAGAATAAATGTAGCATTAAGGTGAATAGAAGTTTAGCGTAGGAAGTATAAATACAAATTATAAATCTAAATGTACAATATCAGTGTACACTGGTAAGATTACCTTAAAATTGATTTATGGATATTTAGAAATGTCATACGAATAATTCGAAAATGAAATCAGATCGAAGCTGCTGGTATTTAAAACGTGAACATAATACTAAAAATCATATATTACCTCGTATCACTTTGTAGAAGGAAAAGAGAGAATAAATGTAGCGTTAAGGTGAATAGAATTTTAGCGTAGGAAGTATAAATACAAATTATAAATCTTAATGTACAATATCAGCGTACACTGGTAAGATTACCTTAAAATTGATTTATGAATATTTAGAAATGTCATACGAATAAATCGCAAATGAAATCAGATCGATGCTGCTGGTATTTAAAACGTGTACATAATACTAAAAATCATATATTAGCTCGTATCACTTTCTAGAAGGAAAAGAGAGAATAAATGTAGCATTAAGGTGAATAGAAGTTTAGTGTAGGAAGTGTAAATACAAATTATAAACCTAAATGTACAATATCAGTGTACACTGGTAAATTTATCTTAAAAATGATTTATGGATATTTAGAAATGTCATACGAATAATTCGAAAATGAAATCAGATCGAAGCTGCTGGTATTTAAAACGTGTACATAATACTAAAAATCATATATTAGCTCGTATCACTTTCTAGAAGGAAAAGAGAGAATAAATGTAGCATTAAGGTGAATAGAAGTTTAGCGTAGGTAGTATAAATACAAATTATAAATCTAAATGTACAATATCAGCGTACACTGGTAAGTTTAGCTTAAAATTGATTTATGGATATTTAGAAATGTCATACGAATAATTCGAAAATGAAATCAGATCGAAGCTGCTGGTATTTAAAACGTGTACATAATACTAAAAATCATATATTACCTCGTATCACTTTGTAGAAGGAAAAGAGAGAATAAATGTAGCATTAAGGTGAATAGAAGTTTAGCGTAGGAAGTATAAATACAAATTATAAATCTAAATGTACAATATCAGCGTACACTGGTAAGATTACCTTAAAATTGATCTATGGATATTTAGAAATGTCATACGAATAATTCGAAAATGAAATCAGATCGAAGCTGCTGGTATTTAAAACGTGTACATACTACTAAAAATCATATATTAGCTCGTATTACTTTCTAGAAGGAAAAGAGAGAATAAATGTAGCATTAAGGTGAATAGAAGTTTAGCGTAGGTAGTATAAATACAAATTATAAATCTAAATGTACAATATCAGTGTACACTGGTAAGATTACCTTAAAATTGATTTATGAATATATAGAAATGTCATACGAATAAATCGAAAATGAAATCAGATCGATGCTGCTGGTATTTAAAACGTGTACATAATACTAAAAATCATATATTAGCTCGTATCACTTTCTAGATTGAAAAGAGAGAATAAATGTAGCATTAAGGTGAATAGAAGTTTAGCGTAGGTAGTATAAATACAAATTATAAATCTAAATGTACAATATCAGCGTACACTGGTAAGATTACCTCTAAATTGATTTATGGATATTTAGAAATGTCATACGAATAATTCGAAAATGAAATCAGATCGAAGCTGCTGGTATTTAAAACGTGTACATAATACTAAAAATCATATATTAGCTCGTATCACTTTCTAGAAGGAAAAGAGAGAATAAATGTAGCATTAAGGTGAATAGAAGTTTAGCGTAGGTAGTATAAATACAAATTATAAATCTAAATGTACAATATCAGTGTACACTGGTAAGTTTATCTTAAAAATGATTTATGGATATTTAGAAATGTCATACGAATAAATCAAAATGAAATCAGATCGAAGCTGCTGGTATTTAAAACGTGAACATAATACTAAAAATCATATATTAGCTCGTATCACTTTGTAGAAGGAAAAGAGAGAATAAATGTAGCATTAAGGTGAATAGAAGTTTAGCGTAGGTAGTATAAATACAAATTATAAATCTAAATGTACAATATCAGCGTACACTGGTAAGTTTAGCTTAAAATTGATTTATGGATATTTAGAAACGTCATACGAATAATTCGAAAATGAAATCAGATCGAAGCTGCTGGTATTTAAAACGTGTACATAATACTAAAAATCATATATTAGCTCTTATTACTTTCTAGAAGGAAAAGAGAGAATAAATGTAGGATTAAGGTGAATAGAAGTTTAGCGTAGGAAGTATAAATACAAATTATAAATCTAAATGTACAATATCAGCGTACACTGGTAAGATTACCTTAAAATTGATTTATGGATATTTAGAAATGTCATACGAATAATTCGAAAATGAAATCAGGTCGAAGCTGCTGGTATTTAAAACGTGAACATAATACTAAAAATCATATATTAGCTCGTATCACTTTGTAGCTGGAAAAGAGAGAATAAATGTAGCATTAAGGTGAATAGAAGTTTAGCGTAGGTAGTATAAATACAAATTATAAATCTAAATGTACAATATCAGTGTACACTGGTAAGTTTAGCTTAAAATTGATTTATGGATATTTAGAAATGTCATACGAATAATTCGAAAATGAAATCAGATCGAAGCTGCTGGTATTTAAAACGTGTACATAATACTAAAAATCATATACTAGCTCGTATCACTTTCTAGAAGAAAAAGAGAGAATAAATGTAGCATTAAGGTGAATAGAAGTTTAGCGTAGGTAGTATAAATACAAATTATAAATCTAAATGTACAATATCAGTGTACACTGGTAAGATTACCTTAAAATTGATTTATGAATATATAGAAATGTCATACGAATAAATCGAAAATGAAATCAGATCGATGCTGCTGGTATTTAAAACGTGTACATAATACTAAAAATCATATATTAGCTCGTATCACTTTCTAGATTGAAAAGAGAGAATAAATGTAGCATTAAGGTGAATAGAAGTTTAGCGTAGGTAGTATAAATACAAATTATAAATCTAAATGTACAATATCAGCGTACACTGGTAAGATTACCTTAAAATTGATTTATGGATATTTAGAAATGTCATACGAATAATTCGAAAATGAAATCAGGTCGAAGCTGCTGGTATTTAAAACGTGAACATAATACTAAAAATCATATATTAGCTCGTATCACTTTCTAGAAGGAAAAGAGAGAATAAATGTAGCATTAAGGTGAATAGAAGTTTAGCGTAGGTAGTATAAATACAAATTATAAATCTAAATGTACAATATCAGTGTACACTGGTAAGTTTATCTTAAAAATGATTTATGGATATTTAGAAATGTCATACGAATAAATCAAAATGAAATCAGATCGAAGCTGCTGGTATTTAAAACGTGAACATAATACTAAAAATCATATATTAGCTCGTATCACTTTGTAGAAGGAAAAGAGAGAATAAATGTAGCATTAAGGTGAATAGAAGTTTAGCGTAGGTAGTATAAATACAAATTATAAATCTAAATGTACAATATCAGCGTACACTGGTAAGTTTAGCTTAAAATTGATTTATGGATATTTAGAAACGTCATACGAATAATTCGAAAATGAAATCAGATCGAAGCTGCTGGTATTTAAAACGTGTACATAATACTAAAAATCATATATTAGCTCTTATTACTTTCTAGAAGGAAAAGAGAGAATAAATGTAGGATTAAGGTGAATAGAAGTTTAGCGTAGGAAGTATAAATACAAATTATAAATCTAAATGTACAATATCAGCGTACACTGGTAAGATTACCTTAAAATTGATTTATGGATATTTAGAAATGTCATACGAATAATTCGAAAATGAAATCAGGTCGAAGCTGCTGGTATTTAAAACGTGAACATAATACTAAAAATCATATATTAGCTCGTATCACTTTGTAGCTGGAAAAGAGAGAATAAATGTAGCATTAAGGTGAATAGAAGTTTAGCGTAGGTAGTATAAATACAAATTATAAATCTAAATGTACAATATCAGTGTACACTGGTAAGTTTAGCTTAAAATTGATTTATGGATATTTAGAAATGTCATACGAATAATTCGAAAATGAAATCAGATCGAAGCTGCTGGTATTTAAAACGTGTACATAATACTAAAAATCATATACTAGCTCGTATCACTTTCTAGAAGAAAAAGAGAGAATAAATGTAGCATTAAGGTGAATAGAAGTTTAGCGTAGGTAGTATAAATACAAATTATAAATCTAAATGTACAATATCAGTGTACACTGGTAAGATTACCTTAAAATTGATTTATGAATATATAGAAATGTCATACGAATAAATCGAAAATGAAATCAGATCGATGCTGCTGGTATTTAAAACGTGTACATAATACTAAAAATCATATATTAGCTCGTATCACTTTCTAGATTGAAAAGAGAGAATAAATGTAGCATTAAGGTGAATAGAAGTTTAGCGTAGGTAGTATAAATACAAATTATAAATCTAAATGTACAATATCAGCGTACACTGGTAAGATTACCTTAAAATTGATTTATGGATATTTAGAAATGTCATACGAATAATTCGAAAATGAAATCAGATCGAAGCTGCTGGTATTTAAAACATGTACATAATACTAAAAATCATATATTAGCTCGTATCACTTTCTAGAAGGAAAAGAGAGAATAAATGTAGCATTAAGGTGAATAGAAGTTTAGCGTAGGTAGTATAAATACAAATTATAAATCTAAATGTACAATATCAGTGTACACTGGTAAGTTTATCTTAAAAATGATTTATGGATATTTAGAAATGTCATACGAATAAATCAAAATGAAATCAGATCGAAGCTGCTGGTATTTAAAACGTGTACATAATACTAAAAATCATATATTAGCTCGTATCACTTTCTAGAAGGAAAAGAGAGAATAAATGTAGCATTAAGGTGAATAGAAGTTTAGCGTAGGTAGTATAAATACAAATTATAAATCTAAATGTACAATATCAGTGTACACTGGTAAGTTTATCTTAAAAATGATTTATGGATATTTAGAAATGTCATACGAATAAATCAAAATGAAATCAGATCGAAGCTGCTGGTATTTAAAACGTGAACATAATACTAAAAATCATATATTAGCTCGTATCACTTTGTAGAAGGAAAAGAGAGAATAAATGTAGCATTAAGGTGAATAGAAGTTTAGCGTAGGTAGTATAAATACAAATTATAAATCTAAATGTACAATATCAGCGTACACTGGTAAGTTTAGCTTAAAATTGATTTATGGATATTTAGAAACGTCATACGAATAATTCGAAAATGAAATCAGATCGAAGCTGCTGGTATTTAAAACGTGTACATAATACTAAAAATCATATATTAGCTCTTATTACTTTCTAGAAGGAAAAGAGAGAATAAATGTAGGATTAAGGTGAATAGAAGTTTAGCGTAGGAAGTATAAATACAAATTATAAATCTAAATGTACAATATCAGCGTACACTGGTAAGATTACCTTAAAATTGATTTATGGATATTTAGAAATGTCATACGAATAATTCGAAAATGAAATCAGGTCGAAGCTGCTGGTATTTAAAACGTGAACATAATACTAAAAATCATATATTAGCTCGTATCACTTTGTAGCTGGAAAAGAGAGAATAAATGTAGCATTAAGGTGAATAGAAGTTTAGCGTAGGTAGTATAAATACAAATTATAAATCTAAATGTACAATATCAGTGTACACTGGTAAGTTTAGCTTAAAATTGATTTATGGATATTTAGAAATGTCATACGAATAATTCGAAAATGAAATCAGATCGAAGCTGCTGGTATTTAAAACGTGTACATAATACTAAAAATCATATACTAGCTCGTATCACTTTCTAGAAGAAAAAGAGAGAATAAATGTAGCATTAAGGTGAATAGAAGTTTAGCGTAGGTAGTATAAATACAAATTATAAATCTAAATGTACAATATCAGTGTACACTGGTAAGATTACCTTAAAATTGATTTATGAATATATAGAAATGTCATACGAATAAATCGAAAATGAAATCAGATCGATGCTGCTGGTATTTAAAACGTGTACATAATACTAAAAATCATATATTAGCTCGTATCACTTTCTAGATTGAAAAGAGAGAATAAATGTAGCATTAAGGTGAATAGAAGTTTAGCGTAGGTAGTATAAATACAAATTATAAATCTAAATGTACAATATCAGCGTACACTGGTAAGATTACCTTAAAATTGATTTATGGATATTTAGAAATGTCATACGAATAATTCGAAAATGAAATCAGATCGAAGCTGCTGGTATTTAAAACGTGTACATAATACTAAAAATCATATATTAGCTCGTATCACTTTCTAGAAGGAAAAGAGAGAATAAATGTAGCATTAAGGTGAATAGAAGTTTAGCGTAGGTAGTATAAATACAAATTATAAATCTAAATGTACAATATCAGTGTACACTGGTAAGTTTATCTTAAAAATGATTTATGGATATTTAGAAATGTCATACGAATAAATCAAAATGAAATCAGATCGAAGCTGCTGGTATTTAAAACGTGTACATAATACTAAAAATCATATATTAGCTCTTATTACTTTCTAGAAGGAAAAGAGAGAATAAATGTAGGATTAAGGTGAATAGAAGTTTAGCGTAGGAAGTATAAATACAAATTATAAATCTAAATGTACAATATCAGCGTACACTGGTAAGATTACCTTAAAATTGATTTATGGATATTTAGAAATGTCATACGAATAATTCGAAAATGAAATCAGGTCGAAGCTGCTGGTATTTAAAACGTGAACATAATACTAAAAATCATATATTAGCTCGTATCACTTTGTAGCTGGAAAAGAGAGAATAAATGTAGCATTAAGGTGAATAGAAGTTTAGCGTAGGTAGTATAAATACAAATTATAAATCTAAATGTACAATATCAGCGTACACTGGTAAGTTTAGCTTAAAATTGATTTATGGATATTTAGAAATGTCATACGAATAATTCGAAAATGAAATCAGATCGAAGCTGCTGGTATTTAAAACGTGTACATAATACTAAAAATCATATACTAGCTCGTATCACTTTCTAGAAGAAAAAGAGAGAATAAATGTAGCATTAAGGTGAATAGAAGTTTAGCGTAGGTAGTATAAATACAAATTATAAATCTAAATGTACAATATCAGTGTACACTGGTAAGATTACCTTAAAATTGATTTATGAATATATAGAAATGTCATACGAATAAATCGAAAATGAAATCAGATCGATGCTGCTGGTATTTAAAACGTGTACATAATACTAAAAATCATATATTAGCTCGTATCACTTTCTAGATTGAAAAGAGAGAATAAATGTAGCATTAAGGTGAATAGAAGTTTAGCGTAGGTAGTATAAATACAAATTATAAATCTAAATGTACAATATCAGCGTACACTGGTAAGATTACCTTAAAATTGATTTATGGATATTTAGAAATGTCATACGAATAATTCGAAAATGAAATCAGATCGAAGCTGCTGGTATTTAAAACGTGTACATAATACTAAAAATCATATATTAGCTCGTATCACTTTCTAGAAGGAAAAGAGAGAATAAATGTAGCATTAAGGTGAATAGAAGTTTAGCGTAGGAAGTATAAATACAAATTATAAATCTAAATGTACAATATCAGCGTACACTGGTAAGATTACCTTAAAATTGATTTATGGATATTTAGAAATGTCATACGAATAATTCGAAAATGAAATCAGGTCGAAGCTGCTGGTATTTAAAACGTGAACATAATACTAAAAATCATATATTAGCTCGTATCACTTTGTAGCTGGAAAAGAGAGAATAAATGTAGCATTAAGGTGAATAGAAGTTTAGCGTAGGTAGTATAAATACAAATTATAAATCTAAATGTACAATATCAGCGTACACTGGTAAGTTTAGCTTAAAATTGATTTATGGATATTTAGAAATGTCATACGAATAATTCGAAAATGAAATCAGATCGAAGCTGCTGGTATTTAAAACGTGTACATAATACTAAAAATCATATACTAGCTCGTATCACTTTCTAGAAGAAAAAGAGAGAATAAATGTAGCATTAAGGTGAATAGAAGTTTAGCGTAGGTAGTATAAATACAAATTATAAATCTAAATGTACAATATCAGTGTACACTGGTAAGATTACCTTAAAATTGATTTATGAATATATAGAAATGTCATACGAATAAATCGAAAATGAAATCAGATCGATGCTGCTGGTATTTAAAACGTGTACATAATACTAAAAATCATATATTAGCTCGTATCACTTTCTAGATTGAAAAGAGAGAATAAATGTAGCATTAAGGTGAATAGAAGTTTAGCGTAGGTAGTATAAATACAAATTATAAATCTAAATGTACAATATCAGCGTACACTGGTAAGATTACCTTAAAATTGATTTATGGATATTTAGAAATGTCATACGAATAATTCGAAAATGAAATCAGATCGAAGCTGCTGGTATTTAAAACGTGTACATAATACTAAAAATCATATATTAGCTCGTATCACTTTCTAGAAGGAAAAGAGAGAATAAATGTAGCATTAAGGTGAATAGAAGTTTAGCGTAGGTAGTATAAATACAAATTATAAATCTAAATGTACAATATCAGTGTACACTGGTAAGTTTATCTTAAAAATGATTTATGGATATTTAGAAATGTCATACGAATAAATCAAAATGAAATCAGATCGAAGCTGCTGGTATTTAAAACGTGAACATAATACTAAAAATCATATATTAGCTCGTATCACTTTGTAGAAGGAAAAGAGAGAATAAATGTAGCATTAAGGTGAATAGAAGTTTAGCGTAGGTAGTATAAATACAAATTATAAATCTAAATGTACAATATGAGCGTACACTGTTAAGTTTAGCTTAAAATTGATTTATGGATATTTAGAAATGTCATACGAATAATTCGAAAATGAAATCAGATCGAAGCTGCTGGTATTTAAAACATGTACATACTACTAAAAATCATATATTAGCTCGTATTACTTTCTAGAAGGAAAAGAGAGAATAAATGTAGGATTAAGGTGAATAGAAGTTTAGCGTAGGAAGTATAAATACAAATTATAAATCTAAATGTACAATATCAGTGTACACTGGTAAGATTACCTTAAAATTGATTTATGGATATTTAGAAATGTCATACGAATAATTCGAAAATGAAATCAGATCGAAGCTGCTGGTATTTAAAACGTGAACATAATACTAAAAATCATATATTAGCTCGTATCACTTTCTACATTGAAAAGAGAGAATAAATGTAGCATTAAGGTGAATAGAAGTTTAGCGTAGGTAGTATAAATACAAATTATAAATCTAAATGTACAATATCAGTGTACACTGGTAAGATTACCTTAAAATTGATTTATGGATATTTAGAAATGTCATACGAATAATTCGAAAATGAAATCAGGTCGAAGCTGCTGGTATTTAAAACGTGAACATAATACTAAAAATCATATATTAGCTCGTATCACTTTGTAGAAGGAAAAGAGAGAATAAATGTAGCATTAAGGTGAATAGAAGTTTAGCGTAGGTAGTATAAATACAAATTATAAATCTAAATGTACAATATCAGTGTACACTGGTAAGATTACCTTAAAATTGATTTATGGATATTTAGAAATGTCATACGAATAATTCGAAAATGAAATCAGGTCGAAGCTGCTGGTATTTAAAACGTGAACATAATACTAAAAATCATATATTAGCTCGTATCACTTTGTAGAAGGAAAAGAGAGAATAAATGTAGCATTAAGGTGAATAGAAGTTTAGCGTAGGTAGTATAAATACAAATTATAAATCTAAATGTACAATATCAGCGTACACTGGTAAGTTTAGCTTAAAATTGATTTATGGATATTTAGAAACGTCATACGAATAATTCGAAAATGAAATCAGATCGAAGCTGCTGGTATTTAAAACGTGTACATAATACTAAAAATCATATATTAGCTCGTATCACTTTCTAGAAGGAAAAGAGAGAATAAATGTAGCATTAAGGTGAATAGAAGTTTCGCGTAGGTAGTATAAATACAAATTATAAATCTAAATGTACAATATCAGTGTACACTGGTAAGATTACCTTAAAATTGATTTATGAATATTTAGAAATGTCATACGAATAAATCGAAAATGAAATCAGGTCGAAGCTGCTGGTATTTAAAACGTGAACATAATACTAAAAATCATATATTACCTCGTATCACTTTGTAGAAGGAAAAGAGAGAATAAATGTAGCGTTAAGGTGAATAGAAGTTTAGCGTAGGAAGTATAAATACAAATTATAAATCTAAATGTACAATATCAGTGTACCCAGATAGCCAAGCGTGCCTCGGGTAGAAATCTAGCACGGCGTGGCGAGGTCAGGTATCTGGAATTTTACGGGCTGAACGTCGCTTGGACGTGCCGAGGGTAGGTCGTGCCTCAAATCTACCGAGGGAAGTTATGACCGTGAGGGCTCGTAAAATGCCCTCGGTAGAAACGTGGTAGGACCTACCTTCGGTAGAAACGTGGTAGGACGTACCGAGGCCAGGTCCTACCACGTTTCTGCCAAATTTAAAGTAGGTCCGAGATTGTAAGAGGGCAGCACGGTCGCACTAATGTGGCAAACGTCGTTATGTAGGTGTAAGGCAAGTCGCACTAGTGTGGCAGGTGTCGGTAAAGAAAATTATTACTCATTTACTTTTTATTGAAGTGAAACTTCCTTTTACCTATTTTCGTTATTTGGCACGCAAGGAGGAAAACGAAATGATAAACATCATTGAATATTTTTATAATTTTATTTTCTACAATAGTTTTTGTAGACTGAGGATTTTTGTGAAATAAAAACTACATTGAATGTTTTTCTTTTTTATTCTCGAACAATTTTAAAAATTAATCGACTAAATTATTTTTGATGATAATAATTGTTTAAGGGAAAATAAATAAATGGATTTGGGAATAATGAATCTCGATTTTTTATTCATTATTATTATTAACATTCTTTATTAAAGTAAAAAAAACGCATGAGTTACAAAAATTTTATCAGTTTAGATGTTACATACAAGTTTATTGTACAAAGGGTGGAGGGTGGCCCACATAACTCTTTAACAGCTCAAAGCAATGTTTGTTTTTATGTAATTTTTGTTAGACAATTGAAGGCCACCTTCATTTCTTTTGAAGGGAATGAGGTAATTTTTAATACATCCAATCGATGCAGCTGGAAATTGGTTATAAAAAAAATACTAACCTTTGTGTGTCGAAAAGTTTGTAGTTCAAGAGATATTTCAATTTAAAAAACTCTAAAACACCATTTCCGACTTACTAAGACGTCTGCTTACTAGTGTAACGTCTTAGTACGACAGTAATGATATTTTAGAGTTATTTAAATTGAAATATCTCTTGAACTACAAACTTTTCGACACACAAAGGTTAGTATTTTTTTTATAACCAATTTCCAGCTGCATCGATTGGATGTATTAAAAATTACCTCATTCCCTTTAAAAGAAATGAAGGTGGCCTTCAATTGTCCAACAAAAATTACATAAAAACAAACATTGCTTTGAGCTGTTAAAGAGTTACGTGGGCCACCCTCTGTTTATAATTGTTTCTCCTTCTGCAAACTTGTGGCCGGTGACGTGATGTGGCGTAAACAGCATACCTACAAAAGCGAGCAAAATCGTTAATGTACAAAGTATATACATTTATACATGCGTTAAATGGCAAAATGAGTTGTGCTTACCATGCCAGAAACTGGGCGTCTTCCTTGTTCCCGGTTGTCGCAGCTCTCTACTCCTCTATTCCTGGAGAGCACGTTCTGCCAGTGGTTGTCGCAGCAGCATCTTTGTCCTCCTACTCGTGGCCGGTAACACGTTCTCCTCAGTGCGTTCTGGCGTAAACAGCATACCTACAAAAGCAAGCAAAATCGTTAATGTACAAAGTATATACATTTATACATGCGTTAAATGGCAAAATGAGTTGTGCTTACCATGCCAGAAACTGGGCGTCTTCCTTGTTCCCGGTTGTCGCAGCTCTCTACTCCTCTATTCCTGGAGAGCACGTTCTGCCAGTGGTTGTCGCAGCAGCATCTTTGTCCTCCTACTCGTGGCCGGTAACACGTTCTCCTCAGTGCGTTCTGGCGTAAACAGCATACCTACAAAAGCAAGCAAAATCGTTAATGTACAAAGTATATACATTTATACATGCGTTAAATGGCAAAATGAGTTGTGCTTACCATGCCAGAAACTGGGCGTCTTCCTTGTTCCCGGTTGTCGCAGCTCTCTACTCCTCTATTCCTGGAGAGCACGTTCTGCCAGTGGTTGTCGCAGCAGTATCTTTGTCCTCCTACTTGTGGCCGGTAACACGTTCTCCTCTGCTGTATCCCATTGCCAATTGGATGTTCTATAGTACAGTCGGTAGACAATACTGAAGATTCTGACCAGGTTGTTTCCAAGTGTGGTATCCATCTGAAAAAAATGTTTAAAATCGATTGTATGATTTCACATACACAAAACTAAAAAGCAGAAAATAATTATTTAAATAAAAATACATTTTTTGGAAATACCACGTTTTTAAGACGTGCTAAAAAGCATAAAATAGTTTTTCCTATCCCCATTCAGGTCCTATCCCCATACAGATAGTTCTGAAAATTTGTTATTATGAATTTTGAATAGCTATGAAAATACTTGTAAGATTTAAAACGAAAAACGTGAGGCGCGAGATAACAGTAAGGAGTGTATCATATCATCTGCAGTCCAATAACATTGTTACTGATTTAGGTGAACTATTCATGCATCTATTGAATGCGCCCACGTTTTTCGTTTTAAATCTTACAAGTATTTTCATAGCTATTCAAAATTCACAATCATAAATTTTCAGGACTATCTGTATGGGGATAGGAATCCGAATGGGGATAGGAAGAACTATTTTATACTTTTTAGCTCGTCTAAAAAATGTGGTATTTACAAAAAATGTATTGTTATTTAAATAATTATTTCGTTTTCCCTTCACAAACGTTCCGGTAGGTTTCCGCATTACCTTGGAGGTACTACCGACAATGCATTTTTTTTTAAGTGGTTTCCCCAGGAGGCCTAATCCACTGCGGAGTAAATAGAATTAGAATTCTGCTTCTTCAGCATGTGCAAGTACTACGACAATCCATTGAGAGGTTCCCAATGTGCTGTCGTAGTTGTTGCTGAAGAACGGCATTCGGTAGCACTTTGCCCTAACATTCTCCAAGCTCGCAGGGACTGTTTCTGTGCTCAAATTCGCACACTTAAAAATGTCTAGATCCGGAGACTTTATTGAAATTTCGTAAAAGGAATTGACGGTTTCAAATGATTTTACGTTTAACCGAAACGTGCCTTGATCCGAATGAATTGACGAAATAAGACAAATTGAGCCGTCCCGCAGAATACAACAGTTGTCGCGGTCGTCTACTGATAACAACATATTACCGAATTGAATTTTCGGATAACAAATCGCGCCGTTGCTGTCGAGAAACGACATGGACGCAGAGATGGATGTTGGAGAACCTTCCTCTCTGCTGCCATGCCGTTCCAATTCAGCCATTCTGTTGGCGAATTGCTGCAACGGCTGATTTGGCTTCCGAAAATATGTACTAAAAATCGACATACTATTCTCGAATGGAAACGCGGAAAATGAATCTAAATTTCCGAAACGTTCCACGTCGTCCGCCAAATGGAGGAGACCATGGACGTTGTACGAATTAAAACAGTCTCCATAGAACTGTTCGCAAAGGCGTACGAAGAATTTAATCGAGATCTTTGCAAACGCGAAATGTTTGACCGACAGGGACGGTGACACCAGTGTTCTGATGGCACTATGCAAAAGCAAAAAATGATTATAAACGCGTTTCTCTAACTGTTCGTACATGACATCCGGGCCAGTGTACAACAGAAATTGCCGAAATTCCGTGGCTTTAAATTTTCTGAAATCTGTAATAGGTTGGGGGCGTCGTGCGAAATCTGACGGACAGTATTTAGAAATTTCAATAATTCTCGCGGTTGTTATCGCGAGTTGTTCCGGGGATAATCGCGCGTTCACGGAAAATTTACCGCGCACCCAGGCAGACAACAGTTTTTTCACTACCCCGAGACAAACCAAGTGCATATATTCAAACGGCACTTGGGAAACCATTCCCATTGACAATGAATTTAACGGGCTGTTTCGATTTGCATGATAATGCGAATCGTCAGCCGGACGTCTCGCGTACTCCTCGTCGGTTCGAGGGGGGTTATCAATGTCGCTAAAAACCGTGCGACCCTGTATCGTTTTTCCGGAAACGTGACATTTGGAGCAGGGATTGTGGGCTGTATGCGCGAGGTGATTCAGAACAAAAGCGCGTGCTGGCGCGTCAGCAATAAAACATCTTAAATCAATCGCGATTCTACGGCCCTCGAAAAAAATGCCGCCATTCGACATGATTGATTTCATGTCGGAGACAAATTTTTCCAGGTACTTTTCGGAATTCATAGGCTTCCGCGGACCTTTGTATATCCCTACAACGATAGGTTTGCTATTTTTAATATTACGGAGTTTAATCTGAATCGGCCATAAGTGAATCGTATTTTGGGCGTCTAATACGCACCCGTCTACGTGAAAATCTAATTGTAATGTATCGGGAATGGTTTCCGAAGTATTACGTAAGAAAGTTATTAACTTCGGTTCTATATCGAAATGGATATATTCACCGGGTTCCACCACAGACGTGATGACCCTAGTGCGCGGTGTGCTGAGCAATGTTCGCACATCTTTCGGCAAATCATTTAAACCGGCATGCGTGCGCAGAAGGCGCAACACGTTGTTTCCCTGGGTATGCGTAAATTTATTATCTACAAAGCACGATGCTAAACGATCGCGAAACGATGGTTCCGACACAGAGCCAGCAGATTGCCGGGCTGCATCGTCGCATCGCGGGACGGACGAAGACGCGCTGGGGGTATCTAAAATTTCCGGTGACTCGACATTTACGTTAACCGCGCTGGGGATATCTAAAATTTCCGGAGACTCGACATTTACGTTAACCGCGCTGGGGATATCTAAAATTTCCGGAGACTCGACATTTACATTAACCGCGAATGAAGGGGGGGTTCTGCCAATGTTCTGCACAGTGCCATCATTAGCGGGAGCTTCTACTGTATTCTGCGAAGACCTCAAATTTTGCCTTATTTCGGCCCAATAACGCCGTTGTTGGCGGACACTTAAATCCCGATAGGGTTTTCGCGAGACCGACGTTTTTAAATTTCTGCGGGGAGCCATTGGGACAAAGTGATATATCGCTACTATTTCTACAAATACCTGTCAATGGCTGGCTGGCTGGCTGGCTGGCTGGCTGGCTGGCTGGCTGGCTGGCTGGCTGGCTGGCTGGCTGGCTGGCTGGCTGGCTGGCTGGCTGGCTGGCTGGCTGGCTGGCTGGCTGGCTGGCTGGCTGGCTGGCTGGCTGGCTGGCTGGCTGGCTGGCTGGCTGGCTGGCTGGCTGGCTGGCTGGCTGGCTGGCTGGCTGGCTGGCTGGCTGGCTGGCTGGCTGGCTGGCTGGCTGGCTGGCTGGCTGGCTGGCTGGCTGGCTGGCTGGCTGGCTGGCTGGCTGGCTGGCTGGCTGGCTGGCTGGCTGGCTGGCTGGCTGGCTGGCTGGCTGGCTGGCTGGCTGGCTGGCTGGCTGGCTGGCTGGCTGGCTGGCTGGCTGGCTGGCTGGCTGGCTGGCTGGCTGGCTGGCTGGCTGGCTGGCTGGCTGGCTGGCTGGCTGGCTGGCTGGCTGGCTGGCTGGCTGGCTGGCTGGCTGGCTGGCTGGCTGGCTGGCTGGCTGGCTGGCTGGCTGGCTGGCTGGCTGGCTGGCTGGCTGGCTGGCTGGCTGGCTGGCTGGCTGGCTGGCTGGCTGGCTGGCTGGCTGGCTGGCTGGCTGGCTGGCTGGCTGGCTGGCTGGCTGGCTGGCTGGCTGGCTGGCTGGCTGGCTGGCTGGCTGGCTGGCTGGCTGGCTGGCTGGCTGGCTGGCTGGCTGGCTGGCTGGCTGGCTGGCTGGCTGGCTGGCTGGCTGGCTGGCTGGCTGGCTGGCTGGCTGGCTGGCTGGCTGGCTGGCTGGCTGGCTGGCTGGCTGGCTGGCTGGCTGGCTGGCTGGCTGGCTGGCTGGCTGGCTGGCTGGCTGGCTGGCTGGCTGGCTGGCTGGCTGGCTGGCTGGCTGGCTGGCTGGCTGGCTGGCTGGCTGGCTGGCTGGCTGGCTGGCTGGCTGGCTGGCTGGCTGGCTGGCTGGCTGGCTGGCTGGCTGGCTGGCTGGCTGGCTGGCTGGCTGGCTGGCTGGCTGGCTGGCTGGCTGGCTGGCTGGCTGGCTGGCTGGCTGGCTGGCTGGCTGGCTGGCTGGCTGGCTGGCTGGCTGGCTGGCTGGCTGGCTGGCTGGCTGGCTGGCTGGCTGGCTGGCTGGCTGGCTGGCTGGCTGGCTGGCTGGCTGGCTGGCTGGCTGGCTGGCTGGCTGGCTGGCTGGCTGGCTGGCTGGCTGGCTGGCTGGCTGGCTGGCTGGCTGGCTGGCTGGCTGGCTGGCTGGCTGGCTGGCTGGCTGGCTGGCTGGCTGGCTGGCTGGCTGGCTGGCTGGCTGGCTGGCTGGCTGGCTGGCTGGCTGGCTGGCTGGCTGGCTGGCTGGCTGGCTGGCTGGCTGGCTGGCTGGCTGGCTGGCTGGCTGGCTGGCTGGCTGGCTGGCTGGCTGGCTGGCTGGCTGGCTGGCTGGCTGGCTGGCTGGCTGGCTGGCTGGCTGGCTGGCTGGCTGGCTGGCTGGCTGGCTGGCTGGCTGGCTGGCTGGCTGGCTGGCTGGCTGGCTGGCTGGCTGGCTGGCTGGCTGGCTGGCTGGCTGGCTGGCTGGCTGGCTGGCTGGCTGGCTGGCTGGCTGGCTGGCTGGCTGGCTGGCTGGCTGGCTGGCTGGCTGGCTGGCTGGCTGGCTGGCTGGCTGGCTGGCTGGCTGGCTGGCTGGCTGGCTGGCTGGCTGGCTGGCTGGCTGGCTGGCTGGCTGGCTGGCTGGCTGGCTGGCTGGCTGGCTGGCTGGCTGGCTGGCTGGCTGGCTGGCTGGCTGGCTGGCTGGCTGGCTGGCTGGCTGGCTGGCTGGCTGGCTGGCTGGCTGGCTGGCTGGCTGGCTGGCTGGCTGGCTGGCTGGCTGGCTGGCTGGCTGGCTGGCTGGCTGGCTGGCTGGCTGGCTGGCTGGCTGGCTGGCTGGCTGGCTGGCTGGCTGGCTGGCTGGCTGGCTGGCTGGCTTCCTTCCTTCCTTCCTTCCTTCCTTCCTTCCTTCCTTCCTTCCTTCCTTCCTTCCTTCCTTCCTTCCTTCCTTCCTTCCTTCCTTCCTTCCTTCCTTCCTTCCTTCCTTCCTTCCTTCCTTCCTTCCTTCCTTCCTTCCTTCCTTCCTTCCTTCCTTCCTTCCTTCCTTCCTTCCTTCCTTCCTTCCTTCCTTCCTTCCTTCCTTCCTTCCTTCCTTCCTTCCTTCCTTCCTTCCTTCCTTCCTTCCTTCCTTCCTTCCTTCCTTCGTTGGATGTGGTGCGCGTAATCCTCAAAAAGACGCGTAATCCTCAAGAGCACCACTCAATCCTCGAGAAAATCACTGCACTACACAACACCTTAATTGTCGTATGCTAATAAACACCGCACTCGCGAGTATTGCAGCAGAGCGATGCGCGATAAGTACGACCGCGCGAAGCGAAGGCGACCAGACAAATGGACTGGTGGTGGGATATTCATGGGTCGTGGGCCCTGGGCCCCTCCCCTGACGTATTGATGTCGACCGCGCTGCCTCAGAGTGGTCTGGATTGGAAATTCGTTTACCATTTTGTTATAACTTTTGATTCGCTAGAGATATTGCAATGAAATTTTCACTAAAAATATTTAAAAATAGTCACTTTTAACTGTAGATAATTAAACATTTTTTGCATTTGTTAAACAATGATTTTTTATTAATATTTTATTTTAATATTAATTTTCATTGATATTTTTGATTAGAAAAAATTTTTTTTAATACAGCCGTGCTAGCTATTCTTTACTTTCCAAATATGTATTTTTTATACTTACGTTTCACACATGTAACGTTTTAAGGGATACGTAAAATATAAATTCGAGAAATCTTTTTGCAATCTACACATACAAAAATTACCGTCGAGGTAAAAACACATCACAAGCGTGTCAAAGATATTGTTTATAATAATTTATAAGGATTACGTTTTATAATTTATAAGGATTAAGTTCGTGTGACTTTTATATCGTAAAGGTATTGGCATGAAACTTGAACTGGATGACGTGGAAATGTCAGGCTATGGATAGATTTATTACTATTGCTATTATTACACTTTTTATGTTAATTACTTAGTAATGATTTATTTTAAAGCTTCTGCTTCTAATTGTCTAACTTTTTTACTACGTCACATCTTTATTTTACTAGAGGTGAGCGGAATATTGGAACGAAACAGAACTGAAAAACTTCTATTTTATTTCAATACTAAAGAATTACCTCGGATGCAATATTTCACTCTAAAATCTTACATTTTTCGCTATCTGAAATCATTTGATAACAATTTGTACCAACAATATACCTCGCGAACACTCTATTACCAAATATTTGAGAAAATAAATAATTTTTCACATATCCGACCGCCATTTTGTTTTATTAATTTTGACATCAGATTCAGATTCGACGATCCTCGAGTTTCAGCAATTGATGCGATACCGCGTTCAACTTTGGTAGCTTCACACAATAATAATTTGAGTGGGAGGAAGGGTGAGTATTAATTTTTTCATGATTGTTTAGAGGAAGGTGTACTAAAAATATTCCAATTTGTTAGAAAGCTAAACTCGGCTACACTTTAAAGATATATCATCTTAAACAGAAAGGACTTCACAAATTTTTCTTACGGCATTGAGCAGTATTATTTGAATAGAGTGTTTACATCAATAGATAATAGAAAGATATGATTTTTATCGCAAAAGCCTGTTCTTCCACATAGAAAGAAGCGTGAGAAAATATTATAAATAGGCACGTCAGGGCACCGCATCAAAGAGAAGCAATTTTTCTCGTAAAAATTACTCCTCTTAAAATGTCCTACTTTCAATGTTTATTGCAACCATTATATTCATTGAATTGTACTATTTTCATCATTTCCGAGGTCTGTGGACATTTGGGAAGCACTGTTCATATGTATTTGATATCGATGCGAGAAAGTTCGTTTTTGGGCAGAAAGGCACACGATTTTCCAATCCAGATCACTGTGTGCCCGTGTGTTGGTGCCTGCTCGATTTCGCACACGCCACACACAATCGTACCTCTACTCTGTCCGTGTTAACTGATGAGCTGCTCGACCGGTCGACTTCCGACGCGTTTCTTCGATTCTCACGTTGCCGTTTTAAAAAATTGACCTGATTCTCATTCTTATAAAAAAAATTTTTTTTTCTTAATTTTTGTATATTGACATTTATAGATATGTAAATGCTGGTCAACTTTTGTTGCGTACATTTTTTTGGCAGATCGTGGAAAATGTCTTACCAATCGTGTTAACACAACTATTCTGCCGCAGGGATAACATAAGTGACACTATTAACCCAAATAAGATAAATGCATAGTTGAAATTATTGATGTATTAATGTATATTATACATACATGCATTATTTATAAATCTACATAAACTATCGATATATATAAAATATAAATTCCCGGTGACTATTTATTAAAATCGTTGTACAACTACAACGGGCAGACGAGGGCAGTTGAAAATTTATACGCTATATTCAGAAATGTCTACAGTTTCACATGCAAAAGATTCCATTTATGCCGATTTGTGCCGTTTTTGTACAACCGTTTTCAAATTTTACCTTGTTTAAAATTGTCACTGTTTGTTTATGAATAAAAAGATGCTAACAACAGTATTACATACCTAAAATATACCTGCTGACAGATGCGAAATTATCATTTGAAAAATTAACTTTTGGCTACGAAAAACGAGTTTCCAGCCCGCAGTGCAGCGCGGTGCGGCGCACATGTTGTTGTAACTCTTGATCTAAAAAAAAGTTATCGAATATGAATTAGAATTAAAGTTTTTAAAAAATCGGGTTTAATGATGTACACGGAGACATGTTTTGGATTTTTCGTTTCTTTGATTCTTACGGCATAGCCGGATATGATGGTAAAAAGTGCCCATCGAAATTAATTTTTAGTCACGTCGTGTTTAACAGAAAATATGAAAAAATGAATGGGTATTCGTTCAAAAGGGTCTAGCCGATTAAGATGGTCAAAACTAAACACGAAAAACTCCTCTGAGTAAAATTTCAGCTTTCTAGCTTGCCCGTGAGGCTAGTTACAGGGTGAAATATGTTTAGCGCTTTTCGGCGCGTTTTCCGGACTCAAATGTGTTCGAAAATTCCAAGCAAAATGTGACAGATTCTGGATCCTGAGGTGCATTTTTGAGATTTTTTTCAGATTTTTTTGTTGCAAACCGTGCTTGTAAAAAATGAAAAACACGAAAAAAATCGAAAAACGTACTATTAAACGTTCCTACACTCAGACAATCGTGTCCCAGACTTTAAAACTTGCGTAGCACAAAAACGAAAATAACAATGTGCATGGTGTATTCGAATGTTTTGAAGTTAATTCCAACGGCGTCCCTAAACATAAAACGCTGCACGACCAACGAATCGAGCGTGCCACGACAGTTATGGTCCGTTGTCTATATCGCTGGACTTTTACGACGCGGAACACATTTATATTGTACAATTAACCGATTTAGGTGACCGAGCTTCTCAACGGTTCCGGGGTAAGTGGTGTGCAGTCCCTTTTTTATTTGGGGCACCCTAAACGCAGGAAAAACCGAAAAACACCGGTCTTTTTCGATGATGGTGGTACCGTTTTCGAGAAGATTGTGCCGGCATTAAGCCCCTCGTTTCCAAAGGGGGAAACAGCCGCTTTGTCTCATTGCATTGTCCCACCTATACCTTAAGGTATCGCGACCTTGCCAAAAAATAACTGAAATCGCCGTGTCTTGGGCTAAACACGGCTGGGTGCTTGAAGCTACACGACTTCTGGTTTTCATATAGCTGAAAAACTCCAACATTTGGTCGCCACCCGTGCGACCTTGCCAACTCCCAGGGCCCGCTTCAACTACCTAGCAGCTTCAGTTCCGTCCACCCCCAAATGGGACTTTCACCAACAATGTTCGTGGCATTTATCTAATGATAATGATACCATACATTCTGATACAACCTAGACAATATTTATTCGTGTAATGAACGACTAAAGTTTTGGACGCAAACGAGACGCAGCATCGCACAGCTCGAACATTGTCGAACATACGAAAAAGAGACACAGTTTAACATCGGATCCGCACTGTGCTCGTACCCTAGAACCCGTACATACTACATTGCCATAGAAAAAGTAGGTCGTTGGGCTCGTCTTGACGCCAGCTATAACATTGTGCAATAAAAAATGTACTTTAATAATTGAAAAATCGAAATAATTTTTATTTCTTGTGTAAATAATATTTTATCGAACTTTCGAATTCAGAATTTTGCAGATGTTTCAATACTGTTCAACTATTGGAACTACATAGTTTGTGGTCAGATTATTCGAACTCTTGAAAAGTAGTGATAATGGAATGCTTTGATTACGATGTACACAGTTGAGATCGGTGTACGAACTCTTCACAGATGTCATTCTGTCATCACCTAAATTATATAGTGTTGTTAGTAATATTTGAACATTACAAAACTTGCGAAATACGCCTCGTAAACGACAAAATGGGACTTTTGAGGGACACAGCGCCCTAGATCGATCTTTCATCTAGCATGTTTGACTTATGAAAACCTCGTGTTTGCCAAACTTTCAACATCAGAAATCATACAGAAGTTGGAAAATACATCTTTCAGTATTTTCTCTTGAAAACGAGGTTATCTACGAGGCTATAAAATTTTGTTTGCAAAGTAACTATTTGTTGAGTACATTCGTCATATGATCTCAAAAATTAATGGAAAGCAATTATTTATATTTGATTTAATTACGAAAAGTCCAAACGCGGAAAGTGCAGTGTCCGTCACCGGTGACAGACAGTTAATATTTGTTTTTATGAAAAATCGTCACATGGTATGAAACTCATAAGTTACAACTTCATACGTTTCTTTGCTAACATTACGAAGCTTCGAAGTCTTCGAAGCCTCGGAAAAGTTACAGCCCTGTGGGGACCAGTCGAGGAAACTCGAAGTCCTTAGAAATAAGCAAACTAAAAGAACAGCTGAACACGATTGATGCTATGCGTGACCAGACAAAGCTATCTTCGAGAGGCCTGTTTAGTTTCAGAGTTTGCCAGGGTTTTAGCTGTAGTTAGTCACAGCTCAATAGCGCATACGGGTGTCATAAATCGTGTTCAGCTGTTTTTTTCGCTTGCTTATTTCTAAGGACTTCGAGTTTCCTCGACTGGTCCCCACAGCCCTACTGGCGACAAGTTTATCAAGAGTCTGTTCTACACTTCTTCCAATTCTCCAGTAATTACAATTTTTCTATGAGAGTAGAGTTCATAGACGTTCTGGGTCGTTGTTGCAACTTTCAAGTTACTTCAGTTCGTAAAATAATAAAAATAAGCCTCGCAGTAACCAGTACCATGTAAATACGTCGTTGTTCTTCTGAAAATGCATCACAAAATTGCACAGCTGCGTCATTATACTTCCGGAACAGCGACATTATCGCTGTTTTTGTAGTTTTCAATTTTCTGGTACTTCAATAGAAATTAATTTTCATTGTTTTGTTAGTTTGGCCCTTATAATGAAATGAAAAATTGCGATACCTAATATAACACGTCCGTAAGACCATCAATTTTCATGATTTCAAAGGATTCTTTGAGATACGTTCACATTTCACTAAAGACTGCAACGTATCCTTTGAACAAAATTCGCAACAGCAGTTCTATTTCGCCTGGAATGATTCATATGCATTAATTGTGTGTAGATTAACGCTCATGGAAGTATGGATACTTGTAAATAATTAAAAATTAAACCAACTATAAGAAACTACGACTTAGGGTACGCGCACAGTGGATCCGTTTCCGTCAGATTCGGCCGGCATTCGACGCATGTGTCTCTTTTTCCAAGCGTGCGAAATAGCGAAACAACGTCGAACGCCGGCCAAATCGGACGAAAAGGGATCCACTGTGCGCGTACCCTTGGATCCATCCCTTTGCCGGGTCTGGTCAGTCTTGGCGTATTATGTACACATCTGGCAACCAGATTCATGCAGGCCTTATCCTCCCCTGTGCCTCTTCCAGGTTCGAGGTGCACGGTCAGACCATAGCGAACATTTCCTTTTTTACGATGTCCTTTCTTGATTGCCTTTTTCAAATCTTTCCGTTTTTATACTATCCTTCAGCGATTGCTTCTTCCCATGCGTCCTTACCTGACTTTCTTCTCCTCCTGGGTTTTTCCGTACCTTCTTCACTTCACTTTCCTTTCACTATTTCTTACCTACATACGTATTCTGCGTTTTGTTGTGCAAAGTAAATTAAATACATGGAAACATCGATAGATGGAAAAGGGACAAACAGGGTAACATGATTTCGGCTTGTCGTGTATTTAACCGATTATTGATATTGATCATCTGGTTCTCGGAAAAAACTGAACTGCACCATCCGAATAATGGTTTAATATTCTTGTTTTCAAAACAGCGAAGCTGGATGAATATGTAGATCCGAAAAAAGTGGTTTGACTCGCACTTTTCAAAATCACTTCAACTTAGATCAACGAAATGTGGTTCACTCGGTGGTTAGAGCACGCAACTGCGGACTCCTTGGTTGCGGATTTGGGCCACGCCGCACAGTTGGCTGGATCGAGAAAGTGGCATTTTGCTACAACTCTTGAACCACAGAAGATATCGGGATGAAAGGGCCTAGCCGATTAAGATGGTGAAAACTGCCCTTAGACCTTTTTCAACGGCTCATGAACCATTCGAAAGCTGACCAAGAAAAACCCCTCTGAGTAAAATTTTAACCCTCCAGCTTGCCCGCGAGGGTAGTTGCAGGGTAAAATACATAGATTTTACGCTTTTCAGCGCCTTTTCCGGACTTAAATGCGTTCTAAAATTCTGAAAAAAATGTGACACATTCCGGATCCTAAGGCGGATTTTTAAGATTTTTTCAGATTTTTTTGTCCGACTATTAGTGGGAGTCACTGTATCTAATTTAAATTACATTACAGCCACACACAGCAGCTTACAAATAGCACCAGCGACAGTGGCAGCGATTCGTCGAGCGCTCACGAGATTTGAATTGTTTCATGCTCTTCGAAAGTAACTCTAAACATTTGAATATTCCATTGTATTTATTTTCATTCGGTTCCATAAATAATAATACAATAAACCTTCAAATTGGTGGATCATCAAATCAGTTAGCCAAAAAAATGATGGTTTCATTGATTCATTTTCCATAAAAATCAATTTTTTGAAATATCTTGAGGTCGTAGACAAACTTTGATAACAGATTTGAAAGCGGCGTAAAAAATCTACGGGAAATGATGTGTTGCATGCTAGAAAAAAAATTTTTCCGCACGTGGTATTGGAAAAACCACATTTTTCTTGAACTTGTGCAGGTTTAATGAATTCTCTCAAGGTTATAAACCGTTCGTACCACAATCTCTATAATTATTTCATATTCTGCCAAGTTTCAGCTGTCATTTACAAAGAATTTCATCGCTCTATCTCATTTCTATCGAAAATTCTTTGATTTTGATATAGAATCCTGCCGTGCGCCTCATAGTGTGCCGCACAGTGGTCCAAATCGAGAAATTGAGTGATATTTCGCCAAAAATCAACGTTCTCATATTCTCATTCCCTTCTCAGAGGAACTGTTAGGTTTCCTCGTGGTGTTCTGAGGTGCTCAGTTGAGAATTGGTTTCGATTTTTTGTTGTTTTTAAGAGCATTCTTTTGAGATAATAAATCGTGTACACCATTAATAATAATCGTACATACTGTCTTTTAAACGTAATGTTGAATTAGCTAAAAAAATCTCAAAATACTTAAATCTGTTTCTGCTTCGGAGATCAAGCATTGTAACGAAATCGAATATTTTCAGTGGGTCTTCCTCTGTAAGATCATGTAAAAATCATTGTCCCCGCTGTCCCTCTATTGAAGTATTTGAATAGTGTCTAATAAATGTGTGTATGTTATTAATTTCCTTTAAATCGAAATGTAATATATGCTACCTTAGCTTTGTCAATGTAGGCACAGCTGTTGGAGAACATATAGGCATACAATAGATATAAAATTTCTCCTGTTTTAGTAAATTAAGAATTACCAAAAGAGTTTTAATCACTGAAATCGCAAAATAAATCTCCGTAAAAACACCCCGAGCGTGAAAGGGATGGCAGGGGCGTGCACCGACCCAAGGAAGCAACCAACGCTGCCCAATCAGCGCACCCTTCTCAGTCCACGACACACCCCCACAAGTCCCATGAGACTGTGGGCAATCGGCTGCGCAAGCTGTCCACCAAGTGCGAAACGGGACTCAGATGCGATTCTCTGCCGATCGTCTCGATTTGTATTGATAATCGCGAGCGCGCTGTTTTCGGCACTGTTTTCGCGATTGTTTCGCGAGTGTTTCGCGATTGTTTCGCGATTGTTTTGCGCGCGATTGTTTCGCGATTGTTTTGCGCGCGATTGTTTCGCGATTGTTTTGCGCGCGTGTTTCGCGATTGTTTTGCGCGCGATTGTTTCGCGATTGTTTTGCGCGCGTGTTTCGCGATTGCTTTGCGCGCGTGTTTCGCGATTGCTTTGCGCGCGTGTTTCGCGATTGTTTTGCGCGCGTGTTTCGCGATTGTGTTGTTGCATCATCAGTGGGAGTGACACCACCATGGAGCGCGACTACCTGCGGAAAACTGTAAGTTCACATGCAGCATGGATTTTATTTATTCATTTTATTTCCGCATTCTTGGAGGCTTCCGCCGTGGCACGGTGTCTGTATAAATTTTTTGAAATTGTACACATCCCTAGTAGCACAGAATATTGGACATACATTTTTTTCGAATATTGGAAAAACATTTTTTGAACCCCAGTTTTTCATATCAGATAAATATTAGATCTAGTATTGCACACATGTTGAAGAAATGTACATTGAATGTTTAAAAAATATAAGCTAATTATACAGAGAATATAAACTAGAAATGTAAAAAATATAATGTAAATATTTAGAAAAAAAGTGAATATAACATTTGAAAAATATTAATTCAATATTCAAATTACATTTAATGAAATCTTCAAATTCCAGAAAAGTTATAACAAACATTAGAAACCATCCATGTATATACCGTAGTAGCACAATATATAATTTCAAAAAAAATATTCAATCGTTTTTTACTATTCAAATATTCGTACAATATTTATTTGATATCGAGTAATAAATATTATTCTTTAATTATACAGGGAATATCTATTTCATGTTACGCGAAAAATATGTTTTTCCACATGCGAAATGAATTTTTATGCAATATTGGAAATAGAATTTTTTTTTTTTTAATATGAAGGAAATATTTTATGTTTATCATGGAAAAATATTTGTTCCAGAATATGATGCGAAATTAAATGCTTACTTTTAATTTGCTTTGAATTCGTGTTTGTCGCTTAATCGACATACTTTTATGTCACGAAAACATTAATTAAGTTATGTTGTCATTGCGTGTGCGACAAAATTATTAGTACCAGAGATATTTTCAAAACCTGTCTTTATTGAAAAAGATGCTCGTTATATAGTTTTCGCACTGAACTTGCATAAATCAGTTCTTGTTGTAACGAAAATGTCAAAACGTCGGTAATGTTTACTAAATACGTTGTCATGAAGCGCTTAAACATCTTCTTCGATAAACACAGGTTTTGAAAATATACTCGGAACAAGATAATTGAATAATTTTTTGTTACGGTACCGCAATTATTTTTCACGCAGAATAAGCAGAGTAATCGATTAGTGCAACTAGAAATGTGCATTCCTACACAAGCACAGTTGCAACTGTAAGAAATCTGTGGGCTTACGAATGTAGCATTCTTCGAACGATTAATCTTTCTAACTGCATAAAAAATTTCTGAATTTTTAATAAGCCCCCCCCGAAGACGAAGATAAATATTCTCCCAAGCGGTGCACAGAAAGTTGTGTTATTATACATATATAGTTTTTAATTATTGTTACAACTTTTGCTTGAATTTAAAGATTTAATTGAACGTCATTTATATATGGGTTTCACGTTGTTTAAATATTTAGATTATATTTCTCAAATTTCTAGTTTATATTCTCTGTATAATTAGCTTATATTTTTTAAACATTCAGTTTGCATCTCGTGTATCTGTATATAATAATCAGATCTAATATTTTTCTTCATAAATGTTCAATGTTCTCGGCGCTACGTTTCGATACTGAGATTCTCTACTGAGAAATCAAAAAACAATTTTGCTATGGTGTTTAATCATGTTAATTGTTTCCAGTAATAACCTTTGATGTAAATTATTTTCTTCATCGACTATTCTAATGTTCTCGAAATCAAATCTATGATCCAATTCTATTGAATGTTTCGTCAACGCTGTGTGCTGTATCGGTGGTAAAAAGATATTATGTTCGTGTTCAGTAATCCGCGTTTATAATTTTCTGGATGTTTGTCCAATATATACTGAATCACATCCTAAACAAGGTATTGAATAAACGACGTTATCATTCTTTAAACGTGGTAACCTGTCTTTAATAGGTGGAAACAAAGATTTCAAATGGAGAGGTATTTTGAAAATTGTATGAATTCCTACTTTTCTAAAAATCCTTTTAATGTCATTCGAGATGTTTGAACATATGGTATAACTGCTGTGTTTTTCCAATTAATTGGACCAATTCTTGAATGTCTATCCGTTTTTTGCTTTCTGACTAAAACAGGATGATATATTTCAAAAATACGTTCTTTAATGATATTTGATATAAAACTGTCTGTGTAACCATTGCGTTTTGAATCATTTTTTATCAACAATAAACTGTCAGGTCGAAATTCAAATGTAGGATGGAAAGAGTAGAAATTGACATATCTACCTGACTAGCTGTATACTAGCTGTATACTAGTTGTATGAAACCAATTCGTTTTTAAAGAACTTCCTGCTCTAATTGCATGAACATCAAGAAAGCTTAGACTTGAACTGCTTTCAGTCTCATATGTGAACTGTAATATTTCATGAAAACTATTGAATGTGTTTAATACAATTTCTTATTGCTCTGGTTTTATACAAGTAATATCATCTACGTATCTTTTTATATAGAATTAATTCAAAAAGTAATTCGGCAATGGAAACTTTCTTTAATCTTTCCATTACAGAGGATGTCAAAGTCGAAATAAGTTTTTTCAATGGAATATCCTATTTTTTATACCATAGATCGATAGAGTATCGATTTCCGAGTGTAAAAGTGTTGACCTTCATGGGTCTTAAACCTAATAGTTAACGAGATATTATCGAAACAATTTTCTTTCTTGGATAATAATACAGTAAGGTATCCATAAATGACTTAAAAGCGTGACCCTTAAAAGCGTGGCCTTTAAAAGCGTGGCCTTTAAAAGCGTGGCCTTTAAAAGTCCCGGAGCTATCCCCACTACTGCGGGGTATACCCTTTTGAGGGGCCAGGAAACAAAAGAGGCCTCGGTCGCCTTGAAGTATTACGTCATGCGGCTCGGGTGTCTCGGTGAAACATAGCTAATCCAAATCGCCAACTCCATCATTTTCAATCATTTTTTTATGAGACTGCGATTACCATATTTGTGGCATTTCTCTAAGAACAATGATACCACGTATGATATAATTCTGATGATATTTACTTGTGTGATAGACAGTTAAAGTTTCGGGCGCGAGGAAGGATAGCGTATGGCAAAGATGGAGACGCAGGGAGTCGTAGTCGCCAGCACATTTCAAATGCTCGCCGGTAACTGTCCTTCCTTGCGCCCGAAACTTTGACTGTCTATTACACACCTAAATATCATCGGAATTATATCGTGTTTGGTATCATTTTGTATTAGAAAAGTGCCACAAATATGGGAATCGAAGTCTCATAAAAAAATAATGAAAAATAAGGAAGTTGGCAATTTGGATTAGCTATATTTACATTTCTCGGCGACGGACGCCTCTCGAGCTATAAGCTGTTCTTTTCTACGTTCGCAAAAATTAATAAAGAATAGTGGCTGCGGTGTACTTATAAACATCCCTCGACAGACCCGTGCCAGGGACAGATATGGATAATTTACTGTACTATCTTAATATCGATTGTAAATAGGTTTTTAACAAAAATTTTTATGATTCTCTTTAACTCGTTAACTATTAGGTTTGGGACACATGAAGGTCAATACTTTTACACTCTGAAATCGATACTCTATCGATCTATGGTATGAAAAATAGGACATTCCATTGAAAAAACTTATTTCGACTTTGACATCCTCCCTCCCAGCTATTCCAGTTCCGAAAATGTCACCATATGATCGTTTCCTTCATAGCAAACAACTTTCATGATATGAAATAAATTTAATATGTATATTAGGAAAAATATTCTATTTCTTGAAATAAAGATTTATCCCCAATTAAAGATTGAATCTTTTTTTAATATCATATAAATCTGTATACAATATTTTGTGCTACTAGGGAATACACATGTACAATATACATATATATTTATTTACTAGTGGATCACTAAATTTTATTTCAACGAAAAAATGATTTCATTGGGTTTGATGTAGGTATGTAAATGGGATTTAATGTTTTTCAATTTTTTCACATTACAGAAGAAGACCCAACGTTGCGGGAGGAGTATAGTAACTCCTTCAAGGCACAAGTCGACGTCGCCGTCGTCGTTGTCGCCGTCCTCGTCGTCGTTGTCGTTGCCGTCGTCGTCGTCGTCGTCGTCGTCGGAGGTAGCAACCCATGCCATGCGGGAGTCTTGCCAAATCGAGCAAGATCTAGAAGAGTTGTTTGGAGAAAAAGATCCTGCAGCAACTTTGGAGAACGGAGATCAACCCCACCCCTCCCCTGCACATACCCTTCCCTCCCCCGTACATACCCCTCCCTCCCCTGTAAATAACCTTCCCTCCCCTAACCCTTCCCATCTATATGATGCCCTCTCCGAAGTTGCGAGCAGCCCTCCAGAGGCGTGGTGGGAAGTGTAAGTTTCTGATGTATTTTCAAATGTAGTAATAATTATAATTACATTTAATAGCATATGGTGTAATGTTTGTATTTGTTTTAGAATCCGGGAAATGTCTATACAACTGCAGTGAGTATTATAAAATTATTCTCAGTATTTCTCTAAATAAGATTGTAATCAAAAGGATGTGTAGTTTATTAATTTCTCCTTTTTTAGGCAACAAGCGACCGAAATGGCTGCGTTGAAGGCGACCGTGGCCGAGCAGGATGCCAAGTTGGAGTGAGTGTTACATCATTCTCAGGATTTTTGTAAATAAGATTGTAATCAAAAGGGTGTGTAGTTTATTAATTTCTCCTTTTTTTAGGCATCAAGCGACCAACATGGCTGCGTTGGAGGCGACCGTGGCCGAGCAGGATGCCAAGTTGGAGTGAGTGTTACATCATTCTCAGGATTTTTGTAAATAAGATTGTAATCAAAAGGGTGTGTAGTTTATTAATTTCTCCTTTTTTTAGGCATCAAGCGACCAACACGGCTGCGTTGGAGGCGACCGTGGCCGAGCAGGATGCCAAGTTGGAGTGAGTGTTGCATCATTCTCAGGATTTTTTAAAATATGATTATAATCAAAAGGATGTTTATTAATTTCTCGTTTTTCAGACAACAGAACAAGGAAATCGCGGCTCTGCGCAAAGTCGTGGACAGGACAGAGCTGCTGTCACATTTTTCGGGGGACCGGCCGGAGTACCTGCCGTTTGCAACGTACCAGCAGGCGATGGCGTTCGGCAACGATGATGCCGAGTACAATCGTGTCGTAAGTATATCATCGCATTATACCCATAATATAAGCAAGTGTATCAAATTTATGAATATGCAAACTGATGTTTCTTTTTTTCAGATTGGATATCTAATTCAAGTGGGAGGACGCTCTATGAAGGATGCAGTCAATGCATGCTTCAAAGAGGTCCTCTCCCTTGATGCATTAGATAAGTCCACCTGGACGGGCTGCAACACCTCTGGCCAGGCGCTGTACAATTCCAAGTTGATGAAGGCCGTGTTTGGTAAGTACTGTACATTACTGATTTAATTTAATTTCATTATTAATCTCGATTTAAACGAATGTTACAGAAGCTGTCTGCCGGACCGGTATTTTGATTCACCGACGAAGTCGGAATTCAAGATTATGGCAGCAGCGGCGTTGAAAGCGGCGAAACAACGAATCCGCTCGAAACGCCAAGACGGGCCTTCAGATGTCGCCGTCGCGATAGCCGCCGAACGGGAGGTTTGGGGCCCGCCGTAACCATGACGACAGCGACAACAAAGTGGAGTAGGCCTACTGGGGACACCACTCTAAAAAAAACGCATTATCAATAGTACCTCAAGGGTAATGAGGAAATCTATTGGCACGGTCGCAGATTTCTCCTAGGACGACTATAGGAATGCGAAGGAACTGGCAGTGTCCGAACAAGCCAAGGTTGGTAAAAATTCATTTGTGAAATTGTATATTGTCGAGTAAAAAATTAACAAAAATATATAGTAAAATGTATGTGCATCAATATTTTTCCAGATTGGACCACACATGGATGTTCGTGTCACCCTGATGAACTATGTCGTTTCGGAAAAGAGATGCAGAAGGCAGCAGCAAAAAAGGCCTCGCTCGAGCGATCCACGGGGACTGCGACAACCGGGAACAAGGAAGACGCCCAGTTTCTGGCATGGTAAGCACAACTCATTTTGCCATTTAACGCATGTATAAATGTATATACTTTGTACATTAACGATTTTGCTTGCTTTTGTAGGTATGCTGTTTACGCCAGAACGCACTGAGGAGAACGTGTTACCGGCCACGAGTAGGAGGACAAAGATGCTGCTGCGACAACCACTGGCAGAACGTGCTCTCCAGGAATAGAGGAGTAGAGAGCTGCGACAACCGGGAACAAGGAAGACGCCCAGTTTCTGGCATGGTAAGCACAACTCATTTTGCCATTTAGCGCATGTATAAATGTATTGTGACGTGGCGTTTTAGCCAACGTCCCCCGAGACCGAATAACGGAAGACCGGGTCACTTTCCGCTGCCGGAAAAGCGGGGCGAATTATGGCGAGCGCTCTCCCTGGGCACGAACGAGACCCATGGGCGACTTTTTCATATTTTTGAGCGTCGCGCCAATTTGCGCGACGCACGTTTGCAGGACCGTCACCGGGTCCCGAAAGGACCCGGAACACTTTTCCCCGCGGAGGAAATCGAACGCGAAAGGCGCCGGCGAAGGAAAGAGCTGCCGGAGAATCGACAAGGCCCAGGACAAACAACCTGGAGGCGCCACCAAAGAGCAGGAAGGCCAAGACGATATCGCAGCTACTTTGGCGTCGCCTCAACCGGGAAGCAACGAGTTCCGCCGCCGGATTGGCCAAAGTCGATCGGCTGAGCGAGACGAGGCGAATCAGCGTCAGCACCGCCGAAGAAGCCACCAATCGCCGGACGCCAGGGACCGCCACGCTGAGCGAGGCCCGTGCCGAAATTCGGGCGGCGATTGGACTAAGCGCCCCGCGGGGAGAAGCGCGCGGAAAGGGGGGACGCCTCACTTCCGCGTTCCCGAGTCAACGCGGAAAGGATCACTCTCTCGTAGGCAATTAGCGCGACCACCCGGAATTGTAATCGTGTAAATTAAAGTCTATTGCGACGCACGCTGCCGGAGACGGAATAGAGGAGAACCCGTCCGAACGAACGAGAAGGTGCCGGTGGTAAGTTCTGTCGGATTTCCCGGTAAATAAATAGAGTGATTTTGGTTCGCGTTGGCTCGGTGTGCGTGACGGTTTCGCGATCGCGTCGCGGAACTTCGACGTTGCTCTGCGGCTGCCGGCTGCAGCCAGTCCGCAAGTAAAATCATCAGTCGAGCGGTAGGCGCGCGGGGAAATTATTTAGCGAAGTGCCGGGCACTAAATATCGAATTAGCGAGGATCCGCGCGTCTCCGTAACGTTCACGTCAACCTCGGGTCGTCCCACGGTGGGACGCCGCCACGTGCTCGCGTCGTATTCGCGATAAAAGTGCCGGTCACGAGAGGTCTATTGTAACGCGTTTTTTCATCTGAATCCGGGCGTGAAACGTGTGAATCGCGTACGCTAACGCTTCCATCGCGTGTTGCCGGGTTTGACGCGATCTCGAGAGACAAGGCGCGCGTGCGAAAAACATCCGTCGCCGATAATTTGTAACGCGCCGGTTAACCTCTTCCTCGCTGCCGGTGTCGACCGGCAGCGCGATAATTTCAACTGTCGCCAATAAACTCTGGTTAACCAAATTCTATCGAGTAGTGATTTCGTGAGAAACCTTCCCGCCGCGGGGAACGCCTCGTGGTCGTTCCGCGTAGTATCCTGGGCCCGCTCGCGTTAGATCCGCGTATTTTGCCGGTTGTCGCAGGCTCGTAGACGCGTAATTCGAGCAGCAGTTCGCTCGAGTATTTCACGTGGCACCTTCCGTGCCTGGCGCCCGAAGATTCGCGGAATTCCATCTTAAAGTGACGAGCCTGCGAACAACTTTTGTCCCGGGTGGACCGCGTTTCGCGCGGCCGAACGCGGCCCGGCTGTACAGCTTGTAAATACCCGGTGTCGTCGAAGTTTCCGCCCCTCCGGCGGGGACGATTTGCTCGACGACGTGACAAATTGGCGCCCGAACAGGTTTTCTGAATTGCGTGGAACGATTAGAGGCTCTCACGAAAGCAGAAAAATCGACTTCTCGTGATTTTGATCGAACGCATTGAGTCCGAGTACGAGCGTGGCCGTCGCGGCGTCGAAATCGAACACCCGTTACGTCCGCGGAATTTCTACGACGTACGTAGAGCCAACAAGGCGAACAATGTTTTCATGAGCGACCTGTCCTTCATTGTTGTTACTCGCTCGTACGCGCCGCTGAATTGAATTTCGGATGTAAATTTCCGAACTTGGATTCAGAAAAAGGCTGCCGGTGCGAGTTATGATATCACATGGTATTTATTGCTTTGTATGATATATTTGCTGTGTTATTTATTGGATTTGATTCTCTTATTTGCAATTTTATGTCTATATCATTTATTGAATTTAAATTTCTTAATGGCAATTTTTTTTACTAATAATATTTTGTGCAACTTCTAATTGAATTTGAAAATATTTACTGATGATATTTTATGTGATTTTTGATTTGAATATTCGATGGATTTATTGATTATATATAACTGAGATTTATTTGAGTTATCATTTCTCATTCTGTAAACGGAGAATATTACGCTATTTTCTTTCAACAGAATTAGGAATGATAGCGCCATTAAAATGTTTTTATTATGTTCAATTATAATTGGTTGTGAATTTAATATGCATTTTTTTGATGTACAATTGTTATGCAATTTACTAATTGATACGGTATTTCCTGTGCTATTCATTTATATTTCATTAGATTATTTATTCAACTTTTCGATTTACCTTGCCGGGCTGCTTTTCGTTATTTATTCGTGTTGGTTTATGTCTTTATTTATCGCGGTAATATTCTTCCGTACATTTTCGTGCAAATTGTAAATATTTTTTTTATTTATTATTTCAATTTCAAATTTGGGCGAGAACAGCGAGTTCGCGTTTCTCATTTTCTCATTTTCTCATTTTCTCATTTTCTCACTTTCTCACTTTCTCTCTTTCTCTTTTTTTTATTTCTTCTTCTTTCTCTTTCTTTCGTTTTCCTTTCTCCTTCCTGAGATTTATCTCGCTCGCTGTTCTACCTGTTAATCTCTAGTCTTTTTTTTATTTGTGATATTTTATTTATTTTCGTTAGTTAAGATAATTTATTATTTTTGTTTATTTAATAGTATTATTTGGAAATTCGTTAGATTGTCGTCGCGTTGTCGTTTTCGTTCAATTTTGTTTTTTTTCTTTTTTTCGCTGCCGGTATTGCGAGTTTTAGTTGTTCTGCGGGTTCGACGCGTTCGAGCACCCAGAAATAGCACAGGTCAGACCACCGATATATTTTCTTGTATTGCCATTATTTTATCTTGTTATTTTTGCATTTTGTTGTATTTTCTGAATTCTTTTTATGTACGATTCATCCTGCGCGGTTGAATCGAAAATATCATGTGGTGATGGACGGGCCGTTTTGAGAGTTGTGCCGTCGTAGAAAGTGACGTCTCGTGTTGTTTTTTTTTGTTTTTTTTTATTCCCATTTGCGGACACGAGAAGATTACGCTCACTTTTGCGAAAAGAACTCTCAGCTGCTGGACTGAGTTGTTCATTTGCGATAAAATTTAGCCGATTGGAGACGAGAGAGTACTCTGTATAAAATATTGTATAAATTGCTGGGGATTAAGCAAGCCGAGCTAGAGTATTCGCGCTGCCGGATTTATCGGCGAGACATTCGCGTGACCGGGTATTGCCGGGGGAAATCGGAATTTTTTTTTCTTCGCGTAAGACATTGTTGATATCGCGGCGCGGTCGAGAACGAGTTCCCTTTATTATCGCGTAAGGGAATCAACAATCGGGATTGATTTCCAAATAGGATCAAGGTGAAGTACGAAAGTCGCGTTATCGAGGAGAATTCGAGCTGCCGGTAAATATGCTTCGTCCACATTGGGAAGCAGGGGGGGACGAATGGGAATACCACTCCGTGTACGACGAGGTCACGGACGGAAATGATAATTCGGACGCGATGACTTCGGACGAGGAGCGGACCGGGGGAATGAGGTCGCCACCCCGCGATTTCACCCTGCCGGTGCCGAAACTCGAAAAGAAAGCGTACCCTCCCCCGTCCTCCCCTCAGCGGAACATGGGCAGAAGGCCGCCGGAAAACCTCCCCGACCCTTTGGGACGACCTTCGCCGAGTACCAGTGGCGAAATGTATTGCCGCGGTACCCCGATTTCAGAAGTCATGAGACGATGGCGAATAAAATTTTCTGGGGCGCCAGAGGAAGACTCAGAAGCCTTCCTCGAGCGCCTGGTAGACCACAGAAAATATGGGAACATCGCAGACCGGCACCTACTGCGGTGCCTGACGGTTTGTTTAGAAGGGACGGCATTGCACTGGTACAAGGCGAGGGAGGCCCAAATGGGAACGTGGGAGGATTTTGTGAACGCGTTCCGGAGATTTTTCGGCGATCCGGAATATCGCGACACCTTGATCCAGAATATTAAGGATAGGGCTCAAGGGGAATACGAACCCCTTCGCGATTACATCGTCAGCATGCGAGCGATGTTCGACCGACTGAACCCACCGTGGCCGGAAGAAAAGAAAATAAGACGGGCTTACTGGGGGGCGAAGCCAATTTTGAGAAACGCAATTGCGTTAGCGACACTAACTTCATTCGACCAGCTGGAAGACGCGTTAATAGAGGCAGAGCGCGAGTCCGATATAGAGAAATTAAAACGCAACCCGAAGCCATCGGAGATGGCTCATCCGAGCTTCGCGTACGACCCCACTCGCTACACCCCCCAAAAACATCTGGGAAGGGGAAAAACCGTGCACGTAGAATACGCGAACGCGATAGCTGCCGGGAGTAGTAGGGAGAGTGACCGAGCCCCCACCCCCGCATACGGAGAACCCCGGTTTGGGTCGAGTAAACGAGACTCTTTAGCGCCGTGCGCAAATAATTTTTCTGCTGCCGGGCGAAGAGAATCGGGATATCGACCCGAACCGAGGGAGAGATCGTACAGTGCCCCACCGCGTAGAATAAACAACACCGCGAACACCGATCGGCGAGCGGAACAGCCGCGCGATAAGCAACGCGCGTCCGGAAGTTCGTCGTTCGAGTGTTGGAACTGCCGGAAGATCGGACATAGGTCGCGAGATTGCCGGGAAGCACCAAGGGTGCACTGCTACGGGTGTGGAGCGCCGGGCATAACAATTAAAACCTGCAAGAAATGCCATAGGCAGACGGGAAATGGGGGGAAGAGTCACTCACCGGGGCCGGAGGGACTCTACCGGAATTAATATCGGCCCGAGTAGTCACCATCGGGGAAAGGAAAAGGCCACCTCTATTAACGGTCGAAGCACTGGTCGGAGAGCTGCCGGTGCGTGCCCTGGTAGACTCCGGGTCGTCGATCACGTTCGTCAGTCGTGACGTAATAAATCGGGTCGACGACGGAGTCATTATATTAGAAAACACCGAAAAGCCCTGCTACTTCCTCCTGGCCACGGGGACAGTCGATCGAGCGGTCGAGAGAGCCCACTTCGCGATTAGAATAGGGAAAAGGGAACAACGGATCTCGGCGCGCGTGTTAGAAAATCTCGTGACCCCTCTCCTGTTGGGTACAGACTCGATTGCACTCTTTGGGATTGTGGCGGAATACCACAACGCGATCTGGTATTTTGCATCAGACCCGAGCGAGAAATTCCCCTTCGAAGACGCTCCCCCAGCCACCGTGTGTTGCGGATTACGAGAACTGGGCCATTACGAAAAACTACGTTTGCAGAAGTTCCTCGAGACCGAGCTGCCGGAATTCGAAACCATGAAAGGATTGACCGACCTGATCAGCCACCGGATAGACGTGGGTGACCATCCTCCCATTAAACAACGTTATTATGCCGTCTCTCCCAAAATACAGGAGGCCATCTACGCGGAAGTAGACGCTTTGTTAGCGGACGGCATAATAGAACCGTCGCAAAGTGGCTGGTCAAGTCCAATAGTGATGGTCAAGAAGGCCAACGGGAAGTACCGGTTTTGTTTGGACTTCCGGAAAGTGAACGAGGTCTCGAGGAAAGATGCGTACCCGCTACCGCTCATGAGTCAGATCCTAGACAAACTCCGAGCGGCAAAGTACATTTCGACCCTCGATCTTAGTCAGGCGTATTTCCAGATCCCTTTAGAGCCAAAAAGTCGGGAAATAACAGCATTCACCGTGCCGGGAAAGGGACTTTTTCAATTCCGGAGAATGCCGTATGGGCTAACGGGAGCCCCGGCTACTTTTCAACGACTGTTAGACCGTCTAATTGGGCCTGAGATGGAGCCCCACGCGTTTGCCTATCTAGACGATATTATTATCGTAACCGAAACATTCGAACAACATCTAGAATGGTTGAAACGCGTCTTAGATAGAGTCAAAGCTGCCGGTTTAATCATAAACCCGAAAAAGTGCGAATTTTGCCGCGCGGAAGTCAGGTACCTGGGTTTCGTGGTTAGTAAGGAAGGACTAACTGTTGATCCGGAAAAGATCCGACCGATAGTGGGGTATCCAGTTCCGAAGAACGTGAAGCAACTGCGGCGTTTCTTAGGGATGGCGTCCTGGTATAGGAAGTTCATCCCGGGATTCGCAACAGTTGCGGAACCGTTGAATGAACTACTTCGGAAGGATCGCGAGTGGGTCTGGAAGGACGGACAACAATCCGCCTTCGAAACCCTACGCGAAATGATAACGACCGCGCCAACACTATCGTGTCCCAACTTCGAAACCCCATTCACGGTCCAGACGGACGCAAGCACAGTCGGGTTAGGGGCGGTCCTGACGCAAGAGATCGAGGGTAACGAAAAAGTAATTGCATTCGCGAGTCGCGCTCTTACGCTGCCGGAAAGTACTCGGCAACCGAATTGGAGTGTCTAGCGATACTGTGGGCGGTACAAAAATTTAGACCGTATTTGGAAGGGTACAGGTTCAAAGTGATCACGGATCACAACAGCTTGAGGTGGCTGCGAACGTTGAGAAATCCCTCGGGGCGATTGGCGCGATGGGCCCTACAGTTGTTAGAATACGACTTCGAAGTCGTATACAGACAAGGCAAATTAAACACAGTGCCGGATGCACTCTCGCGCGCGTTTGAGGGAACGGGAGTCGTCGGAGAGGAATTCGAGATCGCGGCTGCCGTGCGTGCGGAGTGGTACGAGAGTAAATTCGCGGAGGTAGAGAGGAACCCTTCAAAATTTAAGGACTGGTCGATTCGGAATGGGGAATTATTTTGCCGGAGAACAGATCCTCTTATCGCGGAAACCTTAGGTCATGACGGGGACGAATGGAAACTGGTAGTCCCAGAGGAGCGCAGGACCGAGATCTTGCAAGAGGTACATGACGGCCCTCAAGCAGGACACTTAGGTGTCGAGAAAACGTACCACCGCGTCGCGACACGATACTACTGGCCGGGCATGTATAGAACAACCGTCGAATACGTAAGACGCTGTACCACGTGCCAGCTTACGAAAGTGGAGCAGACACTCCCTCCCGGGCTGATGGGTCGGCGCCGTATCGACATGCCCTGGTCAGTAGTCGCTGCCGATATCATGGGTCCGTTTCCTCGAAGCAAGTCCGGTCACGCGTACCTCCTAATAATGCAGGATCTGTTCACAAAATGGATCGAGTGCGCCCCACTCCGACGAGCGACCGGTCCTAATATTGCGGAGGCCCTCGAAACCCTTATTTTTTCGCGATGGGGAACACCGGATGTGCTCCTCACGGACAACGGCACGGAGTTCGTGAATAAGACCATTCACGAGCTAGCTGCCGAATACGGGATAAAAATTACGACGACCCCAACGTACCACCCGCAGGCAAACCCCGTAGAGAGAGTCAATCGAGTACTAAAAACGATGATAGTCGCGTACATCGGGAGGGATCACCGAGAGTGGGACGTGCATCTACCGAAGTTCCGATTTGCCTATAACACGGCGTATCACTCGATATTACAAGCGTCCCCAGCATTTTTGAATTTCGGGCGAGAACCGCGGCCAGCGAGATGCGTGCGGGCGGCTAAGGAGCCGCCACTAGATTGCGAGGTAGCGCCGATAGAGCCTTGGAAGGGTAGGGTTGCCCAGCTGCAAACGTTGCGCAGCTGGGTAATAGAAAATCTTGAGGACGCGTATAACCGTCAAGCGCGTTATTATAACGAAAAGCACCGTGAGGTGGAATTAGAGGTAGGGGACAAAGTAATGAAGAGACACAGAATTCTCTCGTCGGCTACCCAACACATCGCGGCAAAGTTAGCCCCTAAATACATCGGCCCCGTCGTAATAACGCACAAATTGTCGCCGGTAGTCTACCGAGTGGCAACCGAAGACGGCAAAGATCTCGGGAAATCCCACATAAGCGACCTCAAGGCGTATCGTCCATCACACACGCCAGAAAACAGTTAATAACTACAGGAGGTTCCCCAACAGATTCGACAACGGGAGAAGCTGCCGGGGAAATAGGAGAATGGCGACGGCAGACGAAGCGGTGCTGAAGCTGTGGGAGGCCCTGAAGCTGGCGCACACCGTCGTAGGCGCGGGGGGAATCCGCCAGGCCGTGAGGCTGTACCTCGCGGCGGGGCGCGTGACCGGAGAGAGGGAGGTAGCCACCCAGACAAGCGAGGGTGGCACAGACCCCGCCGTGGAGAAAGCGGAACCCTCCAATGCTGCCGGAGAGCGGGCGAAGACCCCCACCGCCGCCAGAGAAGAGGCCGATCCTGGGACCGCTGCCGGAAGCGGTGGACTCGAACCGATAGACGAGATCTCGGAGGCGACCGATACAGAGAGAGAGAAGCTGCCGGAGCTCGCGGAGGACCAGTCAAAAGGAAAAGGGACAGACACAGCCATCTGTCGCCAAGGTCCGGCGCAAAGAAGACTGGACGCGATCCGGGCAACAATGGCCAGACTGGCAGGAGACCAGGCGGATGTCCCACTGGCCGAACCGAAGAGGGCGACCCCAAGGACATCACCACCAAGGGAACCCGCGACATGGATGCCGGGTGGGGACATTAGGACGGGAGTACCCGTCCTCGTGTACCTGGCAGGTTCAAAGGAACCAAAAATCGAGCGAATAGCGCCCAGACCAAAGACACCCAAACCAGGGGGTGAGGTCAAAAAGCTGCCGGGAACCTGCCAGACCGCCACACGCAAGACCGTATCAGGCAACCAGCCGTCCGAGAAGGAACGCAGGGCTCGCCAGGAGGGGTGTTGGGCCTGTGGCGCGACGGACCACAGGCAGCGCCACTGCAAGAAGAAGAGGGGCGACTACTGCTACCGGTGCGGGCGGCTGGGAGTGTCGGTGAAGACGTGCCCATTGTGTGGCCCACGCTGGAAAGCGGGGGGACCACACAACCCGTGGTGATGCCGGGACGAGGGGAAAAGGCGAACGTACAATATATTAAGTATATAAAATATAAGAGACGTTACGCCGCAGAGGGTGCACTGCTGGCGCAGAATTTTTTTTGTTTTTTGATTCCGTCCACGAAAATGTATGTTAAGTTACGTTAAACCCCGAAGCTGCCGGGGGGAAAATAAAAGGGCACATAGATGCCGGAAAAAGGAAATAGCAAAGAGAGTTCTGATTGTCCAGCCCCGAAATTCCCCTCGCAGAAAACGGTGTACGGTTAGCGTTAGGCGCAGAAAGATTTCGATTTTTCAGGTAGCTACTACGTCATAGGGAGACCTCGTCCGAAAAATTGTACAAGTGAGCGTAAGTATTCTATGTGTTACATGGTGATGGTAATTCTGGGGTTTAGAATACGGTGCCGGGAGACGGCCGAGGTTGAGCGTTCGCCACCGAGCCTGCGGAATTCCGACACGAGCTTACCACGGGTAAGACCCGGTCTTCCCCGGGGGGGAGGAGTTGTGACGTGGCGTTTTAGCCAACGTCCCCCGAGACCGAATAACGGAAGACCGGGTCACTTTCCGCTGCCGGAAAAGCGGGGCGAATTATGGCGAGCGCTCTCCCTGGGCACGAACGAGACCCATGGGCGACTTTTTCATATTTTTGAGCGTCGCGCCAATTTGCGCGACGCACGTTTGCAGGACCGTCACCGGATCCCGAAAGGACCCGGAACACTTTTCCCCGCGGAGGAAATCGAACGCGAAAGGCGCCGGCGAAGGAAAGAGCTGCCGGAGAATCGACAAGGCCCAGGACAAACAACCTGGAGGCGCCACCAAAGAGCAGGAAGGCCAAGACGATATCGCAGCTACTTTGGCGTCGCCTCAACCGGGAAGCAACGAGTTCCGCCGCCGGATTGGCCAAAGTCGATCGGCTGAGCGAGACGAGGCGAATCAGCGTCAGCACCGCCGAAGAAGCCACCAATCGCCGGACGCCAGGGACCGCCACGCTGAGCGAGGCCCGTGCCGAAATTCGGGCGGCGATTGGACTAAGCGCCCCGCGGGGAGAAGCGCGCGGAAAGGGGGGACGCCTCACTTCCGCGTTCCCGAGTCAACGCGGAAAGGATCACTCTCTCGTAGGCAATTAGCGCGACCACCCGGAATTGTAATCGTGTAAATTAAAGTCTATTGCGACGCACGCTGCCGGAGACGGAATAGAGGAGAACCCGTCCGAACGAACGAGAAGGTGCCGGTGGTAAGTTCTGTCGGATTTCCCGGTAAATAAATAGAGTGATTTTGGTTCGCGTTGGCTCGGTGTGCGTGACGGTTTCGCGATCGCGTCGCGGAACTTCGACGTTGCTCTGCGGCTGCCGGCTGCAGCCAGTCCGCAAGTAAAATCATCAGTCGAGCGGTAGGCGCGCGGGGAAATTATTTAGCGAAGTGCCGGGCACTAAATATCGAATTAGCGAGGATCCGCGCGTCTCCGTAACGTTCACGTCAACCTCGGGTCGTCCCACGGTGGGACGCCGCCACGTGCTCGCGTCGTATTCGCGATAAAAGTGCCGGTCACGAGAGGTCTATTGTAACGCGTTTTTTCATCTGAATCCGGGCGTGAAACGTGTGAATCGCGTACGCTAACGCTTCCATCGCGTGTTGCCGGGTTTGACGCGATCTCGAGAGACAAGGCGCGCGTGCGAAAAACATCCGTCGCCGATAATTTGTAACGCGCCGGTTAACCTCTTCCTCGCTGCCGGTGTCGACCGGCAGCGCGATAATTTCAACTGTCGCCAATAAACTCTGGTTAACCAAATTCTATCGAGTAGTGATTTCGTGAGAAACCTTCCCGCCGCGGGGAACGCCTCGTGGTCGTTCCGCGTAGTATCCTGGGCCCGCTCGCGTTAGATCCGCGTATTTTGCCGGTTGTCGCAGGCTCGTAGACGCGTAATTCGAGCAGCAGTTCGCTCGAGTATTTCACGTGGCACCTTCCGTGCCTGGCGCCCGAAGATTCGCGGAATTCCATCTTAAAGTGACGAGCCTGCGAACAACTTTTGTCCCGGGTGGACCGCGTTTCGCGCGGCCGAACGCGGCCCGGCTGTACAGCTTGTAAATACCCGGTGTCGTCGAAGTTTCCGCCCCTCCGGCGGGGACGATTTGCTCGACGACGTGACAGTATATACTTTGTACATTAACGATTTTGCTCGCTTTTGTAGGTATGCTGTTTACGCCAGAACGCACTGAGGAGAACGTGTTACCGGCCACGAGTAGGAGGACAAAGATGCTGCTGCGACAACCACTGGCAGAACGTGCTCTCCAGGAATAGAGGAGTAGAGAGCTGCGACAACCGGGAACAAGGAAGACGCCCAGTTTCTGGCATGGTAAGCACAACTCATTTTGCCATTTAACGCATGTATAAATGTATATACTTTGTACATTAACGAGTTTGCTCGCTTTTGTAGGTATGCTGTTTACGCCACATCACGTCACCGGCCACAAGTTTGCAGAAGGAGAAACAATTATAAACAGAGGGTGGCCCACATAACTCTTTAACAGCTCAAAGCAATGTTTGTTTTTATGTAATTTTTGTTGGACAATTGAAGGCCACCTTCATTTCTTTTAAAGGGAATGAGGTAATTTTTAATACATCCAATCGATGCAGCTGGAAATTGGTTATAAAAAAAATACTAACCTTTGTGTGTCGAAAAGTTTGTAGTTCAAGAGATATTTCAATTTAAATAACTCTAAAATATCATTACTGTCGTACTAAGACGTTACACTAGTAAGCAGACGTCTTAGTAAGTCGGAAATGGTGTTTTAGAGTTTTTTAAATTGAAATATCTCTTGAACTACAAACTTTTCGACACACAAAGGTTAGTATTTTTTTTATAACCAATTTCCAGCTGCATCGATTGGATGTATTAAAAATTACCTCATTCCCTTCAAAAGAAATGAAGGTGGCCTTCAATTGTCTAACAAAAATTACATAAAAACAAACATTGCTTTGAGCTGTTAAAGAGTTATGTGGGCCACCCTCCACCCTTTGTACAATAAACTTGTATGTAACATCTAAACTGATAAAATTTTTGTAACTCATGCGTTTTTTTTACTTTAATAAAGAATGTTAATAATAATAATGAATAAAAAATCGAGATTCATTATTCCCAAATCCATTTATTTATTTTCCCTTAAACAATTATTATCATCAAAAATAATTTAGTCGATTAATTTTTAAAATTGTTCGAGAATAAAAAAGAAAAACATTCAATGTAGTTTTTATTTCACAAAAATCCTCAGTCTACAAAAACTATTGTAGAAAATAAAATTATAAAAATATTCAATGATGTTTATCATTTCGTTTTCCTCCTTGCGTGCCAAATAACGAAAATAGGTAAAAGGAAGTTTCACTTCAATAAAAAGTAAATGAGTAATAATTTTCTTTACCGACACCTGCCACACTAGTGCGACTTGCCTTACACCTACATAACGACGTTTGCCACATTAGTGCGACCGTGCTGCCGTCTTACAATCTCGGACCTACTTTAAATTTGGCAGAAACGTGGTAGGACCTGGCCTCGGTACGACCTACCACGTTTCTACCGAAGGTAGGTCCTACCACGTTTCTACCGAGGGCATTTTACGAGCCCTCACGGTCATAACTTCCCTCGGTAGATTTGAGGCATTTGGCTATCTGGGTACACTGGTAAGATTACCTTAAAATTGATTTATGAATATTTAGAAATGTCATACGAATAAATCGAAAATGAAATCTGATCGAAGCTGCTGGTATTTAAACCGTGAACATAATACTAAAAATCATATATTAGCTCGTATCACTTTGTAGAAGGAAAAGAGAGAATAAATGTAGCGTTAAGGTAAATAGAAGTTTAGTGTAGGAAGTGTAAATACCCAGATAGCCAAATTCCTCGAATCTGCCGAGGGCAAGTTATGACCGTAAGGGCTCGAGGACGGGCCCTCGTCCGAAACGCGGTTCGATCTGGCCTCGGCAGGTCCGTCCTCGTTTCGGCCAACGCTCTAGTGTGCGTGACGCACACAGCGCTAGACACGTATACATACACGAGGATTGCAGAGGTTCCGTATATTTCGAATCCTGACGTTATAATGCACATTTCAGGGTTCTAGGTAGTCGCAATCGCTAGATAAAAGATTAATCTAGGTGGGACGGACCCTAAGAATGGATGAATTTTACGTATTCAAGGCATAATTTACATTATTCGGCGGTTTTAGGTTTATGAAAATGTCTCTCGCTTATCCCGTTACTTCTCACGGCTCCGCTACTTGTTGTCGAACGAGGGCAGCACGGTCGCACTAATGTGGCAAATGTCGTTATTCAGGGCAAGTCGCACTAGTGTGGCAGATGTCGGTAAAGAAAATTTTTACTTTTTTATTTATTTTAACATATTTTACTTATTTCGCACGCAAGGAGGGAAAACGAAATGATAAAGCTCATTGAATAATGTATTTTTGTAATTTTATTCTTTATAATTATTAGTTTTCGGATCTTCGTGCAAAATAAAAATCGATTTAATAATAGTGATATTGAAATAAAGTAAAGGTATTAAATGAAAAGCGATGTTGAAAATTTTCAAAAAATTTTAAAATTTATCTACTCAATTCGGGTTGGTGAAGGGAAAACAAATGAATGAGCTAGTAGGGATTAATGAAGCGTCATTATTACATTATTATTATTATTATTAATACTCTTTATTGTTGTAAAAAAACACATGAATTACAAAATTTTATTAACATGGATCATATAATAATTTTACTTTGTACAGGGTGGCCCACATAACTTTTAACAGCTGAAAACGATGTTTGTTAGATAAATGAAGTCCACCTTCATTTCTTTTAAATGGAATGAGATTTTTTATTAATACATCCAATCGATGCAGCTGGACAGTCGTTACAAAAAAAAGTACTAACCTTTGTATGTCGAAAAGTTAATAGGTCTGGAGACATTTCAATTTAAATAACTCTGAAACACCATTACAGTCGTACCAAGACGTTAGCGTTTACTTACTAGTGTAACGTCTTAGTACGACTGTAATGGTATTTCAGAGTTATTTAAATTGAAATGTCTCCAGACCTATTAACTTTTCGACATACAAAGGTTAGTACTTTTTTTTATAACGACTGTCCAGCTGCATCGATTGGATGTATTAATAAAAAATATCTCATTCCATTTAAAAGAAATGAAGGTGGCCTTCATTTATCTAACAAACATCGTTTTCAGCTGTTAAGAGTTATGTGGGCCACCCTCTGTATATAATAGTTTCTTCTTCCGCAAACTTGTGGCCGGTCACGCGTTGTGGCATGCACAGGATACCTAAAAAATACAAAGACAAACACATTAATGTACAATATGTATGTGTTTGTCTTATATATATATATATATATACACATGTATACATGTGTTACATTGCATATTAAGATATACTTACTGCGTCAGAAACTAGACAGACGTCTTCCTCGTTCCTGGTTGTCGCAGCCCTCTCCTCCTCGATCCCTGGACAGCACATTCTAGGAAGTCGTTGTCGCATCGTCTTCGTACTCCAACTTCTGGCCGGCATCACGTTCTCCTCAGTGTGCAATTCTGGTGTAAACAGCATACCTACAAAACCAAAAAACAAACAGAATTATTAATGTACAGTATATATATATATATATATATATATATATATATATATATATATATATATACACATGTATACATGTGTTACATTGCATATTAAGATATACTTACTACGTCAGAAACTAGACAGACGTCTTCCTCGTTCCTGGTTGTCGCAGCCCTCTCCTCCTCGATCCCTGGACAGTGTGTGTTCCGGCGTAAACCAAGCGGATACCTACAAAAAAACAAGCAAAGTCATTAATGTTCTACATAAATATATACAGGTGTTGAATAGTATAATCAGATACACTTACCACAGCAGAAACTATATGTCTTCCTCGCTCCTGACTGCCTGCCTGCCTGCCTGTCTGTCTGCCTGCCTGCCTGTCTGTCTGTCTGCCTGCCTGCCTGCCTGTCTGTCCGTCCGTCTATAATCTAAATCACTTCTCTGTACTTACGATGAAACGAAAAGGTTAGAATTACATGGTTATGTTATGACAGGACGTTACATTGATTAAAGTCAACGAAATAGTTATTTAAATAAAAATAAATTTTTTTAAAATACCACGTTTTTAAGACGGACTAAAAAGTATAGAATAATTTTTCCTAGCCCCATTCAGATTCCTATCCCCATACAGATAGTCCTGGAAATTTGTGATTATGAATTTTGAATAGCTATGAAAATACTTGTGAGATTTAAAACGAGAAACGTGGGGCGCGAGATAATAGTAAGGAGTGCATCATATCATTTGCAGTGCAATAAAATTGTTACTGATTTAGGTGAACTATTCATGCATCTATTGCATGCGCCCACGTTTTTCGTTTTAAATCTTACAAGTATTTTCATAGCTATTCAAAATTCACAATCACAAATTTCCAGGACTATCTGTATGGGGATAGGAATCTGAATGGGGCTAGGAAAAATTATTCTATACTTTTTAGTTCGTCTTAAAAACGTGGTGTTTTCAAAAAATTTATTTTTATTTAAATAATACCGATAGGTTTCCCCATTACCCTGGAGGTACTATCGACAATGCATTTTTTTTTATGTGGTTTCCCCGGTAGGCCTAATCCACGTGCAAAATGAAAATGATATTATGCCTCATCAGCGTGTGCAAGTACTACGACAACCCATTGAGAGGTTCCCAATGTGCTATCGTAGTTGTGGCTGAAGAAGGGCATGCGATAACATTTAGCCCTAACATCCTCTAAACTCGCAGGGACGGTTTCGGTGCACAAATTTGCACACTTAAAAATTTCGAAATCTGTTGATTTTACGGTAATGTCGTAGAACGACTCCACAGTTTGAAATAAATGAATGGCTAATTCAACGGAATCTTGGCGTTGGTGGACCGACGAAATAAGACAAATTGAGCCGTCGCGTAAAATACAGCAGTTGTCGCGATCGTCTACTGCTGATAATAAAGTGTTACCGAATCGAATTTTCGGATGACAAACCGCGCCGTTGCTATCGAGAAACGACATGGACGCAGAGATAGAGGTTGAAGAATTACAACCTTCCTCTCTGCTGCCATGCCGTTCCAATTCAGCCATTCTGTTGGCGAATTGCTGCAACGGCTGGTTTGGCTTCCGAAAAAACGAGCTGAAAACCGACATATTATTTTCGAACGGAAACGCGGAAAATGAATCTAAATTCCCGAAATGTTCCACGTCATCCGCCAAATGCAGAAGACCGTGGACATTGTACGAGCAAAAACAGTCTCCATAGTACTGTTTGCATAACCTGACGAAGAATTTAAGACCGGCTTTTGCGAATTTAAAGTGTTTTGCGGTTAGGTGGGGAGAAACTAGTATTCTAATGGCACTGTGCAGAAGCAAAAAATGTTTGTATGTCAAATCATCGAGTTGTTGGTGCATAACGACCGGGCCGGTATATAATAAAAACTGCCGAAATTCTGTTGCTTTGAATTTAGAGAATTCGGAAATGGGTTGGGGGCGCCGTGCAAAATCGGTTGGGCAATATTTTACTATTTGATTTATCCGCGCGGTGGTTATCGCGAGTTTTTCGGGGGTTAGGCGTACATTTTCCGAATATTTACCGCACACCCAGGCGGACAACAATTTTTTTGCTACCCCGAGGCAAACCAAGTGCATATATTCGAACGGTACTTGGGAAACCATTCCCATTGATAATGCAGTTAACGCGTTATTACGGGTTTTGTGAAAATGTAGATCGTCAGCCGGACGTCTCGCGTATTCCTCGTCGGTACGAGGGGGGGTTTCAACGTCGCAAAAAACCGTGCGACCCTGTACTGTCTTTCCGGAAAGACGACATTTCGAGCAGGGGTGGAGGGACGTGTGCGCGAGATGATTCAAAATAAAAGCGCGGGCTGGCGCGTCAGCAATAAAAGATCTTAACTCGATCGCGATTCTACTTCCCTTGAAAAAAATGCCTCCATTCGACATGATTGATTTCATGTCGGAGACAAATTTTTCAAGGTACTTTTCGGAATTCATTGGTTTCCGCGGACCTTTGTATATCCCTACTACGATGGGTTTGCTATTTTTGATATTACTGACTCTAATTTGGATGGGCCACAAATGTATTAGGTTGGATGCGTCTAATACGCATCCGTCTACATGAAAATCTATCTGCAATCTATCGGGAATGGTTTCCAAAGTATTATGTAACGAAGCTATTAAGTTGGATTCTACATCGAAATGAATGTATTCTCCGGGTTCCACCACAGACGTGATGACCCTATCGCGCGGTGTGCTGATAAGCGTTCTCACGTCCTTTGGCAAATTGGTCAAACTGCGATGCGTTCGCAGGACGCGCAATAAATTGTTTCCCTGAGTGTGCGTGATTCTATTGTCGACGACGAATGACGCTAAAAGATCGCGAAACGATGGTTCCGACACAGCGCTAGCAGATTGCCCGGCTGTATCGTCGCATCGCGGAACGGACGAAGAAGACGCGTCGCGATTTTCTACAATTTCCGGGGACTCTACATTTTGATTAACCGCGAATGAAAGGGGGGTTGTGCTAGCGTTCTGCACAGTGCCATCGTTAGCGGGACCGTCTGCTGTATTGCGCGAGGACCTCAAACTTTGTCTTATTTCGGCCCAATAACGCCGTTGTTGACGGGCACTTAAATCCCGATAAGATTTTCGCGAGATGGAGGGTTTCAAAGGCCTGCGAGGAGACATTGGGGCAAAGTGTTATCGATAATTAATTAAAAATACCTGTCGATGTCTGGCTGGCTGGCTGGCTGGCTGGCTGGCTGGCTGGCTGGCTGGCTGGCTGGTTGGCTGGCTGGCTGGTTGGCTGGTTGGCTGGTTGGCTGGTTGGCTGACTGTCTTCCTTCCTTCCTTCCTTCCTTGCTTGCTTCGTTGCTTTCTTCCTTCCTTGCTTGGTTGCTTCCTTCCTTCCTTCCTTGCTTCCTTCCTTCCTTGCACGTGGTGCGCGTAATCCTCAAAAAAATCGAGCGTTGCACTGCACTACACAACACAACACTGTAAATAAAATATGGAGCACTGGAAAACACCGCACTCGCGAGTAATTATTACAGGAAAGCGATGGTGTGGTGCGACCGTCCGAAACGAACGCGAACAGAAAACTGGACGAGCGGTGGGATATTCATGGGCCGTGGGCCCTGGGCCCTTGCCCTAAGCCGCCGGTTCCCTCTCCCTGACGTACTGATGTCGACCGCGCTGCCTCACAATGGTCTGGATTGGAAACTCGTGTGCCATTTTGTTATAACTTTTGATTCAGTAGAGATATTGCAATGAAATTTTCACTAAAAATATTTAAAAAATAGTCACTTTTAACTGTAAGTAATTAAACATTTTTTGCGTTTGTTGAACAATAATTTTTTATTAATTTTCATTGGTATTCTTGATTTAAAAAAATTTTTTTTTTATACAACCGTACAAGCTATTTTTTACTTTCTAAATATGTATTTTTTATATTTATGTTTCACACATGTAACGTTTTATGGAATACGTCAAATATAAATTCAAGAAATCTTGTTGCAGTCAACACATACAAAAATTACCGTAGAGGTAAAAACACATCACAAGCGTGTCAAAGATATTTTTTATAATAACTTATAATGATTATAATTTTTTTATTGGAGGCTTGTGAAGCATGTTCGTGTAACTTTTAAATCGTAATTATTTATTAATTATTAATTTTAAAGCTTCTGCTTCTAACTGCCTTACTTTTTTACTACCTTACATCTTTATTTTACTAGAGGTGGGCGGAACATCGGGACGAAACGGAACTGAAAAGCTTCTATTACATTTCAATACTAAAGAATTACCTCGGATGCAATATTTCACTCTAAAATCTTACATTTTTCGCTATCTGAAATCATTTGATAATAATTCGTACCAACAATACACCTCGCGAACATTCTATTGCCAAATATTTGAGAAAATAAATAATTTTTTCACATACCCGACCGCCATTTTGTTTCATTAATTTTTACATCAGATTCATATTCAACGACCCTCGAGTTTCAGCAATTGATGCGATACCGCGTTCAACTTTGGTAGCTTTATACAATAATAATTTGAACGGGAGGAAGGGTGGGAATTAATTTTTTCATGATTATTTAGAGGAAGGTGTACTAAAAATATTCCAATTTATTAGAAAGCTAAACTTGGCTAAACTTTCAAGATGTACCATCTTAAATAAAAAGGACTTCACAAATTTTTCTTACGGCATTGAGCAGTATTATTTAAATAGAGTATTTACATTAATAGATAATAGATGGATATGATTTTTATCACAAAAGTCTGCTCTTCAATATAAACAAAAAAAGCGTGAGAAAATATTAAATAGGAACGTCAGGGCACCGCATCAAACAGAAGCCATTTTTCTCGTAAAAATTACTCCTCTTAAACTGTCCTACTTTCAATGTTTATTACAACCATTATATTCATTGAATTGTACTATTTTCATCATTTCCGAGATCCGTGGGCAAATCTGTGGAAAGTTCGTTTTTGGGCAGAAAGGCACACGATTTTCCAATCCAGACCACTGTGTGTGCCCGTGTGTTGGTGCCTGCTCGATTTCGCACGCGTCACACACAATCGTACCTCTACTCTGTCCGTGTTAACTATACCTGCTCGACCGGTATGCTCGACTTATTTTGCCTATAAAAAACGTGATTGCATACGTCAAACTTGAGTTTTTCAATTTCTTATTATGCATACGGTTCATTCATACGAATTTAACAATATATTTTCAATGTTTTAGAAATATTTAAGTAACACTTTATGTAACAAAGCGTTGTCAACATTCGGGTATGTATCGCACAAGATACAATTTTTTCTTTCTCTCAAATCACATTTTTCATGGAGAATTATTGCTTATTTCAGTGTAATGACGCTGCAAATTACTTAATATACGCCCACGGTCAAGACAACAAGTGCAACTTTCAGTTTAGAGTTAAACCAAAAACATTGTTAATTGTCTACGTCTATTTTCAACTTGAGCGATTGATGAAGTTCGCGCTGTCTATCTTTGTCACTCTCTGTAGTTACAGAAAAAAAGGAACATACTTAAGGTTACGAATGCGAAGTTCAGAATCAGAGTTTGGCAGAATACGTGATTACATCCATATTTCGTATCGTGAATGATGGATACTAAATTTGTAATTAGTTACTCGAGGATTTAGACCCAAAAGTATCTTCAATCCGAAGTTTAATTCGATACTTTTGCATCTGCAGCAGAAGAGTCCGAAGCGACGGATACATTTGTAGCTAGTATCTGTATCTAAGTTAAAGATCCTCAAGTGGATAGTGGGATATAAAATAGTAGGATTTGTCCTCGCTTCGTTTATTAGTACAATCGGTAGTGCGAATACTTGTGCGGCGTTCGTGTTGTAGCCTCGGATAGGGTTAGGATCGACTGGCTGCGCTTGTTGCATTTCCAAACGCATCGCGGTTAGAGAAAGCTAACAGATGGGCGAGAAAAAGAAAAGAGAACGGAACAGGAAAACTTGAGAAGACAGCAACAGGATGCGTTGGAATTTAGTGGAGGGCTGGTCACCAAATGTGCGACCAGCAGTGAGGAAACAGAGAACAATAGCGTGACAGAGTTGTAAAGGAAAGAGAAATTTTTAGGAGAAATATGTAGTAGTGCAATAAACACGGCTGGGTAACCCCACGGCCAGGCAGGTATATCGGTGGGATACGGCAAAAGTCTAATTGCTAAACTTTGTTATTTCGCATAATTTTTCCATGGAGTGACGTCAAGAGGGATCGCGGCGTTCTTCTGATTACAATAAGACTAAACTCGATAGACTTTCGAGCTGCGTCTGGTGGTTGTAATCGTGAACGTATTCGCGAAAGGATCCGTAGACTTTCAAAAGATCCTTTTCCTCATTTTCTGCTAACACGACGAGGTGCCAATGCGACGAAGGCTCTGTTGCTGCGGCCGAGTGGAGCAATAAACACGGCTGGGTTATTTGTGCATCGACTGGACTCTTTTATTTTTACTGGGTGTATTATTCAGTAATAAAACCAGTGTTTTATTGGGGTGTAGAGATATTGTTGGATGAAGGATATAATAAGAACAAGGTTTATACTTCGCTGCTTTTTATTATATATTTTACAAGCAGCGGTCAATTGTCCTTCGTGTCATTAGCTTTCCGTGACAATGGTGATCACCGTTTCACAAACCACCGGCGCGACGCATTAGTAACGGTAAGTATTCCTAATATTACTTGAGGTGTACATTTCGTGTCACGAAACTAATCAATCTTATTTACAGGGTACACAAACGATGCACAAATCCATGTAAAAATATGTTAAGTAGAGCTGTAATACAGTCGGTAAAGGACTGGAGGCCGAAAGTACTGAGAAAATATTTTTCCGATAAATTATTTTAAATTAGTCTAAACATAGTTAAAGAATGTTTTTACCGTGGTTCATCAACAATCATATAAAAAAAATTGACTTGACCGGGGATTCGCACTTGGTCCAAAAATTCTTCAGCGGTTCCGCAGTCAGAGACCATTGCCGCTGCACCAACCGACGCCGTTGGAATTAACTTCAAAATATTCGAATATACCATGCACAGTGTTATTTTCGTGTTTGTGCTACGCACGTTTTAAAGTCTGGAATACGTTTCTCTGAGCGCAGGGACGTTTAATATTACATAATATTTTTTGTACAGTGGGGTGTTTGCACCAAAAAATCCGGAATAAACTCAGTTTTTAAAACTTCGTGTAAACCATATTATTTTTGTTGTACAAGATAGTGGAATACGTATAGAATATCGTACCATAGCTACTTTTTTCATTTATGCATTCATAAAAGAGTGTACTTCGTTAGAAGTCAGAAAATTTTGTGGTTACAGTGTATTTCTTTTCTATTCGCTGAAGTATCATTTACTTACTACAGATTTTCTAGTATTTGAAGTAACTTTGCCTGATTCTTCACTTTTCTTAGATTTTGAGGAGAGTATATGCTACACTTTAAAACAGTTGTGATTTCTTCTCCATATATTTTTTAATAGTTACTAATATTTCATGATATGCGATAGATCAATAATTATTATTCCAATTGCAAGATTTCATTAATCATTTTTCGGTACTCTTTCTTGTGTCATCTCGTTCCGTCAAATTACAGACAATTTAGATAGAAGTGAACTCCTCCTTCTCCTTCTCCTTCTCCTTCTCCCTCTCTCCCTCTCTCTCTCTCTCTCTCTCTCTCTCTCTCTGCCTCGCATCAGTTGTTGCTGCCGCGGACGCGGCCGTGTTCCTTTTTAATATGTGACTCTTCTGTGTTTCGAATTCGACAAAATGTTTCGAATAAAAGCTGGACAGTATTTAAAAATGTGCAAAATTCAATATTTAAAATTTCAAAAAAAATTTTTTTCCGACAAAAAGTAAAAATTACTTTGATTTTTTAAATGTTAAAGTACATTTTTTATTTCATAATGTTGTAGCTGGCGTCAGGACGAATCTAACGACCTACTTTTTTATGACCCTCAGCCCACAAATAACACTACAATATTTTATTCCCGTTTTTCGGTCAAATACCCCACTGTGCGTCGGGTCGTCTACTCGCTTTCGACGTGCATCCTATCGCAACATTAACGAAAAAATTTTCCTAATGCTCAACCGAAAGCCCCTAGGTCCAACAACACGACATATGTAGTATTTCAATTTTTCCAAAAATGATTGTATCTTGGAGACGTGCGTTTCTTGAAAAGACAAACGGTTTTCGAGAAAACGTTCATGTAAAACTCGTTTTTCCTGAATATATTCTAAACTAGTTGTCTCATCGAAAAATGTTATACGTAAACTCTGTAGATGGTCTGTCGAACGATGGGAAAGAAAGTGACATAATTCAAAGCATTTACCATACGCTGTCCTTCTTTGCGTCGTAAATTTTGGTCGTTCATTACTAGACTGCAAGAAGTTTCACTTCTGCCGCGCGTGGTTTTCTACGCGATGATTTTTGTCTAACCCTATCCCCTATGCTATTGGTCGCTTCCGATCAACAGAGGACTAAACTCGATAGAATTTGGAAGAGAATATTGTTGTATTCCTTGAAGTTTCCCCTTTAAAATGTGCCCCTGAAAATTATGGAGCTATAAAAAATTGGCGTCACAATGAGATGGTATAAAGAGCGCCGTTTCAAGTGAGGGCGAGTCGAGCGCACCGCGACAGTTATGGTCCGTTGTCTATATCGCTGGACTTTTAGGACGCGGAATATATTTATATTGTACAATTAACTGACTACTGACCGACTAGGGTCAGTTCCTTTTTTATTTGGGGCACCCTAAGCACAGGAAAAACCGAAAAACATTGGCCTTTTTCGAAAACGGTGGTACCGCCTCTTGGCAGAATATCGGTATAGAAAATTGTGCCGGCATTAAGCCCCTCGTTTCCAAAGGGGAAACAGCCACTTTGTCCCATGGCATTGTCCCACCTGTACCTCAAGGTACCGCGGCCTTGCCAAAAAGTGACTAACATCGTCGTGTCTTGGGCTACACACGGCTGGATGCTTGAAGCTACACGATGTCTGATTTCCAGATGGCTGGAAAACCCCAACATTTGGTCGCCACCTGTGTCACCTTGCCAAATCCTAGGGCCCGTTTCAACCACCCAGCAGTTTCTGTTCCGTCCAACCCCAAATGGGACTTTCACCAACAATGTTCGTGGCATTTTTCTAATGAAAATGATACCATATATTCTGATACAACCTAGACAATATTTACTCGTGTGATGAACGACTAAAGTTTTGGGCGCAAACGAGGACAGACCGTATGGAACAGAGAGTGTCGCGAAGAGTCGAAGCGCAGCACCTACTTGTAGATAAGGCCTCACAATGTGTAATATAATTATTTAATCTCTTCATTATTGACTTTAGTATGAAAATTCAATTATCCATATTTAGGTATAACTTTTGGACTGTCCAGACTTAGGGCACTTCACCTTAAGTTATTAGAAGATTGAAAGAGACGGTCGTCCGTAGAGAGTTTACCTACCTGAATTCGGATTCGCGCTTATTCCTTCAAACGGAGGGTTCTATCGGTTTTTCGACGCGACGGAACGTATTTATATTGTATAGACTAAAATAATTTAAAAGAGACTGTACTTCTCTAAAAATGTATAAAAAATTTACGATTTACACAACGAATCGAATGTTCGAACATCTTAGTTTTCATTATTTTTTTATGGGCCTTTCAAAACGTATTTCTGGCATTTTTCTGATTAGAACAAGACCAAACACGATATAATTTAATTAAAAAAGAGACACGCACAGTCGCCGTCGCCGTCGCCGTCGCCGGCAACGGTGATACGCTGCAGCCACACGCTGCGCGTTGCCGTCGCTGGCACCGTCGCTCTATTGTAGTCGCGCTAGGCGCGATCGGAGCGGTAGACCCAGCCGTAAATCAGAAAGACAAGCCTACATCGCGATTTTTTTCCGCTCCGCGAACAGCCCGTGGAAAAAAAATCAAGAGATTACTGTACATCGTGTACACATCTGGCGACCAGATTCATGCAGGCCTAATCCTCTCCCGTGCCTCCGCCAGGTTCTCTTTTACGACGTCCTTTCTTGATTGTCTTTTTCAAATCTTTCCCTTTTAATAGAATCCTCGAGCGATTGCTTCTTCCCATGTGTCCTTACCTGACTTCCTTCTCCTCCTGGGTTTTTCCGTACCTTCCTCTCTTCACTTTCCTCTCACTATTTTTTTACCTACATACATATTCTGCGTTTTGTTATCCAAAGTAAAATACATACATGGAAACATTTATTAATGGAAAAGGGATAAACGGGGTGACGTGATTTCGAATTGTTGTGTATTTTACCGATTATTCCATTGATCATCTGGTTCTCGAAGAAAAACTGAACTGCGCCATCCGAATATTGTTTTAATTTTCTTGGCTTCAAAAAACCGAAGTTTGATGAATATGTAGATCCGAATAAATGGCTGGACTCGCGCTTTTCAAAATCACCGCGACTTTGATCAAGGCAATGTGGTTCGATCGGTGGTTAGAGCACGCGCCTGCGGACTTCGTGGTTGCGGATCCGGGCTACGCCGCACAGTAGGCTGGATCGACACGTGTATTATCCGTGCATATTAATACACGTGAACACGTGTACCTCAGTACACGTGTATCCGTGTATGAAACAGTGTCCGGACTTCTGCACGGATATTTTAATTACACGTGATCACGTGTATTGAAAAATACACGTGACATGGGTATTTCTAGTTTTCATTGATTTTTTTTCACAAAAATCGATTTTTTGAAATATCCTGAGGTCATAGACAAATATCGAGAACAGATTTAAAATCAGCGTGAGGAAATCTACGGGAAATGATGTGTCGCATGTTACAAAAAATGTTTTTCCGCACGTGGTATTGGAAAGACCACAATTTTCTTAAACTTGTGCAAGTTTAATAAATTTTCTCAAGGTTAACAACTGTTCGTATCACAATCTCTGTAATTATTTCATATGCTGCCAAGTTGTAGCTGTCATTTCAAAAACATTTCATCGCTCTATCTCATTTCTAGTGAAAGTTTTTTGATTTTGAAATTGAATTCTGCCGTGTGCCCCGTAGTGCGCCGCACAGTGATCCAAATCGAGAAATTCGGTGATATTTCGCCAAAAATCAACGTCCTCATTCTCGTTCCCTTCTCAGAGAAACTGTTCTGTATCTTCGTGGTGTCCTGAGGAGCTCAGTTGAGAATTGGTTTCGATTTTTTTCGGCTTTGAAGAGCATTCTTTTGAGATAAGAAATCGTGCACGCCATTAATAATTATCGTACATAATCTCGTTTAAGGGTAATGTTGAATGAAATAAAGAAAAATCTCAAAATACTCTACAGTTGACAAGATGTGTATGTATCTGTTTTTGCTTCGGAGATCAAACATTGTAACAAAATCGAATATTTTCAGTAGATCTTCCCCTGTAAGATCATGTATAAATCATTTCCTACGCTGTCCCTCTGTTGAAGTTTCTAAATAGTGTCTAATAAACGTATGTACGTTATTCATTTCCTTTAAATCGAAATGAAATATATGCCACCTTGGTTTTTTGTTAATGTGGGTACAGCTGTTGGAGAACATGTAGGCATACAATGGATATAAAGTTTTTCCCTTTTTAGTAAATTAAGAATTACCAAAAGAGTTTTAATCACTGAAATCGCAAAATAAATTCACGAAAAAGCAACCCGAGCGCGCAAGGAATGGCAGGGTCGTGCACCGACCCAAGAAAGCAACCAATCAGCGCACCTTTCTCAGTCCACGACACACCCCCTACAAGTCCCACGAGACTGTGGGCAATCGGCTGCTCAAGCTGTCAACCCAGTGAGCAACGGCACTGATACGCGATCTCACGCTGATTTTTTCTCACGGAGTCGACCATCGCGAGCGCGTTTTTTCCAAAAGGTGTTTTACGCGTGTGTTTCGTGTGTTTTGTGTGTGTGACTTGGATTAAGCTGTGGGAGTGTCACCGCAATGGAACGAGCGTACCTCAGAAAAACTGTAAGTACACATCTTTATTAAAAAAAAATTAATTTTATTGTTACCCACAAATTCCTTTAACAGAAGGAATCTTCATTTTGTTTGTCTGCTAGACAATGGTCTTTGCTTATAACACTGATCTGCAAAATTTCAGATCTCCACCCCTGAAAGATAAATTCGTAGTTGACCAGTTAAGAGAAGTTTTCCACGCGAACAATAGTAACCAATTACTCTGTCGTCAAATAGTGAGAGTCGATGTCTAAAGACACTCATTAAGTCTTTTAAATTATGTACCAAGACCACATTTTAAAAAAAGTTTACTTATACAAATTTAAGAAACATATTTAGAAATCCAGTAATTGCTTCAGAAGTTGACCACTCATGAAAATGAAAAATCTAGTTAATTGACCTCCTATTCGTTAGTAGTTGACCACTTATACTAGAAAGAGAGTTAAAGCAATAATGTCGGGAATCATTTTACCATCATTTAATTTCAACAATTTCCAGCACAAATTACAATTAAAGAATAAAATAAGAAATAAAACAAATCAATTCCATAGAAAGTTTAATTGAGGAACAGAGTAGACGTTGCAAGTTAATAGAGAATAGTATTAGAGAAATTTAACCAACAGATCGTATGGCATCCGATGTTCACTTTCATGAAAAGTGTGCAGCTTATAAAAATCTTATTTTTTATGTTTTTCTATAAAATGGTCAACTACTTGTTCATGGTCAATTACTGGTACCTTTACCTTAAATGCGAATTCTAGGAATCATAATGTACATAATTTATTAAATCTTCGTCACTATTTTCCTCAATAATCGGTACTGTATGTGTCACATCAAATATCTTCGTTAATATCTCCGGTGGTTTTACAATTTTGGCTGTAAATCGCCCGTGATATTCAATATAGCATTGATAATATTGTAGAGTCAGGAAGGTTCAGTCAGGGTTTCGTTAGAGAGTTGTTTATTAAATGATTAAATATTACAAATATCACATTAATTCGCGCACAAATCTTAATACGCGACTCGTGTTCTCGTGTCTCGTGTCTCGTATCTCGTGTTTTCTATTTAAACGAAAAAACCTTTGTCTACCTTTAAATTTCGCCGAAGACTGCCCGTCTGACCTACCTCGTCAAATATATATCAATTCGCGCTCTCTTTCTTCGTTATTGTTTTCTTACACCGCGTGGCGCGCCGACGAACGACCGCGCTAGTGGAAGAGCGCCACTGGCAGCAACTCGTGTCAGACGATGATATTTTGCTTTCTGGACAGGTAAAAACGTAATTTGTTGCTAACTTGAAAGGGTGGATCTTCTAGATAAAAATCTGCTCTATCGCGTGGTATATTTCGATTCTTCGCTGGACCCTTATTTTTTGAGATAATTTAAAAAATATCATCAAAATTTGGTGCAAAAGTGGTGTCTCTCCGTCTTTAATGATTATTTATTAATGTTTAAACAATCATAATGTGTTAATAATGGATATCACCGTATTCAGAAAAGTCAACCGTCACAACATTTGTTTGAAGTTGAAAAATAGGTTTTTTTTTCAAAGTCATGTTTTTTAAAAACTGTGCGTGTATGAGAAAAACGAAGGGCAGATTCGGAATCAGCGCAAAAAAATCTATAAGATCCACCCTTTAGTTATATGAAAACATAAAAAAAGTTAAAATTTGTTGGACAGTGTTTTCCTCACTACGTACCTATCGTTTCGCAATGCTCTTACAATTTGATATGGACCGTAATATTTCGTCGCTAATTTAGAACCGGGTGCATTTTGCGTCCTCTTTATGGCGAGTAAATCATCGTCGTGATATTGGTTTGCACGTTTTCGTTTCCGATTATAGTTACGCCTGTTTTCTTCCTGAATTTTTGATATATTTTCCCCAGCCTGATCTCGCATCTCGTCACGTCGCTCGTTGAACATCGCAATTCGTTTGTTGTCAATTAATTCGTTTATACTGGGATTCTCTTTCATACGCATCTTAACGCCAAATAATAGTTGAAATGGGGTGGTACTCGTGCTTCCACTTAGCGTAGCATTCAGATATTTTTGGCATACCTCTAGATATTTAAACCACTCGCCCGTCTTTGGTGCAGATAGTTTCGATAGCATTGGAATAAGAATGCGATTCACTCGTTCTACTTGGCCATTCGCTCGAGGAACGCCTGTCGTTATTAAAACATGCTGTATGTTTTCGTCTTTGCAATATTGCTCGAATTCTCGCGAGGTGTATGCAGCTCCGCGATCTGAAATGAATCGTCTTGGATTGCCAAATATATCTGCCTGCTTCTTTAATCTAATTATTACTCCCGCTGCAGTTGTGGACCGGGTCGCAAACAGCCACACAAACTTCGCGAATGCGTCAATTACAACTAAGATGTGGTTGTAGCTCTTTTTGGTAGACGGTAAGGGTCCGATATGGTCGATATGGTATGTACCGAGTGGAAGCGTTCCCTTATCGATCACGTTTAGAAAACCTTCTTGTTTTCCGTTTTTCCTCTCTGACGAAATACAACTAACGCAATTACGTACAATCTTCTCAACGTACCTATCTCGTGAATTTGCCTAACCATTTGGGATTGCATCGCTTTGGGCAAAACCAATTGTATCTCGTTTGCCTCTTCTTTATACAATATATCGTTTCGCACCACGTATCCTTCGTATTGGCCGTTACTCGCTAGCTGGAAAAATTTTTCCAGCGTCGCATCGCTACGCTGCGCTTTTCGTATTCTCGCGATGATACTATCCTCGCACTCTTTAACGAACATTACAGATGGTAACGGATTTCGGCTCAATGCATCGACATGCATCATATTATTTCCGGGGCGATGTTCGATTGTATATTGATATTCTTCTAGTGTCAGTGCCCATCGGGCTACCCGTACGCATAGGTCTCGTTTGGCCATGGTTTGTGCAAATGCCCGACAATCGGTTATTATTTTAAATGGGATACCTAATACGTAAACCCGGAATTTCCTCAACGCTTTTATTACTTTATTGCTTTATTATTACTTTTATCTTCATGCTCGATATCAATTTTAAATATCTCGGGAATCGCGTTCGCACTTGGGGAATCTTTTGCGCATCTCGTGACCGAAATTTGTCCGTTTTTAATATTTAGTTCGACTTCGCGTAGAAAATATATAGTGAAATGTCCTAAAAGTGTGGCCTTTAAAAGTCCCGGAGCTATCCCCGCTACTGCGGGGCATACCCTCTTGAGGTGCCTTGAAACTCGAGAGGCCTCGGTCGCCGAGAAGTATGACATCATGCGGCTCGGGTGTCTCGGTGAGACCGCCTATTCTAAATTGCCAACTTCCTTATTTTTCATTATATTTTTATGAGACTTCGATTACCGTGTATGTGGCATTTTTCTAATGCAAAATGATACCAAACATGATATAATTCCGATGATATTTACTTGTGTAATAGACAGTTAAAGTTTCGGGCGCAAGGAAGGATAGCGTATGGGAAAGAAAGAGACGTAAGGTGAATTGCCATAAGTCTGGACAGTCCGAAAGTGATACCTAAATCTGGACAATTGAATTTTTATAGTAAAATCAAAAATTAAGAGATTCAATAATTATATTATATATTCTGAGGCCTTAGCTACAAGTAGGTGTGAATATTATTTTATTAAGACATCAATTGAAATTTAAAAATAAATTCAAAGTTCATCTGAAAACAGTATACAAAACTGTCTATTTACATGCGAATCATGTGCGTTTATAGTTCGAACTTTTGTTAGAAAAGAAGATATAATTCAAGCCCTCAAACAAAAACTATTTATCACGCATAATAATATTGATATTTTAAAATAAATTGGCAATCAAACTTATCGTAAATAATAATTATTAATCCAAATATTAGATGTCCAAGTTTAGGACTGTTTTGAAGTACTCCATACCGGGACGCGATGCCAGTAGCTGTCCCACTTTAAGCTTATACACAATGTGCATACGCCTAAAACCGGACACGTGTTTGCGACTAAAATCAACCCGTTGTTTGCAAATTATTTAAATAAATGTACGTATAATTAGTCATCTATTAGCTTGTATAACCTATGTATAGAAAGTGTGTACCGCCTATGACGTGAATAATACTTAATTTTTTATGTTAATAACAAGAGAGAAACAAAATTAAAAAAGAACTAGAACAATAATAATTTACATGGAAGAAGAAAGATAATTACACAACAATTTAAAGATATAAAGTTAAAAATCAATGACGAATCTAAAAAAAATAAGGTCTGGAATTAAAGAAGAGAAAGCAAAATCGTGCATTCAATTAGAGAATATGGAGAACGAAGGAGTATTGTCCATTGAAATGCTTGCTTTGCAACCGAAAATGAAAATTGAATATAGAATAATAATATTTTCATACCATATGTATATCATTAAAGATTTAATAAAAATCGGAGGCATTCTCAAGGAATACCCCCACTTCTCCCGACCGTGCGTCTCGCTCCCCGTAGCGGTCATAGTGCTCGGAGCACTATAGTGTCTGTTATACAGATTATACATCATTTCAATTTATCCCGGTATAGGCTTTACTTCTGTCCAGGTACTAGCTTAGATTGGATTTAATATGTCCAACTATAGGTTTGAAGTATTCTTGTTAATACGAACAAAATATTAATCTGAACAATAATTTTGGGACTTTAAATTGCTTTTCGAAATCTGAATTTTATCATACTATTCTTAAAAAATTGTTTTTCTTTATCTAAAAGTGATAAAATTAACGGTAGCAAAAAATGCTGTCCAGGCATAGGGTATTTCACCTTAGTCGCCAGCACATTTCAAAGGCTCGGCGGCAACTGTCCTTCCTTGCGCCCGAAACTTTGACTGTCTATTACACAAGTAAATATCATCAGAATTATATCATGTTTGGTATCATTTTGCATTAGAAAAATGCCACAAATATGGTAATCGAAGTCTCACAAAAAAATAATGAAAAACAAGAAAGTTGGCAATTGCCGATTAGCCTACGTTTACATTTCTCGGCGACGGACGCCTCTCGAGCTTGGCTGTCCTTTTGTACGTTCGGCAACACTCAAAGAATGGTGACTGCGGTGCATGAATGTCCCTCGGCAGACCCGTGCTAGGGACTTATATGGACAATTTACTGTACATTGTACTATTATAATGGCGTAATTTCATTTGTTTTTCAATATTTAACTATGTTCCACCCATGAAGTAATACTTCATGGTTCCAACCATCCGACCATCTTGCAACTTTTGTACAGTATTAGATAGACAAATGAACATTGTTGTTGAATTTTTTGAAAGTGAAAAAATGATTTCATTGGCTTTGATGCATGTAAACGGGATTAAATGGTTTTCAATTTTTTCACATTTCAGAAAAAGACACAACGCGGCGGGAGGACGGTAATAACACCGTCCCGCTACCAGTCGACGACGACGACAACGACGGCGCCATGCGTAGTCGAGCAGAACCTAGCCGAAATGTTCGGCGTAGATTTGGAGGAGGAATATGTACATACCCACCCCTCCCCTGTACATACCCACCCCTCCCCTGTACATACCCACCCCTCCCCTGTACATACCCACCCCTCCCCTGTACATACCACTCCCTCCTCCCCTGTACATAATTTCCCCTCCCCTGTACATAATTTCCCCTCCCCTGTACATAATTTCCCCTCCCCTGTACATAATTCCTCCTCCAATGTCTCGAATACCCCTCCAGCGGCGTGGTGGGAATTGTAAGTTTCTTATTTATTTTCAAATTCATTAATAATTACAATAACATTTCATAACATATGGTGTAATGTTTGTCTTTGTTTTAGAATGGAACAGATGTCGGCGAAATTGGAGTGAGTGTATTCTCAGTATTTCTTTAAATATGATTTTAATCGAAAGGATGTGTCGTTTATTAATTTCTCGTTTTTCAGGCAACAAAGTACCGAGATGGTGCAGCTCCAGAGGACCGTGGCCAAGCTGCAGTGAGTGTTACATCGTTCTCAGTATTTTTTAAAATATGATTGTAATCGAAAGGATATTTATTCATTTCTCGTTTTTCAGGCAACAAAAAGACGAAATAGCGGCTCTTCGTAGGACCCTGGTACGCCTGGTGGGAATCTATGCGTACGCAGGAGAGCGGCCGGAGTGCCTGCCGCTCCAGTCCTACGAAGAGGTGATGGCTTTCGGCAATGACACGTTGCAGTTCGACCGGGTCGTAAGTATACCATCGCATTTTACACCCACAATTATAAGTAAGTGTATCAAATTTATGAATATGTAAACTGATGTTTTTTTTTCAGGTTGGATACCTCGTCCAGGTGGGAGGTCGGTGTTTGAAGGATGCAGTAACTGCATCCTTCAAAGACATCCTGTCACCGGCCGCGGTCGAGCAGGTGACCTGGTCGGGCTGCACGGAGAAGCCACAGCCGTTATACAAGTCGAAAATTATAGAGGCTGTGTTTGGTAAGTACATACTGTTTGCCTTTATTCATTTATTGTTACGTAATATTTATCTCGATTTAAACGAATGTTACAGAGGCTGTCTGCCGAAACAATGAATTTACGGCGCCAAGCAAGGCCGAATTCCGGAAAGCAGCCGCAGGGGCGTTGAAGGCTGCAAAGCAGCGAGTCAGGTCGCGCCGCCAAGAACCGTCGGCAATCACCATGGCGATAGCCGACGAAAGGGAGGTTTGGGGAGAGCCGTCGAACCCCCCTTCGCCGCCAACCTAGCAGTCGAAGGCAACGATAGTGGAGTAGGCCTACTGGGGATACCACTCTTAAAAAAACGCATTAGCAATAGTACCTCAAGGGTAATGAGGAAATCTATTGACACAGTCTATCCTGGAACACGACTTGTCCGGACAAGCCAAGGTTGGTAAAAATTCATTTGTGAAATTGTATATTGTATGTATGTATATATATATATATATATGTGTGTGTAGAACATTAATGATTTTGCTTGTTTTTTTTGTAGGTATCCGCTTGGTTTACGCCGGAACACACACTGTCCAGGGATCAAGGAGGAGAGGGCTGCGACAACCAGGAACGAGGAAGACGTCTGTCTAGTTTCTGACGTAGTAAGTATATCTTAATATGCAATGTAACACATGTATACATATATATATACTGTACATTAATAATTCTGTTTGTTTTTTGGTTTTGTAGGTATGCTGTTTACACCAGAATTGCACACTGAGGAGAACGTGATGCCGGCCAGAAGTTGGAGTACGAAGACGATGCGACAACGACTTCCTAGAATGTGCTGTCCAGGGATCGAGGAGGAGAGGGCTGCGACAACCAGGAACGAGGAAGACGTCTGTCTAGTTTCTGACGTAGTAAGTATATCTTAATATGCAATGTAACACATGTATACATGTGTATATATATATATATATATATATATATATATATATATATATATATATATATATATATATATATATATGTGTGTATATATATTCATACATACATATTGTACATTAATGTGTTTGTCTTTGTATTTTTTAGGTATCCAGTGCATGCCACAACGCGTGACCGGCCACAAGTTTGCGGAAGAAGAAACTATTATATACAGAGGGTGGCCCACATAACTCTTAACAGCTGAAAACGATGTTTGTTAGATAAATGAAGGCCACCTTCATTTCTTTTAAATGGAATGAGATATTTTTTATTAATACATCCAATCGATGCAGCTGGACAGTCGTTATAAAAAAAAAGTACTAACCTTTGTATGTCGAAAAGTTAATAGGTCTGGAGACATTTCAATTTAAATAACTCTGAAATACCATTACAGTCGTACTAAGACGTTACACTAGTAAGTAAACGCTAACGTCTTGGTACGACTGTAATGGTGTTTCAGAGTTATTTAAATTGAAATGTCTCCAGACCTATTAACTTTTCGACATACAAAGGTTAGTACTTTTTTTTGTAACGACTGTCCAGCTGCATCGATTGGATGTATTAATAAAAAATCTCATTCCATTTAAAAGAAATGAAGGTGGACTTCATTTATCTAACAAACATCGTTTTCAGCTGTTAAAAGTTATGTGGGCCACCCTGTACAAAGTAAAATTATTATATGATCCATGTTAATAAAATTTTGTAATTCATGTGTTTTTTTACAACAATAAAGAGTATTAATAATAATAATAATAATGTAATAATGACGCTTCATTAATCCCTACTAGCTCATTCATTTGTTTTCCCTTCACCAACCCGAATTGAGTAGATAAATTTTAAAATTTTTTGAAAATTTTCAACATCGCTTTTCATTTAATACCTTTACTTTATTTCAATATCACTATTATTAAATCGATTTTTATTTTGCACGAAGATCCGAAAACTAATAATTATAAAGAATAAAATTACAAAAATACATTATTCAATGAGCTTTATCATTTCGTTTTCCCTCCTTGCGTGCGAAATAAGTAAAATATGTTAAAATAAATAAAAAAGTAAAAATTTTCTTTACCGACATCTGCCACACTAGTGCGACTTGCCCTGAATAACGACATTTGCCGCATTAGTGCGACCGTGCTGCCCTCGTTCGACAACAAGTAGCGGAGCCGTGAGAAGTAACGGGATAAGCGAGAGACATTTTCATAAACCTAAAACCGCCGAATAATGTAAATTATGCCTTGAATACGTAAAATTCATCCATTCTTAGGGTCCGTCCCACCTAGATTAATCTTTTATCTAGCGATTGCGACTACCTAGAACCCTGAAATGTGCATTATAACGTCAGGATTCGAAATATACGGAACCTCTGCAATCCTCGTGTATGTATACGTGTCTAGCGCTGTGTGCGTCACGCACACTAGAGCGTTGGCCGAAACGAGGACGGACCTGCCGAGGCCAGATCGAACCGCGTTTCGGACGAGGGCCCGTCCTCGAGCCCTTACGGTCATAACTTGCCCTCGACCGAAACGCGGTACGAGCTGCCCTCAGCAGGTCCAAGCGATGTTCGACACGTAAAAATCCTGATACCTGACCTCGGCACGCTCTGCTCGATTTCAGCGCTAGGCCCGCTTGGCTATCTGGGTACAAATTATAAACCTAAATGTACAATATCAGTGTACACTGGTAAGTTTACCCTAAAATTGATTTATGGATATTCAGAAATGTCATACGAATAAATCAAAATGAAATCAAATCGAAGCTGCTGGTATTTAAAACGTGAACATAATACTAAAAATCATATATTAGCTCGTATCACTTTGTAGAAGGAAAAGAGAGAATAAATGTAGCATTAAGGTGAATAGAAGTTTAGCGTAGGTAGTATAAATACAAATTATAAATTTAAATGTACAATGTCAGTGTACACTGGTAAGATTACCTTAAAATTGATTTATGAATATTTAGAAATGTCATACGAATAATTCGAAAATGAAATCAGGTCGAAGCTGCTGGTATTTAAAACGTGAACATAATACTAAAAATCATATATTAGCTTGTATCACTTTGTAGAAGGAAAAGAGAGAATAAATGTAGCATTGAGGTGAATAGAATTTTAGCGTAGGAAGTATAAATACAAATTATAAATCTAAATGTACAATATCAGTGTACACTGGTAAGATTACCTTAAAATTGATTTATGGATATTTAGAAACGTCATACGAATAATTCGAAAATGAAATCAGGTCGAAGCTGCTGGTATTTAAAACGTGTACATAATACTAAAAATCATATATTAGCTCGTATCACTTTCTAGAAGGAAAAGACAGAATAAATGTAGCATTAAGGTGAATAGAAGTTTAGCGTAGGTAGTATAAATACAAATTATAAATCTAAATGCACAATATCAGTGTACACTGGTAAGATTACCTTAAAATTGATTTATGAATATTTAGAAATGTCATACGAATAAATCGAAAATGAAATCAGATCGAAGCTGCTGGTATTTAAAACGTGTACATAATACTAAAAATCATATATTAGCTCGTATCACTTTCTAGAAGGAAAAGAGAGAATAAATGTAGCATTAAGGTGAATAGAAGTTTAGTGTAGGAAGTGTAAATACAAATTATAAACCTAAATGTACAATATCAGTGTACACTGGTAAGTTTATCTTAAAAATGATTTATGGATATTGTCACGTCGCCTATTTTTCGTGGCCGAAAAACAGAGCGACTACGGGTCTTTGATAGGCTTTACAGCCGGGCCACGCGCGGCCGCGCGACACGTGGTCCGCCCGCGACAAATAGTCCGTCGCCGCTTCGGAATTCACTCGCTTCTTTACACGATATTACGGCAAAATTCGGGCGCCAGGCACGTGAACGTGCCACACGAACAACGCGAACACTCTATGAATCGCGAAAATGGTTCCCGAAGCGACGGAGACTACACAAACACCTGAAATAGCTCGCGAACAGGCCGAGGGTTCTACGAAAGGAAAGGACGGGGCATCCCCCGCGGCAGGGACGTTTCTCACGGAAAAATTAATACAACGTTTTCGGCAATAAGGTCTTTATTGGACCGGTCTTGTACCGTCGGCAGGAGCCGGCGGCGGTCAGAATTTGCCACGCGCGGCTTACAAAATTCGCGGCAGGTGGTCGGTCGCGCGCGCGTTGTCCTCGCGGGGAATTTTCTCGTTCGCGCGTCGAGCTCGGTAGTCACAAGATTCCGCGAGGATATTACAAGCCGTAACGGCACGAATCTACCGAGCCCCGATGTTATACGCGGCAATAATCGGCGACTGGCCAAAGGACGCGGCAAAGTACGAGGAGTGAGAAAAACGATCGGGCACGTCGCGTCGTCCCACCGTGGACGGCACCGAGGATGAACGATAATTTTCTGAATACGGCACGTTCCGCCTTCCTCCGGATGGAAGGTTCTCGGCAACGTGGCTTTTCACGGCCGTCTCGACGCGCCGCGTGCACTTTTCCACGTTTCCCGGCTACGCAGACGGACGCGTGACTACGACGCAAAAGAATGATCCGCGAACACGCCCCGAGCCAACACGAACTGTTCACAATTTAGACCGCAAAACCTGACCGGCACTTACCAAATCGGCAGTCAAAGGACACCTCTTGATACGGCAGCGCAAAGTACTTTATTATAGAAGCAACGTTTAAAGCGTTGAATCGCGGCAACGTCCTGCGGCACAGTGACCTACTTCGCGTCGGCTCGGGAACGCGGAAGTGGGGCGTCCCCCTACTCCCTCATCTAATTCCGACGGTGCGACGCTCGGGCCTATCGCAGGGGTTCTCGCGGCAGGGGCGCTTCTTAATTGGGGAGCCCCCTTGTCTTCGGCAATTTGTCGATCTCCGAAGACGGTGTTCCCTGATTTTCCGCCGCGCGCCTCGAGGTTGGTACGAGCCGGTCCGGCAGTCTGCTCGTGATCTACTCCGGGTGAGGGGCCGACGGGACGGAGGGGGTCGTCGTCTCCGATTCACGAGGTCCTCGTCCGCTCCTCCAGGCTTGCTGGCCTGGGCTCTCTCCAATCGCGACATGTTCGGTACGGCGTCGGTGCTGCGATAGGTCCTTTGAGTGCCTCGTCGCGAGGTATTTTCGCCAATTAGCTGTCGGAATTAGGTACCGGGTTCCTTCGTGGAGTCCGGCTACGATCCTGTAACTTTGCGTCGCGCTCAGTGGCGCGACGTTTAAAACGCGTTAATACTCTACCACTGGTACTCGGATTTTCCCAGGGAGAGCGATCGCAACGGCCCTTTCGTTTCGGCACTGCTCGAGGTGACCCGGTCCTTCGTTGAGGGTTCGGAAAGACGTCGGCAAAACTTGCCACGTCACAATATTTAGAAATGTCATACGAATAATTCGAAAATGAAATCAGATCGAAGCTGCTGGTATTTAAAACGTGTACATAATACTAAAAATCATATATTAGCTCGTATCACTTTCTAGAAGGAAAAGAGAGAATAAATGTAGCATTAAGGTGAATAGAAGTTTAGCGTAGGTAGTATAAATACAAATTATAAATCTAAATGTACAATATCAGCGTACACTGGTAAGATTACCTTAAAATTGATTTATGGATATTTAGAAATGTCATACGAATAATTCGAAAATGAAATCAAATCGAAGCTGCTGGTATTTAAAACGTGAACATAATACTAAAAATCATATATTAGCTCGTATCACTTTGTAGAAGGAAAAGAGAGAATAAATGTAGCGTTAAGGTGAATAGAAGTTTAGCGTAGGAATATAAATACAAATTATAAATCTAAATGTACAATATGAGCGTACACTGTTAAGTTTAGCTTAAAATTGATTTATGGATATTTAGAAATGTCATACGAATAAATCGAAAATGAAATCAGATCGAAGCTGCTGGTATTTAAAACGTGTACATAATACTAAAAATCATATATTAGCTCGTATTACTTTCTAGAAGGAAAAGAGAGAATAAATGTAGCATTAAGGTGAATAGAAGGTTAGCGTAGGAAGTATAAATACAAATTATAAATCTAAATGTACAATATCAGTGTACACTGGTAAGATTACCTTAAAATTGATTTATGGATATTTAGAAATGTCATACGAATAATTCGAAAATGAAATCAGATCGAAGCTGCTGGTATTTAAAACGTGAACATAATACTAAAAATCATATATTACCTCGTATCACTTTGTAGAAGGAAAAGAGAGAATAAATGTAGCGTTAAGGTGAATAGAATTTTAGCGTAGGAAGTATAAATACAAATTATAAATCTAAATGTACAATATCAGCGTACACTGGTAAGATTACCTTAAAATTGATTTATGGATATTTAGAAATGTCATACGAATAATTCGAAAATGAAATCAGGTCGAAGCTGCTGGTATTTAAAACGTGAACATAATACTAAAAATCATATATTAGCTCGTATCACTTTGTAGAAGGAAAAGAGAGAATAAATGTAGCGTTAAGGTGAATAGAAGTTTAGCGTAGGAATATAAATACAAATTATAAATCTAAATGTACAATATCAGCGTACACTGGTAAGATTACCTTAAAATTGATTTATGAATATTTAGAAATGTCAGACGAATAAATCGAAAATGAAATCTGATCGAAGCTGCTGGTATTTAAACCGTGAACATAATACTAAAAATCATATATTAGCTCGTATCACTTTGTAGAAGGAAAAGAGAGAATAAATGTAGCGTTAAGGTAAATAGAAGTTTAGTGTAGGAAGTGTAAATACAAATTATAAACCTAAATGTACAATATCAGTGTACACTGGTAAGTTTACCCTAAAATTGATTTATGGATATTCAGAAATGTCATACGAATAAATCAAAATGAAATCAAATCGAAGCTGCTGGTATTTAAAACGTGAACATAATACTAAAAATCATATATTAGCTCGTATCACTTTGTAGAAGGAAAAGAGAGAATAAATGTAGCATTAAGGTGAATAGAAGTTTAGCGTAGGTAGTATAAATACAAATTATAAATCTAAATGTACAATATGAGCGTACACTGTTAAGTTTAGCTTAAAATTGATTTATGGATATTTAGAAATGTCATACGAATAATTCGAAAATGAAATCAGATCGAAGCTGCTGGTATTTAAAACGTGTACATAATACTAAAAATCATATATTAGCTCGTATTACTTTCTAGAAGGAAAAGAGAGAATAAATGTAGCATTAAGGTGAATAGAAGTTTAGCGTAGGAAGTATAAATACAAATTATAAATCTAAATGTACAATATCAGTGTACACTGGTAAGATTACCTTAAAATTGATTTATGGATATTTAGAAATGTCATACGAATAATTCGAAAATGAAATCAGGTCGAAGCTGCTGGTATTTAAAACGTGAACATAATACTAAAAATCATATATTAGCTCGTATCACTTTGTAGAAGGAAAAGAGAGAATAAATGTAGCGTTAAGGTGAATAGAAGTTTAGCGTAGGAATATAAATACAAATTATAAATCTAAATGTACAATATGAGCGTACACTGTTAAGTTTAGCTTAAAATTGATTTATGGATATTTAGAAATGTCATACGAATAATTCGAAAATGAAATCAGATCGAAGCTGCTGGTATTTAAAACGTGTACATAATACTAAAAATCATATATTAGCTCGTATTACTTTCTAGAAGGAAAAGAGAGAATAAATGTAGCATTAAGGTGAATAGAAGGTTAGCGTAGGAAGTATAAATACAAATTATAAATCTAAATGTACAATATCAGTGTACACTGGTAAGATTACCTTAAAATTGATTTATGGATATTTAGAAATGTCATACGAATAATTCGAAAATGAAATCAGATCGAAGCTGCTGGTATTTAAAACGTGAACATAATACTAAAAATCATATATTACCTCGTATCACTTTGTAGAAGGAAAAGAGAGAATAAATGTAGCGTTAAGGTGAATAGAATTTTAGCGTAGGAAGTATAAATACGAATTATAAATCTAAATGTACAATATCAGCGTACACTGGTAAGATTACCTTAAAATTGATTTATGGATATTTAGAAATGTCATACGAATAATTCGAAAATGAAATCAGGTCGAAGCTGCTGGTATTTAAAACGTGAACATAATACTAAAAATCATATATTAGCTCGTATCACTTTGTAGAAGGAAAAGAGAGAATAAATGTAGCGTTAAGGTGAATAGAAGTTTAGCGTAGGAATATAAATACAAATTATAAATCTAAATGTACAATATCAGCGTACACTGGTAAGATTACCTTAAAATTGATTTATGAATATTTAGAAATGTCATACGAATAAATCGAAAATGAAATCTGATCGAAGCTGCTGGTATTTAAACCGTGAACATAATACTAAAAATCATATATTAGCTCGTATCACTTTGTAGAAGGAAAAGAGAGAATAAATGTAGCGTTAAGGTAAATAGAAGTTTAGTGTAGGAAGTGTAAATACAAATTATAAACCTAAATGTACAATATCAGTGTACACTGGTAAGTTTACCCTAAAATTGATTTATGGATATTCAGAAATGTCATACGAATAAATCAAAATGAAATCAAATCGAAGCTGCTGGTATTTAAAACGTGAACATAATACTAAAAATCATATATTAGCTCGTATCACTTTGTAGAAGGAAAAGAGAGAATAAATGTAGCATTAAGGTGAATAGAAGTTTAGCGTAGGTAGTATAAATACAAATTATAAATCTAAATGTACAATATGAGCGTACACTGTTAAGTTTAGCTTAAAATTGATTTATGGATATTTAGAAATGTCATACGAATAATTCGAAAATGAAATCAGATCGAAGCTGCTGGTATTTAAAACGTGTACATAATACTAAAAATCATATATTAGCTCGTATTACTTTCTAGAAGGAAAAGAGAGAATAAATGTAGCATTAAGGTGAATAGAAGTTTAGCGTAGGAAGTATAAATACAAATTATAAATCTAAATGTACAATATCAGTGTACACTGGTAAGATTACCTTAAAATTGATTTATGGATATTTAGAAAAGTCATACGAATAATTCGAAAATGAAATCAGATCGAAGCTGCTGGTATTTAAAACGTGAACATAATACTAAAAATCATATATTACCTCGTATCACTTTGTAGAAGGAAAAGAGAGAATAAATGTAGCGTTAAGGTGAATAGAATTTTAGCGTAGGAAGTATAAATACAAATTATAAATCTAAATGTACAATATCAGCGTACACTGGTAAGATTACCTTAAAATTGATTTATGAATATTTAGAAATGTCATACGAATAAATCGAAAATGAAATCAGATCGAAGCTGCTGGTATTTAAAGCGTGTACATAATACTAAAAATCATATATTAGCTCGTATCACTTTCTAGAAGGAAAAGAGAGAATAAATGTAGCATTAAGGTGAATAGAAGTTTAGTGTAGGAAGTGTAAATACAAATTATAAACCTAAATGTACAATATCAGTGTACACTGGTAAGTTTATCTTAAAAATGATTTATGGATATTTAGAAATGTCATACGAATAATTCGAAAATGAAATCAGATCGAAGCTGCTGGTATTTAAAACGTGTACATAATACTAAAAATCATATATTAGCTCGTATCACTTTCTAGAAGGAAAAGAGAGAATAAATGTAGCATTAAGGTGAATAGAAGTTTAGCGTAGGTAGTATAAATACAAATTATAAATCTAAATGTACAATATCAGCGTACACTGGTAAGATTAGCTTAAAATTGATTTATGGATATTTAGAAATGTCATACGAATAATTCGAAAATGAAATCAGATCGAAGCTGCTGGTATTTAAAACGTGTACATAATACTAAAAATCATATATTAGCTCGTATTACTTTCTAGAAGGAAAAGAGAGAATAAATGTAGCATTAAGGTGAATAGAAGGTTAGCGTAGGAAGTATAAATACAAATTATAAATCTAAATGTACAATATCAGTGTACACTGGTAAGATTACCTTAAAATTGATTTATGGATATTTAGAAATGTCATACGAATAATTCGAAAATGAAATCAGATCGAAGCTGCTGGTATTTAAAACGTGAACATAATACTAAAAATCATATATTACCTCGTATCACTTTGTAGAAGGAAAAGAGAGAATAAATGTAGCGTTAAGGTGAATAGAATTTTAGCGTAGGAAGTATAAATACGAATTATAAATCTAAATGTACAATATCAGCGTACACTGGTAAGATTACCTTAAAATTGATTTATGGATATTTAGAAATGTCATACGAATAATTCGAAAATGAAATCAGGTCGAAGCTGCTGGTATTTAAAACGTGAACATAATACTAAAAATCATATATTAGCTCGTATCACTTTGTAGAAGGAAAAGAGAGAATAAATGTAGCGTTAAGGTGAATAGAAGTTTAGCGTAGGAATATAAATACAAATTATAAATCTAAATGTACAATATCAGCGTACACTGGTAAGATTACCTTAAAATTGATTTATGAATATTTAGAAATGTCATACGAATAAATCGAAAATGAAATCTGATCGAAGCTGCTGGTATTTAAACCGTGAACATAATACTAAAAATCATATATTAGCTCGTATCACTTTGTAGAAGGAAAAGAGAGAATAAATGTAGCGTTAAGGTAAATAGAAGTTTAGTGTAGGAAGTGTAAATACAAATTATAAACCTAAATGTACAATATCAGTGTACACTGGTAAGTTTACCCTAAAATTGATTTATGGATATTCAGAAATGTCATACGAATAAATCAAAATGAAATCAAATCGAAGCTGCTGGTATTTAAAACGTGAACATAATACTAAAAATCATATATTAGCTCGTATCACTTTGTAGAAGGAAAAGAGAGAATAAATGTAGCATTAAGGTGAATAGAAGTTTAGCGTAGGTAGTATAAATACAAATTATAAATCTAAATGTACAATATGAGCGTACACTGTTAAGTTTAGCTTAAAATTGATTTATGGATATTTAGAAATGTCATACGAATAATTCGAAAATGAAATCAGATCGAAGCTGCTGGTATTTAAAACGTGTACATAATACTAAAAATCATATATTAGCTCGTATTACTTTCTAGAAGGAAAAGAGAGAATAAATGTAGCATTAAGGTGAATAGAAGTTTAGCGTAGGAAGTATAAATACAAATTATAAATCTAAATGTACAATATCAGTGTACACTGGTAAGATTACCTTAAAATTGATTTATGGATATTTAGAAAAGTCATACGAATAATTCGAAAATGAAATCAGATCGAAGCTGCTGGTATTTAAAACGTGAACATAATACTAAAAATCATATATTACCTCGTATCACTTTGTAGAAGGAAAAGAGAGAATAAATGTAGCGTTAAGGTGAATAGAATTTTAGCGTAGGAAGTATAAATACAAATTATAAATCTAAATGTACAATATCAGCGTACACTGGTAAGATTACCTTAAAATTGATTTATGAATATTTAGAAATGTCATACGAATAAATCGAAAATGAAATCAGATCGAAGCTGCTGGTATTTAAAGCGTGTACATAATACTAAAAATCATATATTAGCTCGTATCACTTTCTAGAAGGAAAAGAGAGAATAAATGTAGCATTAAGGTGAATAGAAGTTTAGTGTAGGAAGTGTAAATACAAATTATAAACCTAAATGTACAATATCAGTGTACACTGGTAAGTTTATCTTAAAAATGATTTATGGATATTTAGAAATGTCATACGAATAATTCGAAAATGAAATCAGATCGAAGCTGCTGGTATTTAAAACGTGTACATAATACTAAAAATCATATATTAGCTCGTATCACTTTCTAGAAGGAAAAGAGAGAATAAATGTAGCATTAAGGTGAATAGAAGTTTAGCGTAGGTAGTATAAATACAAATTATAAATCTAAATGTACAATATCAGCGTACACTGGTAAGATTAGCTTAAAATTGATTTATGGATATTTAGAAATGTCATACGAATAATTCGAAAATGAAATCAGATCGAAGCTGCTGGTATTTAAAACGTGTACATAATACTAAAAATCATATATTAGCTCGTATCACTTTCTAGAAGGAAAAGAGAGAATAATTGTAGCATTAAGGTGAATAGAAGTTTAGCGTAGGTAGTATAAATACAAATTATAAATCTAAATGTACAATATCAGTGTACACTGGTAAGATTACCTTAAAATTGATTTATGGATATTTAGAAATGTCATACGAATAATTCGAAAATGAAATCAGGTCGAAGCTGCTGGTATTTAAAACGTGAACATAATACTAAAAATCATATATTAGCTCGTATCACTTTGTAGAAGGAAAAGAGAGAATAAATGTAGCATTAAGGTGAATAGAATTTTAGCGCAGGAAGTATAAATACAAATTATAAATCTAAATGTACAATATCAGCGTACACTGGTAAGATTACCTTAAAATTGATTTATGGATATTTAGAAATGTCATACGAATAATTCGAAAATGAAATAAGATCGAAGCTGCTGGTATTTAAAACGTGTACATAATACTAAAAATCATATATTAGCTCGTATCACTTTCTAGAAGGAAAAGAGAGAATAAATGTAGCATTAAGGTGAATAGAAGTTTAGCGTAGGTAGTATAAATACAAATTATAAATCTAAATGTACAATATCAGTGTACACTGGTAAGTTTATCTTAAAAATGATTTATGGATATTTAGAAATGTCATACGAATAAATCAAAATGAAATCAGATCGAAGCTGCTGGTATTTAAAACGTGAACATAATACTAAAAATCATATATTAGCTCGTATCACTTTGTAGAAGGAAAAGAGAGAATAAATGTAGCATTAAGGTGAATAGAAGTTTAGCGTAGGTAGTATAAATACAAATTATAAATCTAAATGTACAATATGAGCGTACACTGTTAAGTTTAGCTTAAAATTGATTTATGGATATTTAGAAATGTCATACGAATAATTCGAAAATGAAATCAGGTCGAAGCTGCTGGTATTTAAAACGTGAACATAATACTAAAAATCATATATTAGCTCGTATCACTTTGTAGAAGGAAAAGAGAGAATAAATGTAGCGTTAAGGTGAATAGAAGTTTAGCGTAGGAATATAAATACAAATTATAAATCTAAATGTACAATATGAGCGTACACTGTTAAGTTTAGCTTAAAATTGATTTATGGATATTTAGAAATGTCATACGAATAATTCGAAAATGAAATCAGATCGAAGCTGCTGGTATTTAAAACGTGTACATAATACTAAAAATCATATATTAGCTCGTATTACTTTCTAGAAGGAAAAGAGAGAATAAATGTAGCATTAAGGTGAATAGAAGGTTAGCGTAGGAAGTATAAATACAAATTATAAATCTAAATGTACAATATCAGTGTACACTGGTAAGATTACCTTAAAATTGATTTATGGATATTTAGAAATGTCATACGAATAATTCGAAAATGAAATCAGATCGAAGCTGCTGGTATTTAAAACGTGAACATAATACTAAAAATCATATATTACCTCGTATCACTTTGTAGAAGGAAAAGAGAGAATAAATGTAGCGTTAAGGTGAATAGAATTTTAGCGTAGGAAGTATAAACACGAATTATAAATCTAAATGTACAATATCAGCGTACACTGGTAAGATTACCTTAAAATTGATTTATGGATATTTAGAAATGTCATACGAATAATTCGAAAATGAAATCAGGTCGAAGCTGCTGGTATTTAAAACGTGAACATAATACTAAAAATCATATATTAGCTCGTATCACTTTGTAGAAGGAAAAGAGAGAATAAATGTAGCGTTAAGGTGAATAGAAGTTTAGCGTAGGAATATAAATACAAATTATAAATCTAAATGTACAATATCAGCGTACACTGGTAAGATTACCTTAAAATTGATTTATGAATATTTAGAAATGTCATACGAATAAATCGAAAATGAAATCTGATCGAAGCTGCTGGTATTTAAACCGTGAACATAATACTAAAAATCATATATTAGCTCGTATCACTTTGTAGAAGGAAAAGAGAGAATAAATGTAGCGTTAAGGTAAATAGAAGTTTAGTGTAGGAAGTGTAAATACAAATTATAAACCTAAATGTACAATATCAGTGTACACTGGTAAGTTTACCCTAAAATTGATTTATGGATATTCAGAAATGTCATACGAATAAATCAAAATGAAATCAAATCGAAGCTGCTGGTATTTAAAACGTGTACATAATACTAAAAATCATATATTAGCTCGTATTACTTTCTAGAAGGAAAAGAGAGAATAAATGTAGCATTAAGGTGAATAGAAGTTTAGCGTAGGAAGTATAAATACAAATTATAAATCTAAATGTACAATATCAGTGTACACTGGTAAGATTACCTTAAAATTGATTTATGGATATTTAGAAAAGTCATACGAATAATTCGAAAATGAAATCAGATCGAAGCTGCTGGTATTTAAAACGTGAACATAATACTAAAAATCATATATTACCTCGTATCACTTTGTAGAAGGAAAAGAGAGAATAAATGTAGCGTTAAGGTGAATAGAATTTTAGCGTAGGAAGTATAAATACAAATTATAAATCTAAATGTACAATATCAGCGTACACTGGTAAGATTACCTTAAAATTGATTTATGAATATTTAGAAATGTCATACGAATAAATCGAAAATGAAATCAGATCGAAGCTGCTGGTATTTAAAACGTGTACATAATACTAAAAATCATATATTAGCTCGTATCACTTTCTAGAAGGAAAAGAGAGAATAAATGTAGCATTAAGGTGAATAGAAGTTTAGTGTAGGAAGTGTAAATACAAATTATAAACCTAAATGTACAATATCAGTGTACACTGGTAAGTTTATCTTAAAAATGATTTATGGATATTTAGAAATGTCATACGAATAATTCGAAAATGAAATCAGATCGAAGCTGCTGGTATTTAAAACGTGTACATAATACTAAAAATCATATATTAGCTCGTATCACTTTCTAGAAGGAAAAGAGAGAATAAATGTAGCATTAAGGTGAATAGAAGTTTAGCGTAGGTAGTATAAATACAAATTATAAATCTAAATGTACAATATCAGCGTACACTGGTAAGATTAGCTTAAAATTGATTTATGGATATTTAGAAATGTCATACGAATAATTCGAAAATGAAATCAGATCGAAGCTGCTGGTATTTAAAACGTGTACATAATACTAAAAATCATATATTAGCTCGTATCACTTTCTAGAAGGAAAAGAGAGAATAATTGTAGCATTAAGGTGAATAGAAGTTTAGCGTAGGTAGTATAAATACAAATTATAAATCTAAATGTACAATATCAGTGTACACTGGTAAGATTACCTTAAAATTGATTTATGGATATTTAGAAATGTCATACGAATAATTCGAAAATGAAATCAGGTCGAAGCTGCTGGTATTTAAAACGTGAACATAATACTAAAAATCATATATTAGCTCGTATCACTTTGTAGAAGGAAAAGAGAGAATAAATGTAGCATTAAGGTGAATAGAATTTTAGCGCAGGAAGTATAAATACAAATTATAAATCTAAATGTACAATATCAGCGTACACTGGTAAGATTACCTTAAAATTGATTTATGGATATTTAGAAATGTCATACGAATAATTCGAAAATGAAATAAGATCGAAGCTGCTGGTATTTAAAACGTGTACATAATACTAAAAATCATATATTAGCTCGTATCACTTTCTAGAAGGAAAAGAGAGAATAAATGTAGCATTAAGGTGAATAGAAGTTTAGCGTAGGTAGTATAAATACAAATTATAAATCTAAATGTACAATATCAGTGTACACTGGTAAGTTTATCTTAAAAATGATTTATGGATATTTAGAAATGTCATACGAATAAATCAAAATGAAATCAGATCGAAGCTGCTGGTATTTAAAACGTGAACATAATACTAAAAATCATATATTAGCTCGTATCACTTTGTAGAAGGAAAAGAGAGAATAAATGTAGCATTAAGGTGAATAGAAGTTTAGCGTAGGTAGTATAAATACAAATTATAAATCTAAATGTACAATATCAGCGTACACTGGTAAGTTTAGCTTAAAATTGATTTATGGATATTTAGAAACGTCATACGAATAATTCGAAAATGAAATCAGATCGAAGCTGCTGGTATTTAAAACGTGAACATAATACTAAAAATCATATATTAGCTCGTATCACTTTGTAGAAGGAAAAGAGAGAATAAATGTAGCGTTAAGGTGAATAGAAGTTTAGCGTAGGAATATAAATACAAATTATAAATCTAAATGTACAATATCAGCGTACACTGGTAAGTTTATCTTAAAAATGATTTATGGATATTTAGAAATGTCATACGAATAAATCAAAATGAAATCAGATCGAAGCTGCTGGTATTTAAAACGTGAACATAATACTAAAAATCATATATTAGCTCGTATCACTTTGTAGAAGGAAAAGAGAGAATAAATGTAGCATTAAGGTGAATAGAAGTTTAGCGTAGGTAGTATAAATACAAATTATAAATCTAAATGTACAATATCAGCGTACACTGGTAAGTTTAGCTTAAAATTGATTTATGGATATTTAGAAACGTCATACGAATAATTTGAAAATGAAATCAGATCGAAGCTGCTGGTATTTAAAACGTGAACATAATACTAAAAATCATATATTAGCTCGTATCACTTTGTAGAAGGAAAAGAGAGAATAAATGTAGCATTAAGGTGAATAGAATTTTAGCGTAGGTAGTATAAATACAAATTATAAATCTAAATGTACAATATCAGCGTACACTGGTAAGTTTAGCTTAAAATTGATTTATGGATATTTAGAAACGTCATACGAATAATTTGAAAATGAAATCAGATCGAAGCTGCTGGTATTTAAAACGTGAACATAATACTAAAAATCATATATTAGCTCGTATCACTTTGTAGAAGGAAAAGAGAGAATAAATGTAGCATTAAGGTGAATAGAATTTTAGCGTAGGTAGTATAAATACAAATTATAAATCTAAATGTACAATATCAGCGTACACTGGTAAGATTACCTTAAAATTGATTTATGGATATTTAGAAATGTCATACGAATAATTCGAAAATGAAATCAGATCGAAGCTGCTGGTATTTAAAACGTGAACATAATACTAAAAATCATATATTACCTCGTATCACTTTGTAGAAGGAAAAGAGAGAATAAATGTAGCGTTAACCCAGATAGCACAGACACGTCTCAAAGATGTTCGGAAGATGCCTGCCGCAAGACATTCAGAGATCTGAAAGATGTCGCCAACGTCGGTGGGATGTCGCTGCTAGGTCGGTGGAACGTCGTTGGAAGGTCGTTGTGACTAATCTTACCATCTTAAAGATGTCTGTCGAATGTCTGTTTGGCATCTTTCCGACATCTAAACAGACATTCGATGGACGTATTTTCGGACGTCTTTATATACCGATAAATTAGGTTAATAAAAGGCGAAAAACAGGTTTAAAATAGAACAAATATATTTATTTATATATAGATAAATACAATTAATTGAAATTAAATTATTAAAAGAAAATAAGCACAATATTAAAACTAAAAAATGGCGTATTTCTTCTTTCTTTGGTCGCTGTCTCGTTCGCCTCCTTCAAATGGCAGAACTCCTAGAGAACTTCGGTCAGCGGGGTCCGCACGAGGTTGTTCTGCTTCACAAGCGTCCTCGGCACAACATCTTGGCTTGAGTGGCAACTTCTTGGCTCCTCTTTCTGCTGCCTTTTACCACACTCTCTGAATCTGTTTGGAATCAGAGATTCCTTGCTGGTGGCTGTAATTGCAAATAAAATATGTTTTATTGAAAAAAGTATACTAATTACAGTAAATTTACTGTCTGAGGGTGCTTCCTTTTGCATTTACATACCAATTTTGCTGTGACTTGCTTGCTCGTGCATCTGCTGTCTATTTTCATTTTCTCTGGGACTGTTTGGAGTCATAGATTCCTTGCTGGTGGCTGTAATTGCAAATAAAATATGTTTTATTGAAAAAAGTATACTAATTACAGTAAATTTACTGTCTGAGGGTGCTTCCTTTTGCATTTACATACCTATTTTGCTGTCGCTTGTTTTCTCGTGCATCTGCTGTCTATTTTCATATTCTCTGGGACTGTTTGGAGTCAGAGATTCCTTAGTGGTGGCTGTAATTGCAAATAAAATATGTTTTATTGAAAAAAGTATACTAATTACAGTAAATTTACCGTCTGAGGGTGCTTCCTTTTGCATTTACATACCTATTTTGCTGTCGCTTGTTTTCTCGTGCATCTGCTGTCTATTTTCATATTCTCTGGGACTGTTTGGAGTCATAGATTCCTTGCTGGTGGCTGTAATTGCAAATAAAATATGTTTTATTGAAAAAAGTATACTAATTACAGTAAATTTACTGTCTGAGGGTGCTTCCTTTTGCATTTACATACCTATTTTGCTGTCGCTTGTTTTCTCGTGCATCTGCTGTCTATTTTCATATTCTCTGGGACTGTTTGGAGTCAGAGTTTCCTTGGTGGTGGCTGTAATTGCAAATAAAATATGTTTCATTGAAAAAAGTATACTAATTACAGTAAATTTACTGTCTGAGGGTGCTTCTTTTTGCATTTACATACCAATTTTGCTGTGAATTGTTTGCTCCTATTTCTGCTGCTATCATGCGCATTCTCTGGTCTGTTTACAATCAGCAAATCGTTGCTCATGGCAGTCACTGAAAATAAAATGTTTCATTGAAAAAAGATGTACTAGTAACAGTAAATTGAGTATCGCAGTGCGCTGCTTTTTGTATTTACATACCAATCTTGTTGCAACTTCTTGGTTTCTCTGCCTGCTACTTCCTTGCATACTCTCTGGGTCTGTTCGTGAGTAGCGATAACGTCTGTTCCTCACTGGTTGTAGTCGGCAGTGACTGACAATAAAATATGTTTTGGTGAAATAAGATATACTAATTACAGTAAGAGGATGAGATATATAGCTATGAATGTAATAATTTAATGTTCTATATGTAGGGCGCTTCTTTTTGTATTTACATACCAATGTTGGTTTTCTTCTCCAAATTTGGAGGGGTGGGTAAAATTTTAGTCCCACACAATACGGGTTTCTTCTGTTTTATCTTCATCGCCGCTTGTGTATGTCCATAATCCGTTACTGCCGAGTACTTGTCGAGATTCTGCGATCCGTATATTTAGTACCGAATTTTTTTTTCCTTCGGCGATGTCCATGTTTTCACTTTATAGGGTTAGGATTTCGCGTGATTTTTCCACTTATTTAATTTAATTTATAACTTTAACAGGAATTATTCACGTACACAGGTTAAGTGAAACACTCGTAAATTGGTACGTGTAAGAATGTATTTAATCAGATTTAATATGTAAAAATGAAAACTAGTAGGTATGTTTTTATGTATTTTCTGAGATACATCTTTTATACACCTAATGATTGGGCATAGATTTTTCGCGCATGCACGGCCAAAACAGGAGCGTATCTACAATGATGCAGCGGAGAGGCCAGAGTAATGACGTCCTGAGGCAGTTATATTGGCGAGAGTGTAGCAGTATTATTGTTCTCATGATTTTAGAACAATATTTTGTTCGATTTATCATTTCAATATTTCATATGTATCCACTACCAAATGTTTAAAAGTCTGCGGGGTGCTACCCGATTTCATCGAAAAGGTTTCGTTACTGAAGCTGAAATTGCCGCGCATGCGCGAAAAATTGGGGCTTCCTGATTGGCCAGATAGAGCTCCGTGTGGGGAATTCTGCGTGTATTCCCTAGACCGCGCGCACAGCGACACGGCGGAAGCCACGAGGCTCAGCGCCGTCCGCGCGCTTTCGTTTCCGGCGCTAGTGTGCGCACCGGCTAAACCGCCAGTCGGTTTCTACTCGTGATACGATTAAGACGTGATCAACCACGTGGCTCTAGGCGTCACGCCTCAACATTGTTATTGCATTATTGTTTAAATAAACTCGCTCGGTTTGTGCCGAGTTCCATATATAGCACGCAGTCGCTATCTCCTTCGTCGGTTCCTCGCCCACACGTCCTGCAGGTGTTGGAGCCTGCTGGTGACCTTATCGACATAGTCACCACGATCTCCACAGTGGTGACCCCGACGTGATCACGTGCGAGAGAAAACCGACGCGTGGATTACGTGAAGCCGACTCGACGAACTATAACCGTCGCTGAGAGCCAAAACCGACGTCATCGTCAGCAGAGCGACGTCGGGTTCGAGAGACGAATCCTCGGCGGACATCGCAACCGACATCGCCACGGACACAGGGTCCTGGTAGCAACCTCGGGTTCAGGAGTTCCGGCTACCTGCATCGAGCCAACGGACCACACGGACAGCGTGGCCACGTGGATTGCAGCGTAAGGGACAGCGTCGAGCGCATCAGGACGTCGCAGCCTCTGCCAGCAGCGGAGCGTCACGAGATCTCCGGCATGACGACGTCGACCCCGCTCGGAGTCATCGTTAGCGGTGTTCCAGGCGTTAGGCAACGGCGGTAAGCGCAAGTGCCGCAATATTGTTCGCGCCAAATCGCGCCGCTATATCGTTCGCGCCAGTTCGCGCCAAATCGTGCCGCCATATTGTTCGCGCTAAATCGTGCCGCCATACTGTTCGCGCCAATTCGCGCCGCCATATTGTTCGCGCCGAATCGTGTCGCCATACTGTTCGCGCCAAATCGCGTCTCGTCTACACGCGCCACCACATTGGTCTGCTGTCGCGCCGCTAGGGTCGTGCAAATCGCATTTCGTCTGCTCGCGCCGCCATATTGAAGAGCTGTCACGCGATTGTCACGCGGAAATCGCGCTTGCCTCGTAAAATATGGCAGAGCCAACGACCGCGGAGCTGCAAGCCCAGCTCGAGCGAACTCGACGACAGCTCGAAGAACTGCGAACCGCAGAACCGCGCGTGGATTCGTACCGCGTGCCGAAGCTGCCAGCATTTTTTAAGAAGGAACCATACGTGTGGTTCCAACAAGTCGAGGCGTCGTTCCGCGTAGCTCGAATTACGAGCCAGGTCACGATGGCCGACACCGTGATCGCGGCGATAGATTCGGACGTCGCGCTCGTTATCAGCGACCTAATCGCGAACCCGGATCCAGCGCATCCGTATGACCGTGTCAAGGAGCGCATTATAAATACGTTCTCGTCGTCCAGTGAGACGAAACTTCGTCAGCTCCTCCGCGGTCAGCTCACGACCGAGGGCAAGCCCTCGCAGTTACTCGCGCGTATGCGAAACCTGAACGGTGAGGCCTGCAGCGACGCAGTCCTCAAGAGTGTGTTTTTGGAACACTTGCCGCAGCAGTGTCGAGGCATCCTCGCCGCGTCCAAATTAGAGTCTCTGCAGCAGCTTGCAGAGCTGGCGGATGCCGTCGTCGAGGCGGTGGGCCCTAGCAGTGGCGGGGTTGCGTCGGCATCGCGCGACACCGCGTGCGATCGTTCTGTGGCCGACGGTGCCCTCAGCGATGAGAACCTCCACAGGCGCCTGGATGGCTTCGCGCGCGACCTCGCTGACATCGCCGCCGTGGTCCGTCAGCAAAGACGTTCGCGCGATCGCCGCCCACAAGGGCGTTCCGCGACTTCCGATCGGCGCCCACAGGGCCGAAACCGGTCCACCGGCCGTACTCAGCACGCGTTGTGCTGGAAGCACCGCAAATTCGGCGCGGCAGCGAGAACGTGCGTTTCCCCGTGCGCTTGGCAGAACACACAGCGCGATGCGGGAAACTAGAGAGGCCAGCCGTGTCAGAGGCGTCCGATCTGGCTACAGCTTCGAAACGCCTCCACCTCCGCGACCGTAACTCCGGGCAATCGTTTTTAATAGACACCGGAGCGGATGTATCACTGATTCCGAAGCCGACCAATTTCGGCAGAAGGCCCCAAAGCCTCCAGCTCTTCGCCGCGAACGACTCGCGGATTAACACATACGGCACCACACGACGCGCCTTGAACTTCGGCCTGCGCCGACCCTTGGAGTGGGTCTTCTGTGTCGCGGATGTTCCTTATCCGATCATCGGAGCGGACTTCCTAGCGCACTTCGGTCTGGTCGTGGACCTCAAGAGGCGCAGCCTCGTCGATTCCCAAACCGGACTCCAGGCTTTCGGGGTCACCAGACCCTTCAATGGACCCTCCATTCACAGGGTAGACCCCAGCGAAAAATATGCGCATATCCTCGCGAGATTTCCACGCGTGGTGGGTGCCGAACAGCCAGCTCCGCTTGAGTCCAGGGGTGTGTTCCACCACATAGCCACGTCAGGCCCCCCGGTGGCAGAGCGCGCACGTCGCCTTCCGCCGGTAAAACTTGCCGCCGCCAAGGCGGAGATGAAGCGCCTCGTTGAGACGGGCATTTGCAAACCGTCCAATAGCCCTTGGGCCAGCCCTATACACCTGGTTCCTAAGCAGGGTGGTGAGTGGCGTCTCTGCGGCGATTATCGCCGCCTGAACCACATCACCGTGCCCGACCGCTACCCGATACCGCATTTACACGACTTTCCTACCGTTCTACACGGCAAATCGGTATTCTCGACGTTGGATTTGCTAAAAGCATTCCACCAGATACCTATCGCACCTGAGGATGTTCCGAAAACCGCGGTTATCACGCCCTTCGGCCTTTTTGAGTACCACGCGATGACCTTCGGGTTCAGGAATGCCGCGCAAACCTTCCAACGGTACATAGATAAAGCCCTCAGCGGGTTAGACTTCGTCTTCACGTACATCGACGATATCCTCGTCGCTTCCACCTCACAGGAGGAGCACGAGGGTCATCTCCTCACGGTCTTCGAGAGGCTCCAAGAGTTTCATCTCTGCCTCAACCTCGAAAAGTGCCGATTCGGTGTCGAGGAGGTGGTCTTTCTCGGCCACCTGGTGAACAAAGACGGGTTCAAGCCTACCCCAGACAAGGTAGCGGCAGTCGCTCAATTTCCCAAGCCGAGCACGATCGACGAGCTCAGACGATTCCTCGGCATGGTAAACTTTTACCGCAGGTGCATTCCGCACGCTGCACGCATCCAGGGTCCCCTCAACGCGTATCTTCGCGACGCTCGCAAGCGTGATAAGCGCCCAATCAAGTGGACGCCCGAGGCCGAGTCGGCGTTCATTGAGTGCAAAGAGTCCCTCGCCAACGTGGCAATGATTGCTCACCCTTCGAGCACAGCGGAAATCCGCCTAGTCACTGACGCGTCCGATTTCGCGATGGGCGCAGTCGTCGAGCAGGCCCGTGACGGCGCCTGGCAACCCCTCGCATTCTTTTCGAGGAAGTTCAACACCGCACAGCTTAAGTACAGCACGTACGATCGCGAGCTCACGGCTGTCTATGAGGCCGTGCAGCACTTCAAGCATTTTTTGGAGGGACGCGAATTCACGATCTGTACGGATCACAAGCCGCTGATATATGCGTATCAGCAATCCTCCGAGAAGGCCTCACCCAGGCAATGTCGACAACTATCATTCGTCGCACAGTTCTCCACGAACATCGTGTACCTCGCCGGCGAGCAGAATGTTGTCGCAGACTCTCTGTCGCGAGTTCAGGCGATCAGATTTCCGACTCAGTTCGATGCCATCGAGCTGTCATCGGAACAAGGGAAATGTCCTGAGCTGAAAAAGCTCCTCGAAAGTTCCGACCACTCTCTCAACCTCAGGAGACTAACGTTCGGGTCCGCACATTCTCCGATCTACTGCGACATTTCGGACGAATCCCTACGTCCCTACGTGCCTTCTTCGATGCGTGAACGTGTGTTCACGTTGTTCCATACCGCCTCGCACCCGGGAGCAAAGGTCACGGACCGGATAATCCGCCAAAGATACGTGTGGCCGGACATGCATCGCGATATCGCGCGATGGTGCAAAAATTGTGTCCCCTGCCAGCAGGCTAAAGTCGCACGGCACGTCAAATTTTTGCCAAATAAATTTGTTGCCCCCGACGGGAGATTTTCACATGTGCACATCGACGTGGTTGGACCTCTGCCCGTGAGTGAGGGATTTCGTTACCTGCTCACGATCGTCGATCGTTTTTCGCGATGGCCCGAGGCCGTGCCCATGGTGGACTCCTCCGCGCAGTCCATAGCGCGAGCCTTCTTCGACACCTGGGTCGCACGCTACGGTGCACCCACGTATTTGACCTCCGACCAAGGCGCACAGTTCGAATCCGAGCTCTTCTCAGCGCTTCTGTCGCTCGTCGGTTGTCAGCGCATTCGCACGGCGCCCTACCACCCTGCCGCCAACGGCATGGTGGAACGTTGGCACCGCGATCTCAAGGCAGCTCTCACCTGCCACTCGCAACAGTGGACGCGTGTCCTGTCGACGGTGCTCCTCGGCCTCCGCACGCGCGTGAGGTTGGACACCCTCGCGTCCCCAGCCGACATGCTGTACGGTACGTCATTGCGCGTGCCGGGCGAATTCTTCCTGCTTCAGGATTTCGACCCCAACCCCCGATATTTCCTGGAAGAGTTCCGGGAATACATGAGGCGGGTCCGCCCCGTGCCAGTGGCACACCGCGACAAGCGAAAAACATTCTTTTACGATGATCTCGCAACGTGCACGCACGTGTTCTGCCAAGCCAGGGCGAAGAAGGCTTTAGAGAAGCCTTATACCGGGCCACACAAGGTCCATGAGCGACGCTCAGACCGGTCGTTCGTCATAGACATCAACGGGAGACCGTGCACCGTATCCGTCGAACACCTGAAACCGGCGTATTTTATTCCGGAAGATGCGGAGCCACCGTCGGCCGGCCCGCGGTCCGCTTCGTCTGACGACAGGCTGACAGCGGACGCGCAATTACCATTCGCACCGAGCGATCACGCGTCTTCCGCCGCGCCCGGTACTTCAGCGAGCGCAAGGCCAACTACGCCTAAAACGTACGCGCGTAAAAAAACAACATTTAAGGAACCCGTCGCGCAGGTTAGATTTATTTCTCGCGCCGCCCATAATTCTAAGTAACGTAAGACTGACTTTGTACCTGCGTACCGCAATAATAGATTAAGCTGTGATACAAGACCAAAGCATTTTTTTCGTATAGCGTAAGTCTATGTAGCGACCAAAAGCCACTTTGTACGTGCTGCGACGCACAGGCTTCTAAGAAGGCTAGTCACCCTCTTCTCATTTGGGGGGGGAGTACTGTGGGGAATTCTGCGTGTATTCCCTAGACCGCGCGCACAGCGACACGGCGGAAGCCACGAGGCTCAGCGCCGTCCGCGCGCTTTCGTTTCCGGCGCTAGTGTGCGCACCGGCTAAACCGCCAGTCGGTTTCTACTCGTGATACGATTAAGACGTGATCAACCACGTGGCTCTAGGCGTCACGCCTCAACATTGTTATTGCATTATTGTTTAAATAAACTCGCTCGGTTTGTGCCGAGTTCCATATATAGCACGCAGTCGCTATCTCCTTCGTCGGTTCCTCGCGCACACGTCCTGCAGGTGTTGGAGCCTGCTGGTGACCTTATCGACATAGTCACCACGATCTCCACATCCGGCTCTCACCAACGCCATCTCTATGGACTCGTCAGTACTTGTAGAGAACCTATTAACATCTTGTTTGAGACGTTCAAAAGGCATATTCCCTCATACGTCTGAAACAGGTCTTCGAAAAGACATCTGTCAGATGTTCGAACCACGTCTTTTTCAGACGTAGACATTCAGACATAAAACAGACGTAAAACCGACATCTCTAAGATGTTGTGTGCTATCTGGGAAGGTGAATAGAATTTTAGCGTAGGAAGTATAAATACAAATTATAAATCTAAATGTACAATATCAGCGTACACTGGTAAGATTACCTTAAAATTGATTTATGAATATTTAGAAATGTCATACGAATAAATCGAAAATGAAATCAGATCGAAGCTGCTGGTATTTAAAACGTGTACATAATACTAAAAATCATATATTAGCTCGTATCACTTTCTAGAAGGAAAAGAGAGAATAAATGTAGCATTAAGGTGAATAGAAGTTTAGTGTAGGAAGTGTAAAAACAAATTATAAATCTAAATGTACAATATCAGCGTACACTGGTAAGATTACCTTAAAATTGATTTATGGATATTTAGAAATGTCATACGAATAATTCGAAAATGAAATCAGGTCGAAGCTGCTGGTATTTAAAACGTGAACATAATACTAAAAATCATATATTAGCTCGTATCACTTTGTAGAAGGAAAAGAGAGAATAAATGTAGCGTTAAGGTGAATAGAAGTTTAGCGTAGGAATATAAATACAAATTATAAATCTAAATGTACAATATCAGCGTACACTGGTAAGATTACCTTAAAATTGATTTATGAATATTTAGAAATGTCATACGAATAAATCGAAAATGAAATCTGATCGAAGCTGCTGGTATTTAAACCGTGAACATAATACTAAAAATCATATATTAGCTCGTATCACTTTGTAGAAGGAAAAGAGAGAATAAATGTAGCGTTAAGGTAAATAGAAGTTTAGTGTAGGAAGTGTAAATACAAATTATAAACCTAAATGTGTTAAGTTTGTAAAGGTTGGCAACGTTTTCTTATATGTGTGGTAACACAGCGATGTTGGCGGCGTTAGCGGCGTTGGCGTTCCTCTTTCTTCTCCTGTGAAACCCCGAAGTGTAAAGACGTGCTTTATGTAATAGAAGTATTTTTTTCGGTTAATAGTTTATATTATATGGGTCAGTGTTCATTATAAATAAAACAAAGTTTAACTAAATACAGCCTTTTAATTAAATTAACAGGTTATGGGCCCAGGGTGTGATCCCATAACGGTAAAATAAAAGAAATAAAAAAAATTTTTCACACAAGTAGCACGTGGCGAAGTGGTGTAAAAGATAGGTTATACAAAGATAACAGGTAAGAAAGAAAAGGAAAATGGATAAGAAGAACTATTATAATATAGATTTGCTAAATGCAAATAACTTCCACACGTGGAAATTTAGAATGGAGACTTTGTTGACTGAAAAAGAAGTCATTGAATGGATAGGAAAAGAATTCATTGCAGATGAGTACGCGCAGGATGAAGCAAGAGAAAGAGCAATGAAAGGAGATAATAAATGCAAGTCGCTGATAATTCAATGTCTGGAAGATTCACAAATAGAGTACGTCAGAGGAAAAGATACAGCTTTTAGCATGTGGGCAAGCTTACAGAAAAGATATGAAAAAAAGGGTATGCCGGGACAAATAGTATTAAGAAGGAAATTAATGCAAATGAAATTAGAGGAAGATGGAAGTCTAGATGATTTTATAACTAAATTTGATGAGATAGTGAGACAATTGAGAGCCACAGGGGCCAAAACAGGGGAGCAAGAGATTGTATGTAACTTATTATTAGCCATGCCCAAATCATTTGAAACAGTAATAACCATATTAGAAAACATGCCACCTGAGGAACTGACAATAGATGTAGTAAAGGCAAGGTTAAGATCAGAGGTGGAAAGAAAGAGAGCAGTAAGAAGGGTTGAACAAGGAAAAGAAGAAGAAAAAGCCGCAACATTCTTGTGCAAGCAAAGTAAATGCTATCTATGTGGAGAAGCTGGACATTTTAAAAGGAATTGTCCAAAACTACAAGAAAATACATATGAAAGATTCAATCGAGGAACAATGAACCACAGAAGAGGAAGACAAAGAGGTAGAATGATAGGTTACAGAGGACGCTATATGAGGAGACCAGCATATAGGAGTAACGATGATAGAAAAGGAAACCACGTGGATGGAGAAGAACATGGTGAACAAAGAGGAGTTTGTTTCATGTCAGACAGGAAGGAAGAAACATGTAAGCCAATTGATAATGAATTAAAGTTTTGCGTTGATTCAGGTTGCACAGATCATTTGGTGAGTGACAAAACGTATTTTCATGAACTTGTAATGCTAAATAAACCTATCAAGATTGCTGTAGCGAAAAACGATAATTACATGGAGGCAACTGGTGTAGGAAATATAAAGGTAATCAGTAATATATATGGTAAAGACTTGGAATGCACTATTCAAAATGTACTATATGTTCCTAACCTAAGAAGAAACTTGCTGTCAGTTAAGAGGTTAGAAATGGCAAGTATTAAAGTAATTTTTGAAAATGGAAAAGTCAAGTTGTACAATAATAAGGATATGATTGGCTTTGGCTATAGAAAAAGTTTATATGAAATATCATTCAAAATAAGAAACATTGAAAGCTTAAATATAGAGTCAGAATATCAAGATGGAAAATTGTGGCATAAAAGGTATGGTCATATTTGCAATTCGAATTTAAAGAAATTAATAACAAGAGAATTGGTACAGGGATTGGAAAATGTAATGATAAATAACATAGAAATATGTGATGCGTGTATAAAGGGTAAAATGACGAGATCCAAATTTGGAACGAGAAGAAAGGCTAATAGAATAATTGAAATTGTTCATAGTGACGTGGTCGGTCCAATTACACCATTATCACACAATGGAGAGAAGTACTTCGTCACATTTATCGATGATTATTCAAATTTTGTACACGTATACATGGTTAAAAGCAAAAGTGATGTATTAGAATGTTTTAAAGAGTATGCATTATTGGTCCAGGCAAAGTTTAATTCAAAGATTTCAGTATTGAGATGCGATAATGGGGGAGAATATGTATCTAACGAGTTTAAAAAATTTTGTAAGGCAAATGGAACATACATTGACTACACTATACCTTACACCCCTGAACAGAATGGAAAAGCCGAAAGGTTCAATAGAAGTCTGTTAGATAAAGGTCGCACAATGCTGAATGAAGGAAATATGCCAAAAACATTCTGGAATGAGGCAGTAAGAGTGGCTGCGTATACATTAAATAGAAGTCCGAGTGCAGGAAATTCAAACGAGGAAGTACCAGCAACGATATGGCTAGGTAAGAAACCAAATGTCAGTAATATGAGAGTATTTGGTTCACAGGGATTTGCACACATTCCAAGAGAGATTAGAGGAAAGTTTGATCCAAAGGCAAAGGAATGCATAATGATTGGATATAGCAACAATGGATATCGATTATGGGATATAAGTAAACAAAAAGTGATAACTGCGAGAGATGTAATATTTAAAGAAAATAAATTCTACTATAAGAAGAATAAAGCTTACATTGAGCAAAATGAAGATGAAGAAAGGGATGAAATAGGCAACAATGATAATGAAAACGAAAATGAAAACGAAAATGAAAACGAAAGTGAAAATGAAGAGGAAAATGAAAGTGAAGAGGAAAATGGAGAATTAGAAGCAAGAAGAGAGACAAGAGAAGAAGAAGGGAAGAGAAACAGAACTAGAAGAGAGACCAAACTACCAAAGAAATATGATGAATTCGAGATGTATTTGGCGTTTGATGCTATGTCTTTTATAGATGAGGTACCAACAACAGTGGAGGAATTAGAAAATAGAGAAGATAAAAGACAGTGGAGAAATGCAATGAAGAAAGAAATAGAAGCTATTGAGAAGAACAAGACATGGAAAGAAGTCGATGCGAAAAACAACGTAGAAATTTTAAATACAAGATGGGTATTTGCGTTGAAACCATATGAAGAAAACATGGAGGATAGATACAAAGCGAGATTAGTGGTAAGGGGGTGTGCTCAAAGAGAGTCATTCAATTATGAAGAGATATACTCTCCAGTCGTAAAATTGAGCACAATTAGGACATTATTGGCGATTGGAAACCAATTTAAATATTACTTCGAATAAATAGACGTCAGGACTGCGTTTCTAAACGGTGAGTTAAGAGAAAATGTCTATATATATCCACCGGAGGGAGTAAAGTATAAAGAAGGTAAAATATTCAAATTAAATAAATCTTTATATGGGCTGAAACAAGCATCAAAATGTTGGAATAATAAAATTAATAATATATTAGTGAAATACGGTTTCCAAAGATCATTAAATGATTATTGTTTATATACGAGAATATCAAAGTGTAATGTTATACATTTATTATTATATGTAGATGACATTATTATAGCGAGTTCAGACTTAAGCAGTATTAATGATTGTAAAAGCTACTTAAGAAAACAATTTGAAATTAAAGATATTGGTATGGTAAAACATTTTCTTGGTTTAGAAATAGATTATAATAGAGAAAAGGGTATTTTGAAATTAAATCAAGAAAGGTATTTGCAGAAAATTCTAGAAAAATTTAAGTTAGAAAATTGTAATCCTTGCTCAACACCCATAGAAGCAAAACTCAACTTAAACATAGAGAAGGAAGCAGTAGAATATAAACCGATTAGAGAGTTAATAGGTGCACTAATGTATTTAATGTTAGGAACAAGACTGGATATTAGCTACGCTGTCAATTATTTGAGTCGTTTTCAGAGTAAGAATTCAGATGAAGTGTGGATACATTTAAAAAGGTTGTTGAGATACCTAAAAGGGACAAAGAACATGAAGCTGATCTATACAAGGATTGAGGATGCGATGCCTTTAACATGCTACGTTGATTCGGATTGGGCACAGGATACTATGGACAGAAAGTCAGTTACAGGGTATCTGATTAAAGTTTTTGAAAACACAGTCTCATGGAGTACGAGGAAACAAAACTGTGTAGCACTGTCAAGTACCGAAGCGGAATTAGTAGCACTATGTGCTGCAGTGCAGGAAGGACTATGGTATCGTAAGATAATGAGAGATATGTGTTTAGAGATCCCGAATCTCAAGGTGTTTGAAGACAATCAGTCATGCATTGCGTTAGTAAAGAATCCTGAAAACAATAAAAGAGTAAAACATATAGACATTAAAATAAATTTTGTTTGTGATGCGTTAAAGAATAAAATTGTGACAATTGAGTATGTCAATACTGAATCTCAGTTGGCGGATATTCTTACAAAAGGTCTTAGTAGAGTTAAATTTTATTCAAATTTTGAACAAGTAGGTCTAATATTAAGAGAGGGCACCTGTAGAAATAAATAGAGTGCTAGAATGCATGAGGTATGTAAATATGTAAAAGAAGTGATAAAGTATGAAGTGTGATATAGGAAAACGTTGAGAGAGGGTGTTAAGTTTGTAAAGGTTGGCAACGTTTTCTTATATGTGTGGTAACACAGCGATGTTGGCGGCGTTAGCGGCGTTGGCGTTCCTCTTTCTTCTCCTGTGAAACCCCGAAGTGTAAAGACGTGCTTTATGTAATAGAAGTATTTTTTTCGGTTAATAGTTTATATTATATGGGTCAGTGTTCATTATAAATAAAACAAAGTTTAACTAAATACAGCCTTTTAATTAAATTAACAAAATGTACAATATCAGTGTACACTGGTAAGTTTACCCTAAAATTGATTTATGGATATTCAGAAATGTCATACGAATAAATCAAAATGAAATCAAATCGAAGCTGCTGGTATTTAAAACGTGAACATAATACTAAAAATCATATATTAGCTCGTATCACTTTGTAGAAGGAAAAGAGAGAATAAATGTAGCATTAAGGTGAATAGAAGTTTAGCGTAGGTAGTATAAATACAAATTATAAATCTAAATGTACAATATGAGCGTACACTGTTAAGTTTAGCTTAAAATTGATTTATGGATATTTAGAAATGTCATACGAATAATTCGAAAATGAAATCAGATCGAAGCTGCTGGTATTTAAAACGTGTACATAATACTAAAAATCATATATTAGCTCGTATTACTTTCTAGAAGGAAAAGAGAGAATAAATGTAGCATTAAGGTGAATAGAAGTTTAGCGTAGGAAGTATAAATACAAATTATAAATCTAAATGTACAATATCAGTGTACACTGGTAAGATTACCTTAAAATTGATTTATGGATATTTAGAAATGTCATACGAATAATTCGAAAATGAAATCAGATCGAAGCTGCTGGTATTTAAAACGTGAACATAATACTAAAAATCATATATTACCTCGTATCACTTTGTAGAAGGAAAAGAGAGAATAAATGTAGCGTTAAGGTGAATAGAATTTTAGCGTAGGAAGTATAAATACAAATTATAAATCTAAATGTACAATATCAGCGTACACTGGTAAGATTACCTTAAAATTGATTTATGAATATTTAGAAATGTCATACGAATAAATCGAAAATGAAATCAGATCGAAGCTGCTAGTATTTAAAACGTGTACATAATACTAAAAATCATATATTAGCTCGTATCACTTTCTAGAAGGAAAAGAGAGAATAAATGTAGCATTAAGGTGAATAGAAGTTTAGCGTAGGTAGTATAAATACAAATTATAAATCTAAATGTACAATATCAGTGTACACTGGTAAGTTTATCTTAAAATTGATTTATGAATATTTAGAAATGTCATACGAATAATTCGAAAATGAAATCAGGTCGAAGCTGCTGGTATTTAAAACGTGAACATAATACTAAAAATCATATATTAGCTCGTATCACTTTGTAGAAGGAAAAGAGAGAATAAATGTAGCATTAAGGTGAATAGAAGTTTAGCGTAGGTAGTATAAATACAAATTATAAATCTAAATGTACAATATCAGCGTACACTGGTAAGTTTAGGTTAAAATTGATTTATGGATATTTAGAAACGTCATACGAATAATTCGAAAATGAAATCAGATCGAAGCTGCTGGTATTTAAAACGTGAACATAATACTAAAAATCATATATTAGCTCGTATCACTTTGTAGAAGGAAAAGAGAGAATAAATGTAGCGTTAAGGTGAATAGAAGTTTAGCGTAGGAATATAAATACAAATTATAAATCTAAATGTACAATATCAGCGTACACTGGTAAGATTACCTTAAAATTGATTTATGAATATTTAGAAATGTCATACGAATAAATCGAAAATGAAATCTGATCGAAGCTGCTGGTATTTAAACCGTGAACATAATACTAAAAATCATATATTAGCTCGTATCACTTTGTAGAAGGAAAAGAGAGAATAAATGTAGCGTTAAGGTAAATAGAAGTTTAGTGTAGGAAGTGTAAATACAAATTATAAACCTAAATGTACAATATCAGTGTACATTGGTAAGTTTATCCTAAAATTGATTTATGGATATTCAGAAATGTCATACGAATAAATCAAAATGAAATCAAATCGAAGCTGCTGGTATTTAAAACGTGAACATAATACTAAAAATCATATATTAGCTCGTATCACTTTGTAGAAGGAAAAGAGAGAATAAATGTAGCATTAAGGTGAATAGAATTTTAGCGTAGGTAGTATAAATACAAATTACAAATCTAAATGTACAATATCAGCGTACACTGGTAAGATTACCTTAAAATTGATTTATGGATGTCGAAACGTGCCATCGAGTCGCACGTCTATGTGCAACCGCACGTCCATTGCCCCCTAGCGGGAAATCGGCGAGCAGGACAGTCGTGTCCGGTATAGCGTGCAAGTAGCACGGCATAATCTTTATGTATAATAAGTTAGGTTAAGGTGTCGCGAACACGTGCTAAATAAAGATATTGTTTTCTAAAAACTAATACACTGATCCACCCTACCAAATATCCAACAATGGATATTTAGAAATGTCATACGAATAATTCGAAAATGAAATCAGGTAGAAGCTGCTGGTATTTAAAACGTGAACATAATACTAAAAATCATATATTAGCTCGTATCACTTTGTAGAAGGAAAAGAGAGAATAAATGTAGCATTAAGGTGAATAGAATTTTAGCGTAGGAAGTATAAATACAAATTATAAATCTAAATGTACAATATCAGCGTACACTGGTAAGATTACCTTAAAATTGATTTATGGATATTTAGAAATGTCATACGAATAATTCGAAAATGAAATCAGATCGAAGCTGCTGGTATTTAAAACGTGAACATAATACTAAAAATCATATATTAGCTCGTATCACTTTGTAGAAGGAAAAGAGAGAATAAATGTAGGATTAAGGTGAATAGAGTTTTAGCGTAGGAAGTATAAATACAAATTATAAATCTAAATGTGCAATATCAGCATACACTGGTAAGATTACCTTAAAATTGATTTATGAATATTTAGAAAGGTCATACGAATAAATCGAAAATGAAATCTGATCGAAGCTGCTGGTATTTAAAACGTGAACATAATACTAAAAATCATATATTCCCAGATAGCCAAGCGGGCCTCGGGCAGAAATCGAGCAGGGCGTGCCGAGGTCAGATATCGGGATTTTTACGGGCCGAACCTCGCTTGGACCTGCCGAGGGCAGCTCGTGCCTCGAATCTGCCGAGGGGAAGTTATGACCGTGAGGGCTCGAGGACGTGCCCTCGGCAGAAACGCGGCACGAGCTGCCCTCGGCAGGTCCAAGCGACGTTCGGCCCGTAAAAATCCCGATACCTGCCGAGGGCAGCTCGTGCCGCGTTTCTGCCGAGGGCACGTCCTCGAGCCCTTACGGTCATACCCCGACAACCAGACTTGCCACAGGCAGATTCTAGCAAATCCCGCCTTCGGCTGATATTGGACAGAATACAGCCAAAGCTATTGTCCAACCAGCTCAAGGCAGGATCAACTCGATTTCTGGCCGAGAGTCTGTGCGCGCAGGAGTTAGCCATTCTGCGAACAGATAGACCCTGAATCTGCGTGTGTTTAAGAGGTCAGCACGGTCGCGGTGATGTGGCAAATGCCGCTTTTTCAGGGCAGCACCGTCGGCGAGGGAAGGTCACACTAATAACGTGGCAGATGCCAGCGAAATATGAAATACCGATTTTTGAGTGTAAAATTTTATTTTTTCGCATATTTATATTCTTTTTCTTAGACTATGGATCGTTATGTGAAATATAAACTATACAAATTGCGTTGTTATAATATTTAATTTAAAGTTAAATTTCAATTTATTACATTACGAAATTTATTCGAAGAAAAAAAAGTGTCGTTGGACGGAAAAGAACATTTATATTTTTTGCACGACTATTATACGCTTATTTTAACGTTCAAATACAAATACTTTTTAATTTAGACTACTCTACAATTTAACAGAAGAATAAAAATTGATACATAAATTGAACAAATTGTATGTTAATTTTAAATTTACATTAGAAGGGACAATAAATGGATGAAACAAGGAGAAATAAATATTAAATTTTTTCATTTATTTTAATATTTAATTTATTCGCCGACTTTGAACCTCTCACAAATTTATTCAAATTGTTTCCGCATCTTTGATTCCGTTGAATCTGGAGGGTGGGTGTCCTGCTGTTGCCGACGCCGCTGCCGTCGTTGCCGCTGCCGTCGTTGCCGCTGCCGTCGTTACCGACGCCGCTGTCACCACCGTTACCACCGTTGCCGACGCCGCCATGAACGCGGTTCATCGGATTGTAGCCTCTGTAACATACATTCAAATGGATATATTAATTGATGAATTAATAATTAGATTCAACTAAATGAAACATGTGCAATGCTTACCCGTGTATGGCCTTCATTAAACGCGTGTCTCGCAGTGGTTGAGTTCCACGGGTCACCGTCCACCTGCGATCAGCCGGCACGTTGTCGAACAAGTGCTTTTCCTTGGAACATGTCGAGCAACAGATCGAACATCCAACCTGAAAAACAAAATAAACATTAACGTCTATGTTCGTAAACTGGACACAACACTCTTCTGGTTCTTATGTATTGCAATATACTTACGACACTGTTCTAGTCATCAACGAGAGCACACTCGAATTCTGCGCACTTCCTTCATCGTTCGTGCAGGCAGAGGCAGGTAATCCGGTCGCTCCTCCAGGTGTTCAGCTGTCATTGTCAACCGCAAAATCTAGCAAAGCCATTTTTACTGCTACGTGCTTCTCCGGGGTAAGTCGAGTATCCATGTGCGGTCCAATCTGAAAAAAATATTCGTGCACGTGAAAAGTCACAGTCAATCTTCGATTATATTTTTCATAATAAGGATAGCAACCGAAATGGTTGGTCAAACGTGTCCGAAATCCCGAAATTGATCATTTCTTATATTCTTTGATAATTATACGATTTTACTTGTACTTGTATTTTACTATTATTAGAATATACTTACGGTATTCCTCCATTGTTACGGTTGCCTTCGCCTTCGCCTTCGGTTTCGGCTTCGCCTTAGCCGTAGCCTTCGCCGTAGCCTTCGCCGTAGCCTTCGCCGTAGCCTTCGGCGTAGCCTTCGGCGTAGCCTTCGGCGTAGCCTTCGGCGTAGCCTTCGGCGTAGCCTTCGGCGTAGCCTTCGGCGTTGTCTCCGGCGTTGTCTCCGGCGTTGTCTCCGGCGTTGTCTCCGGCGTTGTCTCCGGCGTTGTCTCCGGCGTTGTCTCCGGCGTAGCCTTCGGCGTAGTCTTCGGCGTAGCCTTCGGCGTTGTCTCCGACGGCGACGTAGTCTCCGACGGCGACGTAGTCTCCGACGGCGACGTAGTTTTCGCCGTCGACGTAGTCTTCGTCGTCGACGTTGATTTCGTCGTCGACGTTGACTTCGCCGTCGTCGCTGCGGTCAGCCCACTTGCTACGTGCATACCGTAGCGCTCGGGTGTTGGCCGTAGGTGTTTGGGCGGAAACACGCAGCCGCTCTTTTGCCGCTTTCAACACCAGCTTCATGTGATCAACAAACTCAGTGTTGGTTGGTTTCACGAACGTGGTTGATCGTTGTACGGCCTCTGTAACATTCATTTAAATTAATATATTAATCGATGAATTACTACTTAGATTCAACTGAATGGAAGGTGTGCAAAGCTTACCGTGTATGGCCTTCACAAGAACAGTGTCGTGTAACGCGGAGGTGTTGTGGCATCCTGACCAGGTGTAATCAGCCAAAGCGGTTTGTGAGAAAACCTCCTTGAAATACGCCTTGATGGCTCCTTTTGCCGTTGTGCCACCCCCCACTTGTACCAAATATCCAACCTGAAAAAAAACATTACTTTCTATAATTATAAACTTAACGCAATACTCCTCTGGTTTTTATACAGGGTGAGTCACCTAACGTTTGCACCTCAAATATATTTGTTGTTTCCAAAGATACGTAAAATATGGTCAGGACAAAGTTGAAAATTACAATGGGGCTGACACGATGCCAACAAAATTTTGCTTTTGTGTCAGTATTTTTTAGAGATATCAAGGTCACCTCGACTTCTTTAAGTGGAATGAGGTACTTTTTAATACATCAATCGACACAACTAGACATTTGTTATAAAAAAGTACTAATCTATTTATGTCGAAAATTCAGTAGTTTGGGAGATATTTCAATTCAAATAACTCTAAAACACCATTACAGTCGTACTAAGACGTTACACTAGAAAGTTAACCCTAACGTCTCGGTACGACTGTAATGGTCACGTTAGGTGACTAACCCTGTATATTGCAATACACTTACGACATTTCTATAGAGATCCGTGGGAGCATCCTGGAATCTGCGTATATCCTCTGCACTTCGTACCGGCAGGCAATCCGGTCGCTCAGCCAGCAGCTCCACTGACATCGTGCTATTTAATGTCCTGTTGGTTGGGGAAAAATTTGTACATTAATTACAATTATTACATGCTTACGATTACATATAACGACGTGTTACTTACTCGAGCTTCTCCTGCAGGTTGCGGCAATGCTCTTCTTGCGTCCTGCAATGCTGTTCCATAAATCTAAAATGAAGGTAGATAATTAATAATTAAAATAATTAATGGCAAAACAATAATAATTGAAATAATTAAGATTAATTGTTTTACTTACTCAAGCTTCTCCTCCAAATTACGGGAATGCTCGTCCTGCTTCCGGCAGTGCTCTTCCATGAACCTAAAACAAAGGTAGATTATTTAATATTAATTATTTTAATTATTATTGTTTTACTTACTCAAGCTTCTGCTCCAGTTTCTGCACCATTTCCTTGCAGGACTGCTGCACTATGAACCTAAAACAATGGTTAATAATGAATAAATTTATATTAATTAAATTTAATTATTATTGTATTACTTACTCAAGTTTATGCTCTAACTGCTCCATGCGGTGCAGCAGTAGCGTCATACTAAAACAAACACAAACATGATAAGATCTACCGTACAATTTTATTACAATTATTACCAAAAACAACAAATGTGCGACTTGCGCTTCTCACCTGTTCGCCTGCGGAGGAGGCGCCCGGCGTGTCGGTGGCGGGAGCTGTTGGACCGGTGGATGGGCCGGTCGATGGGCCGGTCGATGGGCCGGTGGATGGGCCGGTGGATGGGCCGGTGGGTGGGCCGGTGGGTGGGCCGGTGGGTGGGCCGGTGGGTGGGCCGATGGGTGGGCCGGTCGATGAGCCGGTGGATGAGCCGGTGGATGGGCCGGTGGATGGGCCGGTGGATGGGCCGGTGGATGGGCCGGTGGATGGGCCGGTGGATGGGCCGGTGACGATTCTTTCGCTAAGCCTTCCTCAAGGCACGATAACAGCTCCATCGTTGTAGGGGGGTTATACTGCCCCTTCGCAACGCCGTTGGATTTTTTCAGCACTTTGCGTGCAGGCTCCTGCTCTGTCTCCTGTGATGTGGTTCGGTACTTTATCGGCACCCGTGCGATTCTCTTTGGACGTTGTTGATTCTGAAATGAATGAACATTGAAAGAAACTAGTAACATCACAAATCAAAGAAAGAAATGAAAAAACCAGACGATTGTCGTTGGCAATCCTCGTAGGCTGTGCTCGACACTATAATGTAATTTTAATTGAATATCTATTGTCCATAATTATATTTTTTTACACAGAAAGGAAGGTAAGTGTATTTAATCTTTGTAACTTACTACTCATCAACGAATTTTTCAACTTCTGGTGATGAAACTAATAGGGAAATAAGATATCGCCAGTAGTTGAAAAATTCGTTGATGAAAAGTCGGAAAAATTTAATACTTCCCTTGCTTGCTGTGTAAATGAAAATATATTAGATTGGAGAAAAACGCATTATTTTTACGTTATCTCAAGCGGAGAAATTATGTATTTCTTTTTCCCCAACCTAACATGGAGGGTGTTCGCCATAATTTGGACAAGAATTTTTTTCGTAAACGGTAAACATTTAAAGCAAACCGAAGAGGAGGAAGTAGTAGTGCATTTTACGAGCGACATGATAGCTTTTCTACATTTTTTGTATTTGTAATATTTTTCTTAAAATAGAGGTGAGCTTCCTTTTCTTTTAAATGGAATGCTACATATTTTTTTACATCTTGTTCAAGCGGGAATTTGGACGATTGTATCAAGCATGTAATTCAGTACGATCTTCAGGTTCATACAAGTGCAGAAATAAAGTAAATAAATTTAACATTTCGTAATATTCTATTTCTTTATGTTGCATTCATAAGACTACATTTCGTGTTCAATATGATTCCCATTGGCAATATGTTAAATTTATTTATTTTATTTCTGTCCTTGTATGACCCTGAAGAAATCGTCTGAAATCGTTTTTATTCCCGCTTTTACATGATGTGAAAAAATATGTGGCATTCCATTTTAAAAAAAGGAAGCTCACCTCTATTTTAAGAAAAATATTACAAATACAAAAAATGTAGAAAAGCTATCATGTCGCTCGTAAAATGCACTACTACTTCCTCCTCTTCGGTTTGCTTTAAATGTTTACCGTTTACGAAAAAAATTCTTGTCCACATTATGGCAAACAACTTGTATAATTGTGGACAATAGATATCTAATTTAAATTATATCACAGTGTCACACGCGGTAAAAAAATTCACACTTACACGATCCATAATGAAAAACTTTGGAGATCAGTACAATATCCGCGTGGTCAGAAATAGAATCGCGACTGGACTAGAGCGCTTCTCACTTTCTCAGGAGGTACAACTCTCCTCCTTTTCCCCCTCCACTATCCTATTCCAGCTCCATGCGCCCACTCCAGCGCCGCTCGCTAAGACCGAAAGGAGAGAAACTGTATTCCCCTCGATTTCCCTGATCTTTCCTGTCACGTGTCCAACGAACATATCGGATTTTTTTAAAATTAAAATTTCATTTTGCATTCGCTGTCGTAAAGTAAGTACTTATTAAGGAATTATTTGAAGGAACTGTTTAACTCATAAACGCTCATTGTATACTGTAGAATACCGTTGATAGATCTTTGCCTGTATTTAACTTCCCGATTCATAGGGAAGTTGCTGTAATTTTTTATTGCATTTAGTTCAGTCGGTTAATTTACGCTGAAAAGTCGAAAAAACTACATTTATATGTACATCGCTTAATGAGGATATTTAATTTTGGTGATGCAAAATAGATGTATGAGAATGTACCTTTCAATAGGGAACCCTGTGTTTCTATTAATTTTCATCGGGACAAAATTCTTCGCTTGAGAATATTTACTCCGTATCTTACATCGGTCCTTCTTTTTCGCATTCTTCTTCATTTTTCTTCTGCTTTTCTTCTTCATTATCATCATCATAATTTTCTGATTCTTGTTCTTCTTCAGTTGACGGATGTTCAAGAGGTAGAATCAATTGTAATGTGTCGTTTTGAAAGGGGTTTGATTTTCCTCCTCATCTATCTCGTACTGGATACTAGAGGATCGGAAGTAATTAAGAGTCTATTTAGCACGTCTGTATATCGTGAGTTCGTGATTTAAACAGTTCCTTCGATGCTTCTCGTAGTTCAATGTATTACAGAGCCTCAGCAACACCAAGGAACAAGTGGATGGAAAATGCATACTTCTCGCCATGGCTATATATTTAAAAAACAGCATACTTCGTAAAGAGTACTTTAAAAAGATATTTTAATTGTAAATGATTACACTTTTCAATAGCGTGCATAAAATAGATGAATAACGTTAAAATGTTTATTATAGTCCGCAGTCTTGATTGAAAAAGAGCTACAAACTTTACAATCTGATGCGCTCCTCTTTATGGACAAATTTTGCACTCAAAACAACCGTTTCAGTCAAAACGACAAGCAATACAAAAAGTAGAAATCTCAAGCTTTAAAATGGTGCTTTTTCCATCAAATTTGGATAAGTTTTAGATAAGTTACAGCCGCTTCAATATTGAGCAGACTTTGAAGTAGCTATGGCCGCTGAAATCGGGCGGATACATCCAGCGGCGCATTCCGCCGCGCACGAACGCGAACGGGTAGCGCTTGCAAATTTGCTTCCAACACGGATATAGCATATCCCAAGCATTCATAACCAAAGACATCGGTGATTTTAATTATCTGAAAAAATGATATCTCTACTCCCGTCGCAAGGTTCGGCGCGCGGTACGCCAAACTGTTCAGGTCTGTACGAAGTCTAAAAATGGTTTCATGAAAGATATCGAATCCAACGAGCTGCGCGCAGCATACTGTTGTGCAATGTATTTGAAACGCTCGATTACGATGGCAATGATACCGACAGGACTGTGTCCCCGCACCGCCGCGGTGTCTCAGGACAGTTCTCTCGTTTTTGACGGGGTTGCGGCTAATTAAAGGTCGATTTATACGGGCGACGAGGGAACCCCCGAGACCGTTCGGAACATTACGGGCTTCTCCGACCTGTCAACCGGCGCTCGAAATTTACGACTCTCGGCGACGTCGCCTGGAATTGTCAAGTACTTTCTCATTGTGGGTCTTTCGACGGAAAAATCAAGCTATCGAAAAAGTGGTTAATAGGGGGGAGGAGCAAATAGAGACGAATAAATGCACATGCGCAGGGAAGGTTAGAAGAACCGATCCCTCCTACCAAACAGAAAATAACGAAAGAAATACACGTTTCTCATACAATTTCTCGATGTCGATGATTGCAGAGGGGACGTGCACAAATTTCCGCACACCTTTTGAAAAGACAAATTAGTTTTTAAAAATTGTTATGTCAAAAATACATTTTGAGAAAAATTACAAACACCTGATGCAACAGAAAAAATGTTTACAATTGTGTTTTTCAATTTTTTCTGAGTCTAGAATGTGAATATTGACAAAATGCACCTCGCACATATCTCCATGACTGATTGAAATCCGTTGTCGAAGATGCGAGGGCGAAATCTACCTTTTTCTTGGGGGAAGGGGGGGTGGTTCGATTTAATATTGAAACGAGTATTTTTAAAATTTCTTCCTATCATTCAATATCAATTGCAAGTTTTGCAAAATGTCTAGGCAATTGTGCGTAAACTATTATTCTATGCAAGCGTTATCTGAAACATAAAAAAGGATAAAATTTTGAGCAAAAGTAAAATTCAGCCCATGTTTTATACTTCAGAAATCGCTTCAACATTTGTTTCAAAATGTGGGGACGCTCGATACAGTAGGTGCGGATGTACTCGCGATGCTGGCGCGGTCCAGCGGTGGCGAACTTACAGCTAACGCGGCAATCTTACATCTAACGCGGCGATCTTACATCTAACGCGGCGATCTTACATCTAACGCGGCGATCTTACATCTAACGCGGGAATCTTACATCTAACGCGGGAACCTTATGTCTAACGCGGCGATCTTACATCTAACGCGGCGATCCGATATCTAGCGCGGAGATGGCGTAGCGTGAGGCACGGCGGAATCCGCGACGGTCGAGAGAGAGAAAGAGAGCGTGAGCGGTGAGGAGCCTCTGAGCGGTCGCCACGGAGAGCGGTGAGAGCGGGACGGAGAGATAGCCGGGGAGGAGAGCGAGGAAATCCGCGATACGGGGCGTACACCACGAGTATCTGTGCGGACTGGACCTGGAGGCCTCAGGGCGTGTGCCACGGAGGTGGTGTACACGAGCGTACCTAGGCGGGCGCCACGGGCACGGCGTCGTGCCGACGGAGAGGATTCCCTAGGTTTGCACCACGGGGAGCGGAGGGCGCGACGTAAACGGGCGGTCGCCACGGATACGATTTCGGCCGTACGGAATGGAATCCCAGGGCGTTCGCCACGGGGAGCGGATGGAACGGGATGCGGAGACGGCGGGGAGCGGTCGGAGTAGTCCAGATCTCTGAGACGGTTTTACACGGCTTTCGTAGAGTAGCCACTAGTCGCTGTCACCGGTAGCCCTGAGATCTCGACTGATTATTCGCGGTTCGCGTTGCGTATTTATATTCCGCGGATTCATCTTTATCAGCGGGCGCGGTAGCCACCTCGCGGCCGTCGCGGAAGTTCGCCTCGCGCTCGCGGTGCCTGCTCGCGGTTCGCGAGAGGGGGGTCTCGCGTCTTTAATATATTCGTTATATCCCCCTCCTACTTCGGGGCGCGAGACTTCCTCTTAGCGGGGGTGTGCGCAAACAAAACATGACAAAAACTTTTTAGTATTTTTAATTTCTAGGTACAAAAATATGTGTAAACTAAGGAACGAAAAGGAACACAACAAAAGAAAAACAACTTGGTCTTACCCTAATCTAATCCTATTTTCTAGGTACAAAAATATATCTGAAAAAAAAGGAAATCTTATAATAATCTAACCCTATTGGCTAGGCCGGATGGTATTTTAGGAACATAATTCCATTCCGGCCTAGTCGGATGGATATCGTTCCTCCTGGGATGGGGATGCGGTGTCGCCTCCGGGGCAGTAGCATGTCCATCCGGATGTAGAAGGTGTAGGCCTCCTCTCCGGCGGCGACCGGTACTGGCAGCTGTCTGTGATCCCTGGGGACGGGGACTACCGGTATGGGGTCGGCTGCCGGTTGTGGGTCTAGTGGCGGGTTGTTGTTGTGGGTGATCGGGGTGGGCAGGGTGGGCGGGGCGGGTTGGGCGGCGGCTGCTATCCTGCTCCTTCCTGCTGGTGGTGGGGCTGCTGCCGGTGGGGCTGCTGCCGGTGGGGCTGCCGCCGGTGGGGCTGCCGCCGGTGGGGCTGCCGCCGGTGGGGCTGCCGCCGGTGGGGCTGCTGCCGGTGGGGCTGCTGCCGGTGGGGGAGTTTCCTCCGGTGTTGGGGATGGCGGCAAGGGTGCTTCCATGGCGTACTGCCGCAGCATGTCCTCTATTGCCTGCAGGTCGGCGTCGATGGTGCCGGTTGTTGCTGGCGGGACTGTTGCCCCCTGTGGCCCTGGTGTCCCTCCTGAGGCAATAACCCTTGGGGGTGGGGCGGCTGGCCTGGCAGTTGCTGCCGTATTTGCCTCCATCCTCGGGGGGATACTGGCTTGGGTTGTGGGCTCCTGGTGCCCTCCTCCTGCCGGTCGTAGCGTCTGAACCGACCGGATGGTCGGTCGATTTGCGTTCCTCCTGTCGGGGGGAGCGTGGATAATTTGTCCCCCTTCCCGTCGTGGTGGTGGCCGTGGGGGGGCTCGTCGGTTTTGTGATGAAGCTGGCCACGGGACTGTTCCCTCCCGGATCCGCTGACGTATCCTGGCCTCCATTGGCCGGCTCTGGCTCCGGCGTCGAAGCGGGACTGCTCCTTCCTTTGCCTTTGCTGGTGCTCTTGACTGGCGTTCCTTTGGCATCTTGAGCTGATCTGATTGTCTTGACTTGTCGCCTGCCTTTTATAGGGCTTGCTGGGGTTTCTTCTGGGGGTTCCCCCACTTCTGTGCAGATTTTCAGATCTTGCACGTGTACCCTGTGTTGCTGCCCTCTGCCGGCCTGGATTATGACTACGGTCGGGCCGAGGATTTTCCGAACCTTGTATGGCCCGGAGAATTTCGGTGCTAACTTTGCGCAAAATCCGTCCGCGGCTACTGATAGCGGATGTTCTCGCCGCATGACGGTGTCGCCGATCTTCGGAATCCACTTTCTGCGTCGTAGATTGTAGTGGTGTTTCTGGTTCTCGGTTGCCCTGGCTTGTGTTGTTCGTGCCAATGATCGTCCTTGTTCCATTCGGCTTATTTCTGCTTCCCGGTGTTTGTAGTCTTCTCGCGATGGTTCTTCCTTGCTGTGTTCTGTTGGCGGACGGTCTGTGCCTCGCACCGCAAGTTCCCTGCCGTATACTAGGTACGCGGGGGTCATCCCGGTGGCACTGTGCTGTGCTGTATTGTATGCGAAGGCTGCGGTTGCTACTGTTTGGTCCCAGGCGCGGTGGTTGTCCGTCGCGAATTGTGCAATTATTGTTTTTATTACCCGGTTTGTTCGTTCGACCGGGTTGCACTGCGGTGTGTATGGGGGGGTTTTCCGGTGTTGGATGCCGTAGCGCTGTAACAGGGTGCCGAATTCCCGGCTTTCGAATTGCTTTCCGTTGTCGGTGATTGTTATTCTCGGGCAGCCGTGTCTCAGGATGATTAATTCTTCAAATGCACGTGTTATGGCCGGGGCGGTTGCTTGTCTTAACGGGCGAACTTCTGTCCATTTCGTAAATTTGTCTTGTAGTACAATTATAGCTGTATATCCTCGGCTGGTCCGTGGTAGAGGTCCTACCAGGTCGGCGGTAACGACGTCCCAAGGTCCTACTGCAGGTGTCGTAAACATTTGCCCTGCCGGGGCCTGTTGTATTGCCTTGTATTGTAGGCAGCTTTGGCACCTCCGGACGTGTTTTATGGCGTCGTGTCTTATCCGAGGCCAAAAATATCGTTGGGTGAGTCGATTCAGCGTTTTTGCCGTACCCAGGTGGCCAGCCGTTGGGTCGTTGTGCATTAGCCTGATTACCGCTTGTCTTTCCGTTGCGGGGACGCACCTTTTCCATTCTCGATCTGGTTGTAGGCCTGCCGTGTCTGGGATATATCGGTATATTTGTCCTTCGTGTTCTTTATACTGTTCTGGTTGGGTTTTTATTTTATCCCGTAATCCTTCGTACCATGTGTCTTTTGGTTGTTCGACAAGACCCAAATCTTCCGGCTGTCTGGAGAGTGCATCTGCCACGAAGTTTTGTTCTCCCCGGCGGTACTTGATCGTGAAATCGTACTGTTGGAGCTCGAGTCCCCAACGTGCGAGTCTCCCGGATGGACTTTCCAATTTTTGAAGCCACTGTAGGGCTTGATGGTCCGTAATCACGGAGAAGTGGTATCCCTCTAGGTAGGGGCGCATTTTCCTTATGCCCCAGACGACGGCGAGGCACTCCTGTTCGGTGACTGTGTAGTTTCTTTCCGCCCCGTTTAGTGTCCGGCTGGCGTACGCGATTACCCTTTCTTCTCCGTGTATCTCCTGTGATAGTACCACGCCCAGGCCGTGTTTGCTGGCGTCGGTTTGGAGAGTAAACGGTTTTTCGAAGTCGGGGCATGCCAATACGGGGGCTTGTGCCAGTTGTGTCCGTAGTTTTTCGAACGCTTCTGCCTCGGCTTCGCTCCATTTCCAGCCCCGTCGCTTCTGCAGGAGTTGATGTAGGGGTTCTGCGGTGTCTGCGAAATGGGGAATGTATCTCCGGTACCATGATACCATCCCTAGGAACCGGCGGAGTTCTTTTAGGCACGTCGGTGCGTTTATGCTCCGTATGGCTTGTACTTTTTCCGGGTCCGTGTGTACTCCTCGACTGGTGACTACGTGCCTTAGATAGCGGAGTTCGGTGCGGCCGAACTGGCATTTTTCTGGATTGATTCTTAAACGTGCTTTCTGTAGACGGTGTAGCACTTCCCTCAGATTTTCGAGGTGTTCATCGAATGTTTTTCCTAGGACGATGATATCGTCCAGATAGGCGAATGCCTTAGGTTCTAGTTGCGGGCCTATGACCGTGTCGAGGAGGCGTTGGAAGGTGGCGGGTGCCGAGTGTAGTCCAAATGGCATTACTTTGAATTGATATAACCCTCGGCCTGGCACCGTGAAGGCTGTAATCTGGCGGCTTTTGGGGTCTAGTGGTACCTGCCAGTACCCGTTGGCCAGGTCTATCGTTGAAATGTATCTGGCCCCTTTTAGTTTTTCTAGGGTGGCTTGTACCTGCGGTAGCGGGTATGCATCTTTTTCGGTGACGCTATTTACGCGTCTGAAGTCGATGCAAAACCTCGGTTTGCCATTTGCCTTCTTCACGATGACCACTGGTGAGCTCCACGGACTGGAGGACGGTTCGATTATTCCGTCGTTGATCATTTGATCGACCTCTTTGTTTATTATTTCCTGTGTTGCCGGGTTTCGAGGGGTGTACCTCTGTTTGATCGGTGTATCCGTTTTTAGTCGGATTCGGTGTGAGGCGAGGTGGGTTGTCCCTCGTATTTTGGCAAATTTCGGAATTTCTTCGGTGAGGAGTGCTTGTAGGCGTTTCTCCTGTACGGTCGAGTATTTCGCTAGTCCTTCCGGTCCGTTAATTGCATCGGCTTTTTCTTGGAACGACCAGTTATACTCTCCTATTGTTAGAGCTGCTCCTAGTGCCCGGAGCATGTCGACACCTATTAGGATTGGCTGTGATAGGGTTGCTAACACTGGGCATGTTATTTCTACGGTATTTCCGCAGAGGTCGATTCGTACCTCTACTTCGCCGTCTAAGGTGACGGTGGACCCGTCTGCGATGCGGACCGTCATGTCCGAGGGGATGTTTCTTGCCCCTTGATGCTGGCACCATTCGGCTACATCTTTGCGGAGATAGGTGCGTGTTGCCCCGGAGTCTATTAGTGCCTGGAAGTCCCGTCCGTATGCTTTGACCAGGGTAAAAATTCTATTGTCCGGGCTTATGTCCGCCGAGGCATTGTCTTCATTAATGGCCGGTCGGTGCCCCGGCCGCCGGCTCGATTCCCGTTTCCCGTCACTGGGTTGCATGGACATCGGATTGTTGTCCTTCCTTTGGTCCCGCAGAATGAGCAGAACAGCTGCGGGGGTCTACGACATTCTAGGCGTTGGTGGCCTCTCTGTCCACATCGCCAACAGCAATTGTTACGGTCATAATTGCTGTTGATGGCATCGGCTTTCTCGCCTGCTACCTGTGGTTCCTTCTGTTTTATGGGCGGTTCCTTGTTTGTCGGCCCTAGTGCGTTTGCTTTATGGGTTGATCGGTTTTTCTCTTCTGCTATTATTCGTTCGTATTCTTCCGCTCGTTCTAATAGCTGTGTTATTGTGGTTGCTTCGTCTCGGCGGAAGAATCTCTGGTAGTCGGTGTGTAGATTTCGGTAGACCCTTGCTAATTGGTCCGCTTCTGAGAATCCTTCGTGTCGTCTCATGAGCGTTAGCATATCCACGACGTATTCCCAGGCGGGTTCTCCTGGTTTTTGTATCCGGTTACGGATTTCGTCTTCTATATGGAAGCGCCGGTCTTGGGGGAGGAATGTTCGTTTGAAGTCCTGTATAAAGTCTTGCCATTTCGGCCACTTGCTTCTCTCATTGCGATACCAGAGTAGCGCTTTTCCTTTCAGGATTTCTGCTAGACATCGTAGCGTTTGTTCGGGGTTTACCCCATAGCTTTCGTGGAGGTCCCCTAATCGGTCGAGGAAATCCTCCGCGTTCCTTCCGTCGAAATGTCCTCCCCATCTGCTTATAGCCTTGAGTATATCGGCTTTTGGTGGGTCCGTTTCGGACGGGATTGCCGGTGTTTCTTCGTCCTTTGGCATGTTGCGGATCTGGAGTGCTAGTCTAGCTCGTAGTTCGTTGACGGTCCCGTCTGGGTTTATTCCTAGTCGCTGTGCTTCCCTTATTAATTCTTCCTTTTTTAGGTAATATATCCACCCTACTTGTGAGCTCATCCGTGGTTCTCCCTACTAGACACACTGTTCGGGCGCCATTTGTAATAATCCGTTGCGGGAGATTTGCCGACTCAGTCGGCTGTCTAGGGTTCCCGGACCACGGAATGAGTGTATACACGATGGGTGGAATAAATATGTATATTTATTTACCTAACGAAGGTTCGTCCGGATACAGTAGGTGCGGATGTACTCGCGATGCTGGCGCGGTCCAGCGGTGGCGAACTTACAGCTAACGCGGCAATCTTACATCTAACGCGGCGATCTTACATCTAACGCGGCGATCTTACATCTAACGCGGCGATCTTACATCTAACGCGGGAATCTTACATCTAACGCGGGAACCTTATGTCTAACGCGGCGATCTTACATCTAACGCGGCGATCCGATATCTAGCGCGGAGATGGCGTAGCGTGAGGCACGGCGGAATCCGCGACGGTCGAGAGAGAGAAAGAGAGCGTGAGCGGTGAGGAGCCTCTGAGCGGTCGCCACGGAGAGCGGTGAGAGCGGGACGGAGAGATAGCCGGGGAGGAGAGCGAGGAAATCCGCGATACGGGGCGTACACCACGAGTATCTGTGCGGACTGGACCTGGAGGCCTCAGGGCGTGTGCCACGGAGGTGGTGTACACGAGCGTACCTAGGCGGGCGCCACGGGCACGGCGTCGTGCCGACGGAGAGGATTCCCTAGGTTTGCACCACGGGGAGCGGAGGGCGCGACGTAAACGGGCGGTCGCCACGGATACGATTTCGGCCGTACGGAATGGAATCCCAGGGCGTTCGCCACGGGGAGCGGATGGAACGGGATGCGGAGACGGCGGGGAGCGGTCGGAGTAGTCCAGATCTCTGAGACGGTTTTACACGGCTTTCGTAGAGTAGCCACTAGTCGCTGTCACCGGTAGCCCTGAGATCTCGACTGATTATTCGCGGTTCGCGTTGCGTATTTATATTCCGCGGATTCATCTTTATCAGCGGGCGCGGTAGCCACCTCGCGGCCGTCGCGGAAGTTCGCCTCGCGCTCGCGGTGCCTGCTCGCGGTTCGCGAGAGGGGGGTCTCGCGTCTTTAATATATTCGTTATACAGTTAGGTCCAAGGTCTTTTTGCAAACACGTGTTCCTCTATGGTTGTTCTCGCTGAATAGCAATAGACGCATCACAAACCTTCAAGGATACGAACCGTTGGCCATTGCGGATTGTGCGACTCCCGCCCCGTCCAGCCCATACCTGAGAATTTCTTCTTCTCAGTAACAAATATTATTTGCTGTATTTTTAAATACGTTTTATTAACTATCAGGCTTCGTACAGACCTGAACAGTTTGGCGAACCGCGCGTCGAACCTTGCGACGGAAGTTGAGATATCATTTTTTCAGATGATTTAAATCACCGATGTCTTTGGTTATGAATGTTTAGGATATGCTACATCCGTCTTGGAAACAAATTTTCAAATGCCACCCGTTCGCGTTACCCGAGCTGGTGGATCGACCGCGCGAAATGCTCGCGGCGGCGCACGATGGGGCAAACGGAAGAATTCTGTGTCAAGATCAAAGAACTTTCGATAGAAATAAGATAGAGTGATAAAACTTTTTTAAATGAGAGCCCAAACTTGGCAGAATGTGAAATAATTATAGAGATTTCGGTACGAAAGCTTTTTAACCTTGAAAAAATTCGTTACACTTGCACAAGTTAAACAAATATGGTTTTTCCAGTACCACGCGCGGAAAAAGTTTTTTTTAGCATGCGATACATCATTTTTCATAGATTTTTTCACGCTGATTTCAAATCTGGTCTCAAAATTTGTCTACAGCCTCAGGATTTTTCAAAAAATCGATTTTTGCGAAAAAAAACCAATGAAATCATCATTTTGCGTTGAAATTATTTGATAACCCACTAACTTGAAGGTTCATTGTATTATTATTTATGGAACCGAATAAAAATAAACATAATGAAGTACTTAAACGTTTAGAGTTACACACGAAGCATTAAACACTGGAAATCTCTCGAGCGCTTGACGAATTGCTGCCATTGTCGCTGGCACTATGTATTTGTAAGCTACTGCGTGTGGCTGTAATGTAATTTAAATTAGATATTTATTTTCCATAATTATATTTTCATTTACACAGGTAGTATGACAAGTATTTCATCTCATTAACTCACTTCTCATAAACGAGTGTTTGAAATTCTGCCGATATATTATGTTCCTCTTTAAAGTTCAACCGATTTTTGATTAATATCAGTTAAATTTTCGGGTCAGTTGGGGATAATGCTCGATTAAAAACGTCTAACATTCTGTTATTTCGGCCACTGTGTCGTGAATGCAGTATCATATTTCTTCTATATGATTTATGCCACGATTCATTGCACACATTATAATTATTCTTATTTTTTCAATTCCCTGGCGGTATGATGTCGATGCACGTGTTTAAAACAATTGCCAAATAATCTATGAAAATAAATATTATTTCAACTGAAATAATTTTGATTAAATACTGTAATGGTTTCAGTACAGGCTCCCAAAACTAATTCTCATCGTTTTGTTAGTTTGGCCGTTATAAAGTAATGAAAGACTTGTGACACCTCCTGTTGCACGTCCGTAAAACCACCAATTCTCAAGATTTCAAGGAATTCTTTGAGATACGTTTATATTTTACTAAAGACTGCAACATGTTCGAATTTAAACTAAATTTGGAACATTTTTTTTTTTTTTTTTATTAAGCATTGAAACCCTTTTGGGTTTATTATGCTTTACATGAATAGTATTAGTAAATACAGTAGTTTCGAATACAAAAGTAATACAATGAGAATTCTATAATAATTAAATAAATATAACAGCAATGTCTATTAACGCTAAATACATAGGTTACAGTTTAGGAAAAAGCAGTGGATACTAGTACAAGCTTTGATGTTTGGCTTTGCTATAATTGTATCTATATTGAGGGGCAGCTGGAGGCCCATACTAAGCAAAGAACTTATTAAGTTTCTTCTTTGTGCATTGTACAATTCACATTGCCATATCACATGATCGAGGGTTTCCCGACCCTTACCGCACTTACACTGGTTGTCATTAATAATACCAACTCTCTCTAGTGAAACAGCTAGATTATAATGATCAGAACGCATTCTGTTAACCGTGACAACTAGACTTCTCTTGAGTCTTAAGTGAGCATACCAGGGTACTGAGCTTTCGCTAAAGAAGTTTTGAAAGTATTTTTTCCCCTTGAAAAGACCTTGATTTTTTATAATTTTGAGTGTACGATCTTTAGCTTGCTTTTTAAAACTCTCAAACAAATCAGTGTAAGGGATCGCAGAGATATTAACAGTATCCATTGACGTCGCCGATTTGGCTGCCCTGTCCGCATTTTCGTTGCCTTGGATTCCAAGATGTGATGGAATCCAGAACAGTTTGATGAATCCGTTATGACCACCATTAATTAGCAGATTGTATTTTCTTTTAATTTCCAGAATGTATGGGTTCGATTTGATACTAACTTTGGGGTTTTCCAAAGCCTGGAGCGCGCTGAGAGAGTCAGAGAATATAAGAAAACTAAGATGTTGATGTTCCAGAGCAATATCTAAGGCATCGTTTAGAGCAATGCATTCTGCAGTGTACACAGATGCGGATGGGTTAATGGAGCGAGTTATTTCCAAGCTAAGCTCTGGACAGATACAAGCCGAACCGACACAGTTAGCCCCAGAAATTTTACTACCATCCGTGTAAATAGTAAGACAGTTACTGGCTCCGATTGTATCCTGAAGAATGGTTTGAATGTGGTTTATATTTTTTATGTGAGTGCCCAGTTCGGTGTCGATTGGGATTGAAGAAATTAGGGTTTTATAATCGTGACAATAAATATTGGTTACATGAATATCATTCATATTGTATTCAAGAACGGACATGAGACATTTACAAAGCAGACTGCTTCGTTTTGAGTTTCTTTTGGTTTTGCGTAAATTATAATATGTTTTGATAGTTCTGAAAGTGAGAGATTTTTGGTTTGTTAGGATCTTAGTCAAGAAACAGTAGCATAACAGGGATACACGCTCTTTAATCAGAGTCAACTTGGATTCTCCTATTAATATATTGAGTGGTGTGGTTTTACGGTAACCTAAAGCAAGCCTGATCGCAGTATTTTGAATGCTTTCTAATTTTGCAATTAATAGTTTTTGGGAAGGAAAATAAATAAAAGAGCCGTAATCTATAATAGAGCGGATATAGCTTTTGTAGAGAGTAATAAGCGTTTCAGGATCGGACCCCCACCATGTACCACGAAGATATTTAATTATAATCAGAGCTCTGGAACATTTCTTTATGACTAATTCAATGTGCGCTTTACCCAGTAATCTATAGTCAAAGTTAATCCCTAGAAATCGAACAGTTTCACTAGAGACTATACTACAATTTCGGAGTTTGATTTGTGTAGTACCTGGTTTAATTTTTTTATTATTGAAGTGTATTAGTTTGGTTTTTTGCGGAGTGAGAGTTAACCCGATCTGATGGAGGTTTTTGGTAATTATATTAATGGCACCAGTTAAAGTACTCTGGGCTCTTTTTACTTTTTTAAATTTTACGTACACTGCAATGTCATCTGCAAATTGTGAAACATAGACATTGCGAGGTAAATTCCTTGTTATGTCTGAGACATATAGAATATACAGCAAGGGGCTAAGCACTCCTCCCTGTGGAACGCCTTTGAAAACCAGCCTGGGCTCAGACGGATATGCAGCCGAATATATTTGTCTCTGATATGTCAAAAACTTTATAAACGACAATAAATTTCTAGGGCAACCCAAGTTCGCTAGTTTCGTCAATAAGATATTACAGTCCACATTATCGAATGCGCCCTGGACGTCCAGAAAGGCAGCCAACACTTCACTTTTTTCGGTAAAGGCTTCCTCAATTTTTAGAGTCAGGTTAACCAAGTTGTCCGCACAGGATCTACCACTCCTAAAACCTTGCTGACTTGGGGGAATGAGTGATTCATGTTCCGCCCACCACTGCATTCTACCCTTGATCATTGCCTCGAAAAGTTTGCATGTGCACGGCATCAGAGAGATGGGACGTAAGCCATTACCTTCCGCTTTATTTATAAAATGAACAAAGGATTTTTTCCAAATTTGAGGGAAATCATTCATGGTATACATGGAATTGAGAATGTCCAAGAGAAGAAGTTTAAATTTCAACGGAAGATTTTTAAGAATCTCGTAATCTATGCCGTCTATTCCGGGAGCCGACCTGGAATTTCTAGAGTCCAGGGCGATGTTAAATTCTACTAGGTCGAATGGGCCGTCCAGAAATTCATTTTTGTTACAAGGAGGAAGCCATTCTGGTTCCGTTGGAACCCAAGGGGGACTGATTTTGTTTAATGCTTGGTCGTGCTCGATGCCTTGCTGTAAATTTTGAGTGTTAGTCGAGGAGACAGATTTAATCCATTTATTTTTAAGGATTTTACATTTGTCCCAGACATAACTTGGACTTGTATGGAAACTGATACTTTCAGCGAATTTTTTAAAATGTTCTCTTTTCTTTTTTTTAAAGGTTTTCTTTGCTAGTGCTACATATTTCTTGTAATTTATCAGATCTTCTAAATTCCCAGTGTGTTCCCATTTTTTTAAAGATCCCCGACGAAGTCTCTTGACTTTGTCACATTCCGAGTCCCACCAAGGTACTGGATTGGAGAATCGAGTTTGGTTTCGATTTGTTTTTTTATTTTTTTTCCTTGCGGTACTAGGAGTACTTGACCCTATAGTATCAATTATAACATCGGCAAAAAATTCATATTTAGAGTGAGGTTCCAATCGTTCATATTCTAAGCTACAAAACATGGAATATTTAGTATCTAGTTTGCATTTAAATTGGTTCCAATCTGTTCTGATTGTCTTCAGCTTAAACGATTGTTTCCTATATAGATATTTTTCTGTATCGTACGTAACTAAAAGGGGAAAGTGATCAGAACCCAAAGTTTCATCTCTCACAACAACATTTATCTTATCTAGAATATTTATGGTCGAGAAGATTAGGTCAAGGTTGGATCTTTTATTCCTGTATAAGTCTAGGTGTGTGAAGGAATTATTGTTATGCAAAAAGAGGTCATGAGCATCTATGGAATTGTTTAATCTGTAGCCGTTGGTATCAGTATAATTGCAGTTCCAGTTTCTATTGTGGGCATTAAAATCACCCATAAAAATGCAGTTTGCATTTGCAGCAATGTTTGAACAAATGAGATCCCATTGAGTTTGTGTGAGAGATGAACCAGGAGTTCTGTAGCATGCTATAAGATTGAGTGGTGGGTTTAGGTGATTAAGCTGAACGCCTAGTAGCTCTACCGAGTCATCCGGGGATGTAAAATTATTAATTTCGCGATAGGCAATACTCTTACGTATGATCATCATAATACCCCCTCCTCTGGCATGAATTCTATCTTTCCTGAACGTGAGAAAACCTGGAAAGTTTCTGAAGATACTGCCCGGAGTTAACCAGGTTTCAACGCAGACAAGGATGTCCACGTCCTTTAAGATGGTTTCGATTTCTTCGGCCCGTTGTCTTGCACTCCTTATATTCCAGAAAATGATTTTCAATGAGATGGGTTCCATAATTGGTTCTCTTGCGTAAAAAAGGTTAGGATGATACTAAGTCTTCTATTGAGCTATAGTCGTCAGTGGAGGATTCTCGTGTATCAGGATTGGACAGACGATTCATGATTCTTATCACACGGCCTCTTAGCCTCCTGTTGGGAAGACGAGCACCAACCTCGGAAAGCATTTTTATCAGGGACGGAATGTCTTTGGTATAATCCAGAGCCGTAGAATGAATATCGTGCTTCCCAAAACTCGAGACAAGAAACTTTGTCATGTTATTCATGTCAATAGGAAATCTGTAAGAATTTTCCGCGATGAATTGTTCAGTTGGTGATAAAAGCAGGGCAACTTCTTCTTCAGATGTGCCCACATCAGTTTGATTTTTCTTTTTTTTGGACGGCTTCATAACCCGATCGATATTTTTGTCTTTAGCCACTGATAGATTACTATCGCTGGAGTACGTTGATTGGGAAAGCGGTCGTTTAACACGTGAAGGAGGTGGCATTGAACCATTTGGTTCTTTGGTCAGACGAACATATTCCTGAGTGTCATTTTTGTTTTCTTGAGTGACATGCATGGAACTTTCGACTGGAACGCTCTGAGTAGTACTTTCCTGGTTAGCTTTCTCCGTATTTTGGGTTTTTTCCATGGAGTTTTCGGCTGGAGCTGTCACATTTTGGCAGAATTTAGCGAGGTGACCCTCCTCCTTGCACAAAAAACAAGTCACCTTCTCGGCGGATAAGTAAATCCAGTACACCGTGCCTTCATATGTTAAAGGTATTGATTCTGGAATTTTGTGCAACTCCTCCGGATTTACATAGAGTTGCCTCCGGAAGCTCATGATATGCGAATATCCAGGACCATTAACTGCTGCTTTAATAAAACTAATTGGCGAAACTGTAGAAATGTTAAATTTGTTAAGTTCTTCTAATATGACTTCGTGTGGAATTATAGGGCAAACGTTTGACAAAATGATTCTTTTGGCTTTCGAGATGAGCGGTCTAATCGTCAGTGTGTGTGTGCCAATAGCGACTTTGGTGGGATTATCTGTCAATTTATCTGCTAACTCTTTGTTACTGAGGTAGAAACAAACACGCCCTTGAGAAATTCTGGAGACAAATTTAATGTTACTGGGTCCTATCAATTTTACCACTGCATCGGTGTATTGCTGAACAGTAATTCCATCGATAGCATCCAAGACTATTGCGTGCTCCTTTGTAGGGTATATGAACTTTTGTGTTACTTGTGCATAAGAAACAGGGGGTGAATTTTTCTGTGAAGATGAAGCCATGGTGACTAATTTTGTGCGTTGCGCCAGCTCCTGTAATCAGAGGCTTCGACGCTACGCTGCGTTCCAACACACAGTTGGGGCGTGTGTTTACACTTGCGAATATCACTACGTCTATCACTCTCACTCAGACACGGGCACCGAGACACCGCAGGGACGAAACTCGTAAACACGTCTTTACTCGATGACGGTTCGAATAAGACTCTCATTTTTGGAACATTGCTCCTATTTCGCATGGAATGATTCATGTGCATTGATTGTGTATGACATGACGCTCATGGATGAAAATATGGATGTCCGATAACAATTATAAGAAACTGCGATTTAGATCAATCGTAAGCAGAAACATTCAAAGATTCATATCTTCACATCTTTCAATCCCTACTATATCTGTTTTATGCTTTTACCGGTTTCGATGAAATTTTGGATATTCGGATAGTGTTTTCATTTTCTTAGTTTTAAAAATCTGAAGCTCAATAAATATGGATTCGAAAAAAAATCGTTTGCCTTGCTTTTTCAAAACCATTGTTTGAACATGTTTAAAAAAATCATAATGTTTTAATATTGGATATCACTGTATTCGGGAAGGTCTACAGAATTTTCTGCTGCAAAGAATGTTCGTTTAAAGTTGGGAAATGTGTCTTTTTTACGGACGTGCTATTTTTGGGAGAAAGCCTAAATGCATTTATTTCTTTATTACTTTATTATGTGTTATTAACCTCGCAGACCTCCACGGACAGTTATGGGCTGGGGTTTCCCGTCAAATCGAATACCGTGTGCAGTGTCTCTTTTACCTGTCTTCCACCCTCGTGGTGGTCAAGTTGGACTGGGACACCTTACACGTAGCGAAAAAAATATTTTGAATTTGTTTATGTCCAACAAGTAGTCCAATACGCTGCTCCGTACGAGCGATAGCAGAGCAGCAGTAGGTTCGGATATTAAACCTTTACCGCCCACTACTGCGAGATTGTTGGGAGTGGCAAGGCGCCATCTCGTATGGGTCCGAACCGGTAAAATTGTATGTATTGATGCGAGCCTGAGAAGAAGAAGAGGCAGAGAGAGGTTTATACATTTTACGACAGGTAAGGTCTACAGGTACTGGTCGACTCAAAAAATTAGCTTAGCGTAAAAATTATTTTCTTTTACGAGCATGAATTACTTTATGAGACCACCGTCCGACGAAAATACGAAGGAAAACTGTGGCCAACACGAAAAAAGTTTCCAGAGCTGGAACTTCAACCACCGTTATATCTCTTTCGTCTATATCTCAGTTTTATGACCGTAACCTTCCCCCGTACTACGTCCGCGACCGATGAAGAATTAACAGGTAACATCGGGGCTAGTAATCTCTTACCTAGTAGTAATTAGCGACAGAGTAATAAAGCCAGCACAGAAAAGAAAAAATGAACTAAAACGTCAAGGCGATGGTAAACGGACCGGGTAAAGGTACAAGAAAATAAAACACGGACACTTTGTCCATCTAAATATGCTTCCAAACAACAGTGCCACACACAAACGCAATAATTGCTCTTCCAGCACGAAAGACGAGGTACCAAGTACGAATGCTTCGAAAGAATACTATCACAATGGATTGTTGTCTGTACACCGAAGTATTTAAAACGCGAGGACACGTATAGATTTACTGCAAAAAATATTGAATGCTACCAGAATTAAGAAGATGCACAACTAAAAATTGATGATAATAACAATTGCGCGAAAAGTTTGTTTGCGAGAATTGTAACTTAAAATAGGGTTTAAACATTTAAATATTGCTTCTAAAAGAAATCTACAAAATACCGTTGATTAATTATATAGTTTGCTGCCAGAAAAAGCACCTCGTCACCCTAGCAGAAAATAAGTAAAAAGATGTTTCAAAAGTCCACGGATCCTTTCGCGTATACCTTCAGTATTACAAGCACTAGACACAACTCGAATTCTATCGAGTTTAGTCTTGTTCTAATCGGAGACAACCAAGTTTAGCAACTGCAGTTTTAGCGGTTTCACATCGATATACATATGTACCTGGCTGGCTGTCGGGTTAGGGTCGAAACATACTAGCCTGGCCCGGCACGGCGCCGCGCCGCACAGTGGTCCAAATTGAAAAATCGTGACCCAATTGGCCAAAAATCAACTTTTTAATATCGACTTCTACTTAATGGTTCTTGTTCGTAAATGTCCATATATCTCAAAAATAAAACATTAATGAAATTGAATAAAAAGTTTCAGTGAAAGCGAATCTCAAAGGCGAGCATTCCAGAACTGATGTTTTTTCTCCAATGAAATTGCCTTCCTTCTTCTAACAAAAAACTTGGCGATTCCATTTCATATTTTGATTGGAGGTGTATTTCTCGATAGAAAGCATTCTTCGACGGTGAGAAATCATACCTTCAATTAATAATTGTTGTATAGAATAGATTAATAAAGTAGAACTGCAATAAATTATGAAAAATTCTTATGATTGTCGCTAATTGATAGAGGGTATCTTTCAAGTTCAGCAGAGTTCAGCTTTCTACCATATCGGAAAATATGATGTGTCACAAGTTTTTCATTAAATTATAACGGCCAAACAATAATAAAACGATGAAAATGAGTTTTGGGTGCTCACAGTGATACCATAAGATATGTAAAAAAAATTATTTCAGTTGAAAAAATATTTGTTTTGAAAGTTCATTTTGCAATTGTTTTTTCAAACAGGTGCATTGCTATCGTAGCACCAGAAAATTGAAAAATAAAAATAATGATAATATAGCCCAAAGTGTCTTCTTTACGGACCCGTTTTTAAAAATACGGATACTTCAAAACTGGCGATGTGAAAATTATTTGAAGTGAACGCTGCATCGTCCGATGTCGGATGAAAAACAAAATGATTTGATTCTCCTCCGACCATCGTCCGACGTTGACTCCATGGGGTTTGTCCCATTGAAACCCTTCTTGAAGCACTTAAAAAGGTTTGGCTGTCGCCAACCTTGACCGTTCCGTCCGATGTCGGGCCCACTGTGAACACCTCTCCCGACGCAATCGGGCGTAGCGTCACCAACACATGCCTCCCTAGGCGCTCAGAACGCTCGCCGGTGTGTGCCGAAGCCGGATGTCGGACGAAAAGGGATGCATCCTAACCCTATCCTGAAGGTTCCAGGCACTTCGCATGTTTATATTATGGTACAGATGCAGTTTTCAACTCTCTGTTCGCATTTCGACGTCTCGGAATCATTCGAACCTTCATAGCGACATATTCACAGCATTTTTACGCTCTGGACGTTCAAAAAAGTTCTTGTGAAGTTTTTGTTGTCAACTGTAACACTAATGATACAATTTTTCTGTAACGTATCTAAAGCCTGACATTTCCACATTATCCATTTCAAGTTCCATGCACATATATCTTTTAAGATTTGAAGTTACATGAACATGGTTCACGATTTTCCAATTAAAAAATTATAATTATTATAAATCGTTATAAAAAATATCTTTGACACGCTTGTAATGCATTGTTGTCTCTTCGGTAATTTTAATAAGTGTTGATTGCAACAAGATTTCTCGAATTGATATTTTACGTATTCCATATAACGTTACATGTATGAAATATAAATACAAAAAATACATACGTAGAAAGTAAAAAAAAGTTTGTAGGATTGTTTAAAAAATATTTTTTACAAAAAATATTTTCTCGCGGTTCTTGTTCACATGTTAACGCGGACTCTTTTTGACTGGGTAGAGGTTTTCAAATGCAATTTTCTCGAAAAACCTTCACTTCCTGAAAGTGATAAATTCAAGAATCCAGTTATTCTATTATTGCTATAGAAGATTGCGAGGAAATCAATGTGGTGGTTCTACGGTACGAGTAACGGGATTTTCCGAGAGATCCAACGGACGAAAGCTTCTTTTATTTTAGCATAAAAAAAGCATCATAAACTTTTTTATCTAACTAATTTATTAAAAATAATTAATTTAAACAATTCATTCTAACCAACTGTACTGACTCATATATCTTTAAAAATTGTCACTCTAAAGCCCAATTAACCGTAATTTCCACGTGATTCATCCCTGGCAATTCTAAAAGTTGATATTTAAACTTAAATTGCGGCCAAGGTTGTCCAAAGTTGCCCGAGATTTTTTACACAAAATTAGTTTAATATAACACACCTTACCAATACAATTAGTGCCACACCACTGAAACCGACACTAAAATAAAAACCTCATATGTGTGTAAGCCACAATTTAGAGAGTTTAAATGGAGCGAAGTTTTGGGTAAACTCAACACATATATGATGCAGTTCACAACTGTAATATTAATAATATGTACAAATTAGCGGAGTCCAGAAATATTACAGTTAACGAGTAAACTTAAAACTAACCTGAATCAATACAATTGCCGATAGCGAACCTTTGTATACATCAATACAATAACATCGATGCTAACAGCTCGGAGTCTTGTTACATACTGTCTCACGCGCGTGTCGACAAGCGATGAAGCCAAGCTTGATTACGCACAGGCTTACATCCCCCCCTTTTAAGACCTAGGGTCCCTTCCATCGGTGAAGGGAACAAACTTACTAGCATGAAAAATATTTGACTCATTTTTCCTTAATCTATTATCTAACGAGAACATTACATCAGAAATTTTCTCTTTAATTTTAAAAGGACCTACTCTAATTGGATCTATTTTATTTTTATTCAATTTATTAGCGTTTTGTACATAAACTAAATCTCCTACCTTATAATTTATCTGTTTTACATTCTTATCATAGTATTCTTTATTCCGATTGTGAATTTCTTTTGATTTCTTAAAAGCTATTTCTCTATTGTTGACTAAATTTGTCAAATTATTGTCGGTCACTTCATCAGGTAAAAATGAATGGTTTAATCCTGTTAGCAGGTAATGGGGAGTAAATCCGGTCGAGCTGTGAATCGTGTTGTTGTAATCCTTTACACATTCCTCTGCTACCTGAGGCCATGATTTAATTTTATTTTCGTAAATTTTACATCGTATTCTGTTTACCAAAGTCTGATTTGTCCTCTCGTTCAATCCGTTAGAAAACGCACAGTCCACTGCTGTAAAAACCAATGCTACTTTCTGTTTATTTAGATATTGCTTAAACTGTGCTGAATTTATACCAGGATATTGATCTGCGAGAACCAATTTAATACTTCCATTTTTTTCTACTTTCTTAATTAGATTTATAAAATCTTTTGCAACTTGAGTCTTTGAGGTTATTATGAATGCAAATCTTGTAAAATGATCCACCGCCAAATGTAAATATTTTTTTGTACTTTTATTACCTTTGAAACCTCCTATTGTGTCAATCGACACTATTTCGAAAGGTTCCTTTGCTGGACCAAGTTGAGATAAAGGGGCTTTAAAGATACCTATTCTCGATTTATTTTTAATGCAAGTTTCACAAGATCTACACGTCAATCTTATGTGCTTATATATATTTTTGAAATAAAATTTTTGGCCAAAGGTTAAAATTAACTGTTTTGTGCCTATATGACCCTGATCAGCGTGTACCTCGGTGATAAGGGACTTTCCGAATTCTTCAGTAATCCATATTTTCTCTCTATTATTTAGAATTTTATAAATTATATCATCCTTAATAATGCATTTATCATCAACTTTTAACAATTTCTGATTTTCTTTGATATCGTTCAATTTCAGTAAATTTGAGGTTTTAATCACAGAATCACTGTTTGTATCCTCATGTGAGTCCAAAACCGGATTTCTAGACAAACAATCAGCTTCAGTATTTTCTTTACCCGGATTATATACCATTTCAAAATCAAAATGTGAAATATAATTCAAAATCTGGACCAGTTCCATATCATTACTTTTTTTTATATTGAAATTTTCCAATGGTTTATGATCCGTAAATACAACGAATTTCTTTCCTATCAAATGAAATTGCCAGTATAAAATGGCTTCTTTAATGGCTAAACATTCTATGAAAATAGCTTTCTTCTTTTTCTGAGCTTCTGTCAACTTTCTAGAAAAGAAAAACACCGACTTCAAGGAGTTATCTTCCTGTGGCTGTTTCAATATTGCTCCCACTCCTTCGATACTTGCGTCAGTGAAAATAAATATTGGGGCCTCTGGATCAAAAATTGCCAAGGCAGGAACTGTGCACAAATATTCTTTTGTTAAATTAAAACTATTCATACACTCTTCTGACCAATCGAAGGATACATTTTTCCTTAACAAATTTCTTAAAGGATCCAGTAAGGCTACGTGATTTGGTATAAACTCCAAATAGAAATTAATCTTGCCTAAAAACTGTCTGATTTGTGTTTTTGTTGTAGGTATTGGAAACTTCTTAATTGCCATTAAATTATCGTTTATTGGTTTAATCATATTGTTTCCAATTTCGTGTCCCAAATATGTTATTTTTTCTTGGCCGAACTGGCATTTTTTTTTATTCAGTTTGAAACCTTGTTCATATAATGCTTGCAGAACCCGCTCTACATGATATAAATGTTCTTCGTGAGTTTTAGAGAACACCAATATATCATCTATATAATTTACTGTGAAAGAATCCAATTTATTTTTTCTTATCACGCTTGCTAAAACTCTTTGAAAGATCGCGGGAGCAGATTTTAAACCAAAAGGTAAACATCTCCACTGCCAGTGGCCATGATGGGTTACAAAGGCCAGCTTATATCTATCTTTTGCACGCACCGGAATCGACCAAAACGCCGAGTTCACATCGAATTTTGAAAAAAACTTGCTATTTCTGGCACGTACCGTAAGATCATCTATCCTTGGGAAAGGCTGGCTTTCTGGCACTACTATTTTGTTGAGCTCTTTAAAATCGATACACAAGCGTGATCTTTTCCCTTCTTCTCTCTTGAAAACCATGGTTACAGGAGCTGCATAAGGACTGCTTGACTCTTCTATTAAACCTGCATTCAACAAATCCTCCACTTGTTTCTCAATTTCTAATTTATCTTGAAAAGAGCATCTATAGGGTTTCTTTGAGATATATCTATTATCTGTCAGTTTCACTGTGGCTTCATAATCCTTTACTGTTCCTATGTCAAACTTTGATTTGGCAAATATTATTTCATTTTTTTTTATAATATCTTCTATACTATTGGTGCTCATTTCACTAATGTTACTTTGTTTATCTAAATTTTTATTTTTCTGTTGTTTCTGTGATATCCTCAAATTTTCATCCTGGCAGAGCTTGAATTTTGTTATTGAATCTAGTCCTAATAGAAATTCACAATCAATACCTTCCTTGACTATGAAAAACGGAAAATCCTCTTCTAAGTTACCAATTTTAGTACGTATTATTGCAATCCCCTCCGTTTTCGCCGTTCCAGCTACGCATTTAATAGTATCTCTCCCACCTATTATTTGTTTAATATTTTTGTTATCGTTCATAAAGGTGCTATTAACCATGGAGATGTTGGATCCCGAATCATATAAACCAATTGCTGGACAACCATTTGCAAAAAGCTTAATTTTTATAAGTGGGAGAACTATTCGTTTTTTGCCTCCTCATAACTTGCTACTACTTCCTGCAATTCGTTATTATTTGTAACCTTGATATTTTCATTTTTAAAATTTTTAATTTGCCTATCTTTATTACGGCATATACTTTCTGAATGCAATCTATTTTTGAAACCTAACTTATCACAAATGCTACATGGTTTTTTTTCACTTAGCATTCTCTTATTTACATTATCATTTTTCGAATCGTTAATTTTACCGAGTTGTTTTAATTTTGACATTAAATTTTCTATGTTTATGATGGATTTTCTATCTAACTTATTTTGAATAAATTTTGGTAAACTAATTACAATCATGTTAATTTGTGTGTTTGTAGACAAGCTATCATCCGCTTCTATCAATAATCTTCTTTTCTTTAACGCGTATTCTAGTAGCGAGCCGTTATAGAATTTAAAATTATAAGCATACGCTATATCTGTCCAGGACTGTGCAGAGAAGGTGTCAATAAAGGCGTTATTCCATGCCTCCCAATTTAACAAAGAGTTCTGCTTTACAAAAACATTATACCAATCTAATGCGGATTTTTCTAGAAACAGTCGTAATACTTCGGCGTATTTATTTTGGGCAATACCCACTCTGACACACTCCTGCACAAATAAATTAATCCAAGCACTCGCATTTATATTTTCACTATCGAACTTTTCAATCACTATATCCTTTATCAAGGCACTTGTTTTTCTTTCTATTGTGATTGTTGACTGTTCGTTTAGCCTTGACTCTTGCTCGATATTAGCCTCTTCCAGATATTCGTCATACAGCACAACGTTGCCTTCTGTATCCAAGTAAATTTTCTGAAGGTCTTCAGATAAAGTCAACACCACATTGCGAAATTTATTGCGAACCTTCAAACTTTTAACTACGTTTTTAACGATAGGATCTTCAAAAAGCCTTCCATGCTGAGCACTCGTCTGCTTATCTGCGGGAAACAAAAAACTTTCCTCTCGACCAATCAGCTGAATTCTTTTCACTTTAACTACGGTGCTTTTCGTATCTGCACCTGCCTCCGAGACAAAATGAAACTTTGCCTTAAACTCCATTGTATTGATTTGTAAGCCACAATTTAGAGAGTTTAAATGGAGCGAAGTTTTGGGTAAACTCAACACATATATGATGCAGTTCACAACTGTAATATTAATAATATGTACAAATTAGCGGAGTCCAGAAATATTACAGTTAACGAGTAAACTTAAAACTAACCTGAATCAATACAATTGCCGATAGCGAACCTTTGTATACATCAATACAATAACATCGATGCTAACAGCTCGGAGTCTTGTTACATACTGTCTCACGCGCGTGTCGACAAGCGATGAAGCCAAGCTTGATTACGCACAGGCTTACATGTGTATTTATAAACGTACACACTTAATTAGACATACTTATTTACACTTCTAGTTATACATACATCGTTTCAGTTTTGTACACACCGCAGCCGAGGCCCCGTGGTCGCGCTAAGTCCTTATTTTATGATAAACAGGAAGTCGACTTGCACGAAAAACCGAAAGTCTTGGATTCTAAAAACATTTATAATAACCCAGAATCCTGTTCAGAGTTTTCATCGATTATTGAATGTTCGTCGATTGCCGTGTCGGCACACAGTCATCATTGCTCATCATGTTTACTCGTGTAATTTTGACTCTAATCCTCTCAATTTTCAGAATATTAAAAAAAATCTTTCCCAAAACATTCGTCACATCACATGCAATTAAGTAAGTAATATAAGGTATCAGTCTTTCACATCTCATACAGCTATCCTATTCGTTTATGTGCTGTCACAAGAAAACATAAAATTAATTACGTTTTACACCAGAAGTATTAATTTTATGACCTACATTGATTAAGCATTTTTTACTCCTCTCAGCCAGTACTATGAACCACAAAAATCGTAAACCCTCTTTACGAGTGATCGCAAACTGTTCACAAACCTTAAAGTTACATCAAACAATTAGTTGCAAATAGCGGCAGCTGATTTTTATAAGAATCAAAGAACAGAGTCTGCATTACGAAATGAAACAGGAGATTCGACAAATACGCGCAAATTCGGTTACTTTCATTCGAAAAACTGAAATACATGAAGTAAAAAATTGACCACCCTTGAACACGGGTATTTGGACAATTCATTAACTTTTGCAAATTCTGTTACTACAGAATGAAAGTACGCACTTTCTTCTACAAAACCCGTGCGAGGCAAAATATTCGCATTTAATATTAACGTTTACCAGTATCGAAAGCACTGACCGTTCTAGAAGACTCTTAAAGGCCGCAGCGACTATAGACTTTTGCGTAAATATTACCCCATATAAAAAATATTCAGAGCAAAACAGAATATAATTTAAAGATCTACAGGGATTTAAGAATGGAAACATATAAAAAAGTAAGTAATAGTATGCGATTGAAAATACGACTTTTTATCAGTCAGATTGGCGTTTGGGCCCACCATCGCGACGGTGCGACAGAGTGGATGACCGAGCCGGGTGAGCCAGCGGAGGGGGAGCGGCCCACGGCCCACCAATCGTGGGCCACGATTCTGGCATCACTGGGCGGGGGGAACGAGCCACGGGGTTCACGAATATTTCATCGCCACCGCTAGTTCAGTTCCTAGTTTGTCGTTAGATTAGCTCGGTCGGTCGTAACGTCGTAATTAATTAGTGAGATCCGAGAGTGCTTCCTGTGTTCGCGAAGTTGGATACGTGCCCTTTTCAAGGATTTCGTACCGTATTATTGGATACGTGCCTTCTTCTTGGACACCTGCCCTCCTCTTGGATTACGTGTCACCCAACAACGTGCTCTTCTGCAAAGGATTAGGCGCTGTACGTGGAAGGTAAGTATTTTCCTCATTTTCTATATTATTTGTTCGTCTGTAGCATTTCGCCAAAATGTCTCCCCGAGTTTTAAAGTCCTCCATAGCGCGAAAAGCAGTACGGCAATTAGGTCTTTCGCAAAGACGACGCGTTTTAAACGAAGTGCGATCAAAGCTGAGAGAAAATAAGTCGGCGAAACCAGCTAATGTTGGCACTGGGCAGGAATCATTCATGCCTTCCGCGCATAATTCAAATGCTGAGCCTTCACGTGAAGATTCAGCATCAGTTTTTAATTTAAATTGCAGTCATTTAGAAGACATGCCCGGGACGTCTTTTTCTATTCCTTCCCGCGAACATCCTGAACCGTCTTTTCGCGATAGTTTGGCGACCTGTTTTGTCACGAATAACATATCGCACAGTCAGGGAAATAGTCTACTAGAGGTTCTGCGTTCACATCCCTGCTTTCGGGATTTACCGAAGGATGTCAGAACCCTCGTCGGCACACCTCGCGTCAGTGCCATCACGTATTACGTGATACCGGGTAGATATATTCATTTCAATGTCGAGTCCAAATTAGTGCAATATTTATCATGTAATTCTCTTGTAACCATTCCCGACCGGTTGGAATTAGATTTTAACGTGGACGGGTGTAGTTTAGATAAATATAGTACCATCCAAGTTTGGCCGATACAGATCCGTATTAGTAATATTAAAAACAGCAAGCCCATCTTCGTGGGCATATATAAGGGTCGCAGCAAACCGTTGAACGCGGAAAGTTTTCTTGAAAAGTTTGTTTCCGACATTGAGTCGATTATTTCTAATGGGGGTATCATTTTCCGGGGTAAAAAAATTCCAATCATTTTAAAATCTTTTATTGCCGATGCGCCTGCCCGGGCATTCATTCTCAATCACTTGGGGCATAATTCGCAGCAACCGTGTTCAAAATGCAAAGTAGAGGGGAAACGGGAAGAAGGCCGCATGGTCTTCCGCGGCATCAATAACGATTCGAGAACAGATGTAGAATATAGTAATTCTTTGTAGACTTCCGTTTCCGGTTGTGTGAGAGACAGGTGTTTGGAAATAGTTGAGCGAGTTTTCTGTGTGAGAAAGTGGAGTGAAAGAAGTGCGAGTGGCGAAAAGTGAGAGGGAAGGGCTAGAGGGAGCAGGGATAGGTAGAAGAGAAAGGTTGAAGGGTGTGGGAGTGAGAGAAAGAGTAATAGAAAAGAGCAAAGTGAGTGGATAGGAGGTTAGGTTTAGTGGCGGTAGACAGATAGGACTCAGAGAAAAGAGAAAAAGGAAAGAGAGTAGGACAGTAGGTGGTGCGCCCTAGCGGGAGAAAGTTGAATTAGGAGACAAGTGATTAGAGAGGCGGGAATTGTGAAAACGACTAAGAGGGTTGAAGGAAGAAAGGAAGCTTAACTGGAGATGAGTGAGAGGGGAGAAGCAGACAAGGGGAAGGAGAGAGAAGAGGGAAAAGAAGGGAGGGGAAGACTGGGGGCAATCATGAAGGAGTTTCCCCTAGAGAGATGGTTTAGCTCGGAAAGTGTGGACAGTGTGGGGAGAAAAAGAGGAATAGGGGATGTAGAAGGAGGGATGGAGGAGGATAAGTTATCTTTGAAAAAAAGTGACTTGACAAAAAGGTCTCCCCCTGGGAGGTTTGGGATAGAATATAGGGAAGAAAGGGGGAGTGCTGAAGGAATGGGAGAAATGCTGATAGAATTAATAGGGGAGGTGAGGAGGATGAGAGAAGAGTTAAGGGAGGAAAGGAAGGAGGGGAAAAAGTTGATAGAGGAGTGGAGGAGGGAAAGAGAGAGGTGGAAGGAAGAGAGGAGGGAAGAAGAGTTATATAGGGATAGAATGAAAAGATGGATAGAAAGCATAGAAGAAAGGGTGGCAACGGTAGAGGGGAATATAGAGAAAACGGCGAAGGGAGGGGGGGCAGAGGTGATGGGGAAGATAGAAAGGTTAGAAAAGAAGGTAGAAAAGTTGGAGTTAAATGAGAAAGAGACGGGAGGAACAGGGGGAAAGGAAGAGGGGAGGAAAGAGATGGAGAGAAGATTGAGGGAGGTAGTTTTAGTAGTAGATAAAAAGGAGAGAGAAGTGAGAAGAAGGAATATCTTAATCAAAGGGATAAAGATGGAAGGAAGGGAAAATGAAAAAGTGATAGAAGAGATTTGGACAAGATTAGGTATTAAGGAAAAAGTGGAAGAGATAAGAAGGGTGGGAAGAGAGGATAGAGAGGGGAGAAGTATGATACTGGTCAAGATGGAAGGAATGGAAGGAAAAAGAAAGGTAATGATGGCGAGGAGGGAGTTAAAAGGGAGTCGGGAAAGAATAGAAGATGATATGACGAAGGAAGAGAGAAGGGCAAGGTGGAAGATAGAGAGAGAAGCGGAAAAAGAGAGAAGGGAGGGGAAGAGAGTGCAAATAGGATACATGAGGATGTGGGTAAATAACAGATTGAAAAGATGGGATGAAATAGAAGAGAATTGGATTGAGGATCAGGGAAACGAATAAAGAGGGGTACAAAACAGGGGGGAGAAGCGGAGAAAGATACAGAAAGAAAAGCAGAAAGAAGATTAGGAGAAGATAAAAGGGTGTACAAGATAGCGTTTTGGAACGTGGCAGGTATAAAGAATAAGTTGAGGGATTTTTGGGAGGGTATAAAGGAGTAGGATATAGTGATAATGAGCGAAACGTGGGTAGGGAGAAAAGATTGGGAGACAGTGAGGCAAAAGGCAACGAAAGGATACAGGTGGGAAGTGCAATACGCAGAAAGACGAGGAGAGAAGGGGAGAGCGATGGGAGGGATGATAATAGGAGTAAGGGAAGGAATAAGAATGGAGAGGGATGGAAAGGAGGCGGAGGAAGAGGGGATAGTAGCACGAAAAATATGGTTAGGTAGGGAAGAGTGGAGAGTAATAGGAGTTTATGTGAATAAAGACATGGAAAGGAAGATGAAAAGGTTGAGGGAGTGGATGGAAGAAAGGGAAAGAGGGGTGAGGGTTTTAGTGGGGGGAGACTTTAACGCAAGGACGGGTACAGAAGGGGGAAGGACAGGAGGAGAGGGGGAAAATGAAGAAGAGACAAGAAGGTCAAAGGACAAGAAGATAAATAAAGAGGGAAAAAGACTGTGTCAATTTCTGGGAGAGTTGGGGTGGGAGATAATAAATGGGGACGTGAAAGGGGATGAGGAGGGTGAGTATACGTATACGGGTAACAGGGAATCGGTGATTGACTATGTGATTGGCAATGAAGAAACTAGGGATAGAATCGAAAGGATGGTGGTAGAGGGGAAGGTTGAGTCGGATCATCAACCAGTAGTTGTGTGGATAGAAGGAGGAAAAGGGGAAGAGATGAAAACAGGGGGAGAAAGAAGAGGGGGAGGTAGGAGGAAAGGGTGGTGGACGGACGAAAGAAAGAAGGAGTTTGCGGAAAAGTTTGGGGGTGGTAGAAGTGAGGGAAAGGAAATAGATGCAGAGTGGGGAAACTTAAAGAACAAAGTAGTTGGGGTATTAGAGAAGTTGGAAAGGAAGAAGGAGGTAAAGGAAAGGAAGGGTTGGTGGGACGAGGAATGTAGGGAGAAAAAGAAAGAGGTAGAAGAGGAACTAAAAAGATGGAGAAGAGAAGGGGGAAGTGGGGAAGGGTATAGGAGGGAAAGGAATAAGTTGGGAGTGATATGCAAGGAGAAGAAGAGAAGGGAAAAGGAAAAATGGGAAAGAGAGATAGAGGGGGTAAGAACAGAAGCGGAGGTATGGAAGATAGTCAATAGAGGAAGGAAGCGGAGGAAGAGAGTGAATGAAGAGATAGAAATAGAGGTATGGGACAAATACTTTAGAGGTGTGTTAGGGGGAGTTAGCTGGAGAGTCAGAGGGGAAGAAGAAAGAGTGAGTGGGGAAGAAGAAGAGGCCGATATAAGTAAGGAAGAAATAGGGGAGGTAATAAAAAGGCTGAAAGAGGGGAAAGCGACGGGAGGGGACGGGATCCCGAATGAAGCATGGAAATATGGGGGGGAGGTTATAAGAGAGAGATTATGGGAGATATGTAATAGAGTATGGAGAGGGGAGGGGTGGCCAGAGGACTGGTCGGAGGGGGTAGTAGTGCCCATAGTAAAGAAAGGGGAAGGAGAGAAAGTGGAACAGTATAGAGGGGTGACATTGACGCAGACAGCGTATAAAGTGTATGCAGCAGTAGTAGCAGAGAGGCTGAGGAAAGAGATAGAGGGGAAAGGGGTGCTTCCGCCGAATCAGACGGGGTTCAGGAAGGGAATGGGAACGGTAGATAACATCTATGTTCTAAACTACCTTATAAATAGGAATATAGCGAAGAAGGGAGGAAAGATGCTGGTTCTATTTGTGGATATGAAGGCGGCTTTTGATTCCGTGGATAGAGAGGTGTTAGCGAGGTCAATGAGGAAGGCGGGAATAAGAGAAGGGTTGGTGCAGAGATGTGCGGAAATTCTAAGGGAAACGAAGAGCAAGGTGAGGGTGGGAAAGAAAGAAGGAAACAGTTTTTGGACGGTAAAGGGAGTAAGGCAGGGCTGCCCACTGAGTCCAATGCTATTCACGATATTGATAGCGGATATGGAGGAGGAGTTGAAGAAGGGGAGATGGGGAGGAGTGAAATTGGGAGGGGAAAAAATATATACATTGGCGTATGCGGATGATGTGGCAGTGTTGGCAGAGGACGAGGATGGGATGAAGGGATTAATAGCGAGATTGGAGAGGTATGTAGCTGAGAAAAAACTAGAGGTAAATGTAGGGAAGACAAAGATGATGAGATGTAGAAAGGGAGGGGGAAGGAGAGGTAGGATGAAGTGGCGATGGAAGGGCGAGGTAATAGAGGAGGTGAAAAAGTTTAAATACTTGGGATATGTGATGATGGCGAATGGGAGACAGGAGGAGCATGTGGATGAGAGGGCGAGGAAAGGGGCAGTAGTTATGAGGCAAATATGGGGAATAGGAAAAAGGAAGTTTCCGAAGGACTGGGGGAAAAGGCTTTGGTTATTTGATAGGTTAGGTTGGGCAGTAATGGGGTATGGGGTAGAAATATGGGGATGGGAAGAGAGGGAAAAAATAGAGAAAGTACAGGAAAGATTTTTGAGATGGGTATTGGGAGTGGAGAGAAGTGTGCCAGGGTACATGGTCAGAGAGGAACTACAGAGAGAGTTATTGGTGGGAAGGGCGGGTATGAGGGCTTGGGGATACGAAAGGAGGTTAAGCGAAGGAAAAGGTGGGTACTTGGCACGGAAATGTTGGGTAGAAGTAAGAGAAAGAGCTAGGAGAGGGAGGGTGCTGGAGGGATGGGAGGAAGAGAGGAGAAGATTCTACGAGAATAAGGGGTGGTGCATAGAGGAGGTAGAGAGGTTGAGGGATGCGAATCAGCTAAGGGGGGAAGAGCTGGTAAGGAAGGAGAAAAATAGGCAAAGGGAGGATACATGGAAAAGGATAAGGGAGTCGAAATTCAATAGATGGTATAGAGAGGTAAAGGGAGAAGGTATACCAGCGTACCTGAAGAAGAAAGATTGGGAGGAAAAGAGGTGGCAACTGGTAGCGGGGTACAGACTGGGTAGTAGAATGAGAGGGGCAAGGTATTGGGAGGAAGAAGAAAGAAAGTGCTGTAGGATATGTGGGAGAGGGATAGAGACGTGGGAGCATGTATGGGAGGAGTGTACAGATTGGGGGAGGGAGAAAGGATGGCAGGAAGTGGTGGCAGAAGTGTTAGGGGAGGATGGAGAAGGGGAGGTGTGGATGAAGAGAGTGGAAGAGTTGAGAGAAAGGATGAATGCCGGAACCGGGGGTCCAGAGAATGGATGAGAGTATGTGTGAAGAAGGATGGAATGAATGAATGGTGTGCTCTCTCTCTCTAGCGTGAGATATATGATTAAAATAAGATAGAATTGTAAGCGGAGCGGAGGTCCGCATGTACTCCGAAAAGAGAATAAAATATTATTATTATTATTATTATTAGTAATTCTTTGTACGGTGACCATCAGAAAGATGGTCAGAGTCCTTTAGTTTCCCTACCGATGGGAATGGTTACGCAAGTACCATTCGAGTATATGCACTTAGTGTGCATCGGTGTAGTGAAAAAATTACTATTTGCCTGGGTGCGTGGTTGTTACGCGAAAGAAGCCAAACTATCGCACACACAGCTCGACTTGGTATCGCAGCGATTAAAATTCATTAGCGCGTATTGTCCATCCGATTTTGCTAGGCGTCCGAAGCCTATTACATATTTCTCTAAATTTAAGGCGACCGAGTATCGCCAGTTCCTTTTATACACCGGTCCCGTTGCGATGTACGGTATCTTGAGTGACACGGTGTATTTCCATTTTCTACTTTTGCACAGTGCCATCAGGATACTGGTTTCCCCCTTATACGTGAAGAAACACTTCTTTTTCGCAAAATCAGCTTTGATACATTTTGTGGAAACTTGTGAATCGGTTTACGGCAAGACCTTCTTAACGTATAATGTGCATGGTCTTCTGCATTTGGCATATGACGTCCATCGTAGCGGCACGTTAGACACTTTTTCAGCTTTCCCCTTTGAAAATAACATGCAATTTTTTAAAAAATATCTTAGGAAGCCGCGCCAACCTCTGCAACAGTTCGCCAAAAGATTGGCTGAACTGGAACGCCATGGTCGCAGAGAGAGTGGTGGTGATTCTTCCACCACTATCCATGCTTCCATGTCGTCGCGCAGTGACGATGGCGCGGTATTTCACCGGAAAATCCGGTTCCGAGATATGACAATAGGTACTAATGATCGCGATAATTGTTGCATACTACGCGACGGGTCTATTTGCATAGTTTTAAGTATTTTTCCGTACGAAAATACTTTTCGATTAGCCGTGCAACAATTCCAAGCCGTAAACAATTTTTATGACATACACGTAAAATCTTCCGACTTAGAGTTTTTTAAATGTGCCACTTTGAGCACAGAAGTAGTCACCGTCAACTTGGAAGACATAAGGGCAAAATGTTACAGGATGCCGTTTATCAGCACGAGCGAGTACTACGACAACGCATTGGGATTCTCCGAGTGGGTTGTCGCAGTACTGGCCCATGCTGAAAAGGCATAATTTTTTAAAAAAGTGGAATAGGCCTACTGGGGATACCACTTTAAAAAAAACGCATTGTCAATAGTACCTCCTGGGTAATGCGGAAAACTATTGGAATCTGAGGGAGAATATAGTATGTCCAAGGAAGGAGCAGAAGGAAGCTGGGGCGAACAGGGAAGAGGAAAGAAGGCCTCTAATTCCTCGTGTGGTACGTATATCTAATTATGCCATTGAGCACACGTATACTGATTACTTATTACTGATTACTGATTTTCTTTGTATTTTTTTTAGGTATCCTGGGGGGAGCTGCCGCCCTTACATCCATGAAACTCGTCTGAAGATGTGCTCTCCTTCGACAATAGAACCGCAGGGGATTACGAGAGCGTTGTAAGTATATTGTAATACAGACACACATGTAGTAAAAGTAAGTATAATATGGAAGCTAACGTTATTCTTCTTTTTGTTTAGGTTCTGTACCAAGGAGGCCCTGTCGGACGTCTGCGCATCGAGGCAGACATGGCTCGTAAAGAAAGCGGGGGTGCACCGCCGCATCTCCTCCTCCACCACCTCCGCCAACATGGAGCAGAAGCAGAACCAAACGGAACTCCACCAGGCCTATTGGGAATCCGAGGAAATGATAATGTGCTGTGCTGTCCAGGGAAGGAGCAGAAGGAAGCTGCGGCGAACAGGGAAGAGGAAGAAAGGCCTCTAATTCCTCGTGTGGTACGTATATCTAATTATGCCATTGAGCACACGTATACATGTATGGTACATTACTAATTTTCTTTGTATTTTTCAGGTATCGCGCCTATGCCACAACATGATGCTACTGGCCACAACTTTTGAGGAAGCAGAGGCAACAACGTGCAATGGTCGTAATATACAGGGTGAGTCACCTAACGTTTGCACCTCAAATATCTTTGTTGTTTCTAAAGATACATCAAATATGGTAAGGTCAAAGTTGAATGGTACAATGGGGCTGACACGATGTCAAAAAGATTTTGTTTCTGTATCATTTTTTTTTAGAGATATCAAGGCCACCTTTACTTTTTTAAATGGAATGAGGTATTTTTTAGTACATCCATCAACACAACTGGACATTTGTTTTCAAAAAGTACTAACCTATGTATGTCGAAAAGTTGGTATTTTAGAGTTATTTAAATTGAAATATCTTCTGAATTACTAACTTTTCCACATACATAGGTTAGTGCTTTTTGAAAACAAATGTCCAGTTGTGTCGATGGATGTATTAAAAAATACCTCATTCCATTTAAAAAAATGAAGGTGACCTTGATATCTCTAAAAAAATGACATAAAAACAAGATTTTGTTTTGGCATCGTGTCAGCCTCATTGTACCATTCATCTTCGTCCTAACTGTAGGTATTAGATATATTTTAATATTTATATGTGTTGGTGCCGATCGATCGTCGGTGACCAGCTATTCGTCTGCTGCTGGTCGTCGTTACGAGCCGACGATCGATTTGTTATTAACGACCGACGTTCGTTTGTATTTAAACTTCTGAAATTTATAATCTGAATACAAACGTTAAATACAAACGAACGTCGGTCGTTAATAACAAATCGATCGTCGGCTCGTAACGACGACCAGCAGCAGACGAATAGCTGGTCACCGACGATCGATCGGCACCAACACATATGAAAATTAAAATATATCTAATACCTACATTACCATATTTTATGTATCTTTAGGCACAACAAAGATATTTGAGGTGAAACGTTAGGTGACTCACCCTGTATAGATGTAGGTCCATGTAAAGAGTGTAACTTTTTTATAATTTCCAGAATAAAGTGTTGTAATAATAAATAAAAAATGATAATATTTATTATTCCTTGTGGTATTATCCCTGTGTCTTCACCAACTCTCTGCGGCGTATTCAATGTAATAACTTAAAAATTAAATAGAAGAAATTGAAATCAATGTTCCAGCATACTAAAATAAATGTAGATATACGAAAAATATAAATTTTCTTTTTCCTTATTCGACAGTTTGTTTTTTTTTGCATGGGGACATTTAAAAAAAATATAGATATAATAGAATAAATGAAATGGTTAATTTTTTTCGTTTTCCCTTCTTGCATGTGACTGAATATTCATTCAAAAATCAGTATTGTCGGTAATAAGGAAAACTGCCACATATTTGTACAATAGAAATTTACATTACCGGCATCTGCCACATTAGTGCGATCTGCCTTACCTACGGCGCTGCCCCGTACAGCAACAATCGCCATATTAATCGATGCGACTGTGCTGCCATCTTGCGGGAAGCGGAATCGAGGTCCGAGCTGCCCTCCACCCGGACAGCAGAAGCTGCCCTCCACGTGGACTGCATCGAGGCGTTTCCAGATGCTGGGTTACTGCGCTCTTTTTCGTAACTCCACGTGGAAGGCAGCGTGCTATCTGGGTTGATTTATGGATATTTAGAAATGTCATACGAATAATTCGAAAATGAAATCAGATCGAAGCTGCTGGTATTTAAAACGTGAACATAATACTAAAAATCATATATTAGCTCGTATCACTTTGTAGAAGGAAAAGAGAGAATAAATGTAGCATTAAGGTGAATAGAAGTTTAGCGTAGGAAGTATAAATACAAATTATAAATCTAAATGTACAATATCAGCGTACACTGGTAAGTTTACCTCAAAATTGATTTATGGATATTTAGAAATGTCATACGAATAATTCGAAAATGAAATCAGGTCGAAGCTGCTGGTATTTAAAACGTGAACATAATATTAGAAATGATATATTAGCTCGTATCACTTTGTAGAAGGAAAAGAGAGGATAAATGTAGCATTAAGGTGAATAGAAGTTTAGCATAGGAAGTATAAATACAAATTATAAATCTAAATGTACAATATCAGCGTACACTGGTAAGTTTACCTTAAAATTGATTTATGGATATTTAGAAATGTTATACGAATAAATCGAAAATGAAATCTGATCGAAGTTGCTGGTATTTAAAACGTGAACATGATACTAAAAATCATATATTAGCTCGTATCACTTTGTAGAAGGAAAAGGGAGAATAAATGTAGCATTAAGGTGAATAGAAGTTTAGCGTAGGAAGTATAAATATAAATTATAAATCTAAATGTACAATATCAGCGTACACTGGTAAGTTTAGCTTAAAATTGTTTTATGAAATACAGAAACGTTATACAAATAGATGGGAAATGAAAACAGGTGTAATCTACTAGTACTTAAAACATGAACATAATACTAAAAATCATATATTAGCTCGTATCACTTTGTAGAAGGAAAAGAGAGAATAAATGTAGCATTAAGGTGAATAGAAGTTTAGCGTAGGAAATATAAATACACATTATAAATCTAAATGTACAAAATCAGCGTACACTGGTATGTTTACCTCAAAATTGATTTATGGATATTTAGAAATGTCATACGAATAATTCGAAAATGAAATCAGATCGAAGCTGCTGGTGTTTAAAACGTGAACATAATATTAGAAATGATATATTAGCTCGTATCACTTTGTAGAAGGAAAAGAGAGGATAAATGTAGCATTAAGGTGAATAGAAGTTTAGCGTAGGAAGTATAAATACAAATTATAAATCTAAATGTACAATATCAGCGTACACTGGTAAGTTTACCTTAAAATTGATTTATGGATATTTAGAAATGTCATACGAATAATTCGAAAATGAAATCAGGTCGAAGCTGCTGGTATTTAAAACGTGAACCCAGATAACCACGCTGCAACGAGCAGCTATGTCGCGTTTTGGATGCGAGCTAGCGCGAGCTGCACGGAAAAAAGTGCTGGATACTGCATCGCCGTAAGAGGGCAACACGGTCGCACTAATGTTTCGAATTCCGTATAGGACTTGTGCTAGGGGGCTCTCGTCGATGCGGTGATACAGAGCTGGTCGTACTGATGTGGATCTTCCACATCAAGATGTCGGTAAAGTAAATGACTATTGTACAAATGTGTAGCAGCAGCCGTCTTCTTTTTTACCGACAAAATTAATATTTATTTAAATTACATACTACATGGAATTAGGTCGTTTTTGGGAAAGTAATTTCGTTTTCGTGTAGGGATCACGATGCTTTCGTTTGTCGTTAGCAGACTGCGAATCTTTATGCAAAATAAAAATTGACTACATCGATTGCAAGAAATAGAAACCAAATTTAATGTTATTTCTTCAGAAAAGGAAAAACCGAAATGACTTTCGGCACGACCTAACACATTAACATATTACAATAGTAGAGCTGCACAAAGTCTAAATAAAATCAAACTTATCATTTTTACACAAAGAGATCACGTTTAGAGTGTTGAAACGTCTTCGTATAAAAAGAAAAGTGTCGTACAAGCGAAAAGGAACTTTATAGTTTTCGGGTCGAGCGTTTTGGGCTACCCGAATGCTTCAGGCTGCCCCGTGGTTTCGCGCTGCCCGGGAACGACCCGTTGTCGTCGGGCGGGTTCGGAGAGAATCGGACAAGTTCGGGCGAGCGAGTCATCGCGCTACTCCGAGATTCAACTCATCTGCGTTCGCGCGAACTTCACGGACAGACTGCGAATAATGACTAAAGAACACATGTAACCACGTTATTCTCAAAATTTAGATCACTCTGACGGCTCATCGAAAAAGACGTAAAAAAAAAATTCGGCTTCGTACAGACCTAAACGTTTTGGCCAACCGTTCGCCAAACCATTTGACGAACCTTGCACTTCGCCGCGCCGAACGCCGCGCATTTCGGCGCGCACGGGTAGCGCTTGCAAATCTGTTCCCAAGACAGACAGAGCATATCCTAAACATTCATAAGATAAAGAATAAATGTCAAGAAGTAGAAAAAATTTTATAAACAAAGACATCGGTGATTTAAATTATGTGAAAAAATTATACCTCTAGTTCCTAATTTGTTTCAAATTATTGAAGAGACCGTTGCTGTGAAAACATTGCTTTTTTTTGTGGTTGTTTACGGAACGCTCTCTCGGAACTTAACCCTTTCGTTTTTATTCAGAATATGCATCGCAAAATCGTAAAAAGACGAAAATTCATCATGTTGCGACATCTCCAAAAATTCAAGTCATTCAGTCTGGAGTTTAACGTTTTTAATGCTTCGTACTGACTTGAACATCTCACTTTGAAGCCTTCGCTTAAATTTTTCTGCTTCATACAGTTGATGGTCGAGGTTAGAAGAATAAATTTGCAATAGTCACCGAAAGAAAGTGTGGCTCAATCGGATTTCGACGTAAAAATGATTTCATTAGTTGTGTTGACGAAAAATTCGATTTCGCACAAATTTGGTGGTGCACAAATTTTGAGACTGGATTCGAAGTCAGCGTGGTAGAATAACTGCGGGACACGATGTACAGCATGTCGCAAAAAAATCTGTTCCGCTCGTGGTATTATGAGAATCAAAGTTTTACATCAGTCAAGGTTAAAAAACGTTCGTACCATAATTTCCCTACTTCTCCCATATTCTTCAAAGTTTCAGCTTCGATTTAAAAAAAATTTCATCGTTCTATCTCGTTTCTATCGAAAGTTACTTGATTTTAACGCAGAATTCATCGGGTTGCGACCCGGCGGTTGCGCTACTTGCGGCGACCCTTGCAGCGACCCTTGCAGCGACCCTTGCAGCGATCGGGTCGTCGCAAGGACCACTTCCTGAATCGCGACGCGGTGCATAAAAATATTTGTCGGCACTGACCACCAGTGGTACTGGACGCGCTAGAGGACCCAACCGTAAAGCTACCCAGCGGGCCCTGCCTGAAACGCTGAGATATTGGAAGGTGGTTTAAAGCTGTATATATAGAGATCGGTGATGGATCAGGTAGCAGCGAGAAAGGTCTTTGCACGACTACCTACTGTCCATCTTGTGGCGAGTGTAGGAAATTAGCTGCCACAAAAGATTACAAAATTCAACGATCTATCTCATTTGTATCGAAAGTTCTTTCGATAGAAGAAGAGAGGTAGTAATCGCGATATCGGAGATTCAACTCTGCTTTCGCTCGAACTTGTCCGTTTCTCATCGAACGCGCTCGGCGCGGCGAAGTGGAGTCGCGCTCGGGGCACCCGCCCGATGTGTTACGGATAGACTGCGGATCTTTATGCAAACTGAAAAATGTTAGCGTCGATTACAAGAAATAATTACAAAAAGTTATATCGTGTTTGGTCTTGTTTTAACCAGAATATTGCCAGAAACAAGCCAATAAAAATCTCATTAAAAAAAATGAAAAATAAAGCATTTGAAATTGGCATTGCATTGTGAGAACGCGTGGGCCTTTAAACTGTGCCGGCGACGGCGAAATGCTACAGCCACACGCTGCGCGTTGCCGTCGCTGGCACCGTTGCTCTATCGTAGTCTTGCTCGGCGCGATCGAAGCGGTAGACCCAGCCGTCAATCGGAAAAACAATTCTACATCGCGACTTTTGCCCGCTCCACGAACAGCCCCTGGGAGGGAGGGAGAGAGTGAGTGAGAGAGAGAGAGAGAGAGAGAGAGAGAGAACGCGAAAGCAAAAGCCTTACTGTCATTTTATGGTGCGTGGCAGTTTGTTTCTAACCAACCTAAAAACATATATATATATATATATATATATATATATATATATATATATATATATATATATATATATATATACATACATTACATATAAAATAATGACGAAAACAAATGCTGAACATACAAAAAATCACGTTATAGAAAGCAGGCTGCGGAAAAGGAGTTTACGATAAATACAGCAAAAATTTCAGCAGAGCGTGTGCGAAAATTTCGTGCTGAGAAAAAGTTATTATCTGACAACGCTTTAAATTTCGATACACGAAGTGCCGAGGAGTACAAACATCTTGCTGGACCATTGACAAGCGCTTTGTCGAGACCTATTTCTCTGTCTCACACTTATGTTGAGGAACAGAACCTCACATCTCGTAAATCAGACGACATGGTTAGCACAGAGAATCAATTTGCAGCAAATAATCCATCGACAAGTTCAATATTAAATTATGTGAATGTGTGTAATCTTAGTTCTAATGTTGTTCAACCTTACAGTGACTTCCAACGCCATGAATCTGTTCATAATCAATTTTTTTAAAAATACACTGCAGAATATGGAGAAATTTTTAGAATAATACTACAGGATATTAAAAGGGATAAAATAGCTATCTATCTGTTGTACTTGTCGAACTGCACTGTCGAAAAAACCATACGCATCGAAAACCACGCGCGACAGTAGTGAAACTTCTTGCAGCCTAGTAACGTTTAGGGGTAAATCAAGATTGCTCTCGATACAGTGTAAAATAAATAATGAAGTCTAAACTAAACATACAATGTAGAATTAATTAAAATTAATTTTGTCCCAGCGAGGCGAAAATGTTTTTGGCGAATCGTTGGACGACATTGAACCTACCTACTCGTTAAAATCCACAAGGGCATGTCTAATATCTGCCCTATGGAATTATCGAGCAGAAGGGGCCAATGACCTTTCGCTCTCTAATTGTCCTCGCGAATCCTGATTCTGCAATTACATTCGTCATAACTTCCTCGTTATGAGTTTTCCTCTTTCTCGGTTGCTTCGGTGGCTTCCTTCCTCTCCTTCTCTGGGCTGCGTCATTGGTTTTTCCTCGAATTTCAATAGATTTCCACATCACCACGGAGGTACTATTGTTGATGCGTTTTTTTTATAGTGGTATCCCCGGTAGGCCTATTCCACTTTAAAAATGAATCACGCTACTTCAGCGTGAGCAAGAACTACGACAGCCCATTCGGAAATTTCCGATGCGCTATCGCAGTTTTCACTCGCACTGAACAGCGGCATGCGATAACATTTCGCTCTAATTGTCTCCGCGCTAACAAAAACCGGTTCACTGGTTAAATTCGAACATTTAAAAAAATCTAACGCGGAGGACTCTATGGCAATATCATAAAAATCGCCTACACTTTGAAATCGACATACACCGAATGTATAATTATTACCCGACGAAATAATTGACGAAATTAAACAAATTGTCCCATCGCGCAAAATGAAACAGTTATCGCGATCGTCGGTTGAAATTAGCATGTTTTTTATTTTAATTTTCCGAGGGGAGGCTTCGACACTACTGGATTTTAATCTTTTACGCGATTGAATGTCGGTTGCAGGAACACCACTTCCCTCGTTGCGTCGAGCATCAAGCTCGATTTCTGCAATTCGGTTCGCGAACTGTTGCAAAGGAAGCCCGGGCTTCCTGATATTTCTTTTGAAAAACATCATATTGCTCTCGTACGGGAAAGCCGAATATGAGTCCAATGTTCCTAAACGTTTCGCGTCATCTATCAGATGGAGCAGCCCGTGAACGTTATACGAATAAAAGGTTTTACCGTAGTGACGTTCGCAGGACAAAACGAATTGTTTCAACGCTTCTTCTGCGAAGGTCATATATTTGAGATGAAGCGAGGGCGAAACAAGAATTCTAATTGCCCCGTGCAGAAGTAAAAAATGAAAGCGGATGCTTTCATTCATAATTCCGCACGTGACGACAGGACCGGTATACAACAGAAACTGTCGGAGTTCGGTTGCTTTATATTTCGAAAAAATCTCTATTGGTCGCGGACGCCTAGCGAAATCTGACGGACAGAAGCTACTAATTAAATCTAACCTCGCGGATATGGTTTCCATATCAATTTCCGATAATTTGGCTTCTCTGGAATAATTTCCACACACCCAGGCTGTTAACATCTTCTTCATTACTCCGAGACATACCAAATGCATGTACTCGAATGGCACTTGGGAAACCATTCCCATTTGGAGGGGAGCTAGCGCGCTTTTACCGACTTTATGATGATTGTCGATACTGTTATTGCAAGTCGCGTATGTCGCGTCTGTTCTAGGGGGGTGGTCGATCGCGAGGAAAACTTGACGACCTCGTTCCTTTGTGCCAGAAACCTCGCACTTAGAACAAGGTCGGTGGGATGTGTGCCCTAAGTGATTTAATATGAATGCGCGGGCTGGTGCATCGGCGATAAAGCACCTCAATTCTATTGGGATTCTACTGTCATTAAAAATGATAGCCCCGTTCGAGATTATTGATTTAATGTCAGAAATGAATTTTTCGAGATACATCGCGCTGTCGATCGGTTTATGTGGGCCTCTGTAGAGGCCAACTATTACGGGCTTACTATTTTCAATATTCGCGATTCTAATCTGGATGGGCCAGAAATGTACGGTTTTCTGCTTGTCCAGGGTGCATCCGTCTACGTCAAAATCTATTTGTAAATTGGTGGGAATGGTTTCTAAATGGTGTCTAAATTATCAGTTGTTGATTGACCTTCACGAAAACCGGATTGGGTTTTGGGAACAATGCTATTACTCTCAACCCACCAATCTAATTTGAATTTTAACATAGTTTCAAACAGCTTGCACAAACAAGATGTTTTTTTTTTTTTTTTTTTTTTTATTTAACTCCCTCAAACTCTACAATTTGTCCTCATAAGACATTCGGTAGATTATTTTAGCAAGATAAGTAAATTTAGCCCGTAGATATTTTCCCAGTGGAAAATATCTTTTTAAAGAACACAACATTAATCCTTGTGTAGAAGATCAATTGGGTGCTTCCTGCGTAGTCTTCTAGGCAAGTTTTCTGAGTAGAGCTTCTTTGCTGCTTCGTTTGGATGATTTCCCAGTCTGGATTGGTATTTGTTGCATAGACGGTTTATTTCCTCTTCCACGGAGTTGATCTTGAGGTCCTTGCGTATTTGTTCATTTCTTACGTACCACGGTGCAGTTACAATGGTTCTAAGAATAATGGATTGTAGTGCTTCAAGCTTGGATATGTGGCTTTTTGCAGCAGTCCCCCAGATTTCTATGCCATAAGTCCATATTGGTTTGATTATAGACTTATATATTAATAGTTTATTGTTCATGTTTAATTTTGAGTTTTTACATGTAAGCCAGTACATAGTACGTCTTTTTAGGCGGATTTGCTCTATTTTGGTTTTTATATGATGCTTCCAGGTCATTTTTGCATCTAAATGCATGCCCAGGTATTTCACTGTTTCCGTTTGAGGAATAATGGTTCCATTTAGGGTGATAGGTGGGACACTGCCTTTTCTTAAAGTGAACGTGATGTGTTTGCACTTTTCAGAATTAACTTTTATTTTCCATCTATTTAACCATTGCTCGATTTTTAGACAGTGTTGCTGGAGTATAGAATAAGCTTCTGTAGGATCAGAGTGTGAGGCTAAAATAGCAGTGTCGTCCGCGAAGGTAAATATCATTGATTTTGACGTAGTAGGGATATCTGCAGTGAATAGCGTGTACAAAACAGGACCTAGAACACTGCCCTGCGGTACTCCTGCTTCAATGCTGTGGACTTCCGAGTATGACTCCTGTATTTTCACGAAAAACGCTCTATCTTCGAGATAGGATTTGAGGAGTTGGTAGTAGGACAAAGGAAATACTTCTTGTATTTTGGCCAGAAGACCTTTGTGCCAGACTTTATCAAAGGCTTTTTCGACATCAAGGAACAGAGCAGTACAGTATTCCTTTCTCTCGAGTGCTGCTGTAATTGAGTTGGTCATTCTGTGTATTTGCTCTGTAGTAGCATATTTGTTTCTGAAGCCAAATTGGTGGGAAGGTATAAGATTTTTTTCGTTGATTATTTCTTTCATCCGAATTAAGATTATCTTTTCTAGCAGTTTAGACATTAAGGGGAGGAGTGAAATCGGCCTGTATGATGACGGCAGGTGAAGGTCTTTGTTTGGTTTAAGAAGCATAATAACCTGAGCTATTTTCCAGGAGGTGGGAAAGAATTTGATTCTTAGTACAGCATTGAAGATAATAGTGAGGAGTCTAATTGCCTTTGGAGGTAGCTCTTTGAGAACTTTGCCCCCTATTAGATCAAATCCAGGTGACTTATTATTGCGTGTCTCAAGGATAAGCTTAGTTACCTCTTTAACAGACGTTGGAGGTATAATTTTGATGGGATCAGTTTCATTTACTATACAGAGACTGTGGTCCGTGGGAGCATAAGAGGAGTCGGTAATATTTGGTTTAAATATATTTTGTAGATATTTAGCGAAAACGGTAGCTTTTTCAGTTGGAGATTTAGCCCAGGTTGAATCGTCCTTTTTGATAGCAGGAGCAGGAATTGTTGGCCTTTTTAATCTCTTGGTGGCTTTCCATAGTGAATAGTTTACGTCTTCGTTGGGTGATAGGTTGGTAATATATGTATGAAATTCTTCGTTGCAGTGAGTTTGAATTAGATGTTTAACTTCTTTAGTGATAGCATTGAGTCTCTTTTTGTTGATTGGAGTTTTTTGCCTTTGCCAGATACTTTTAATCTTACGTTTTTCTCTAATTCTTTGCAGTATGTGCTCAGGACACGAGAGGAATTTTCTATTATCCACTTCCTGTTTAGTAGCTAACCAACATGCTTGCTGAATTGTATCAGTGAGGTTTATTACCGCCAACTCTATTTGTTCAGGTGATTTTAAGGGTATATTGCAGTTAATATGTTCTTCTAGGTATTCTCTAAATTGAGCCCAGTTAGTGGTATTGTTAGAAAGGTGTGATGAAGAGCTTGAGTGCGATGGTTTAAATAAGAGATTAAGTAGAACAGGGGAGTGGTCGGACGTAAGATCTAGGCTGGATTGGATTTTAAAGTTATTTTTTGACAGTCCTTTGATAATGGCAAAATCGAGTAAATCTGGGGTTTTTTCCTGGGCAGTAGGCCAGTACGTAGGTTCGCCGGTTGAAATCGCATTTAGCGATAATTTGCGTATTACTTGTTCCAGGATTCTACCTCGTGGTGTAACTGTTTTGGAGCCCCAAAAATTGTGCTTCGCGTTGTAATCTCCGCCGGCAATAAATTTATTCCCTAATGATTGGAAAAAATTTTCGTATTGTTGAGCAGATATTTTATGTTTCGGAGGAGAATATACAGCCGCTAATGTTATGTTGCCATGCGACGTGTTAATTGTCACGGCAGTAGCTTGTGTATGTGTATCAGCGGTAGAGCTATGGAAAAAATGTTTAATATCATGTCTTATTATTATTGCTGCTCCTCCATGAGCTTTGCCAGATGGGTGCTTGGTATCGTAAATATTGTAATAAGGGATTTTAATGTGGTTCTTCGTGGTAAGGTGTGTTTCTGAGATAAGTATCGCGTCAATTTTGTTAGTGTGTAAAAAGATTTTTAACTCGTGTAATCTTTGTTGTAGCCCATTTGCGTTCCAAATAACAATATTTAAGTTGTCCATTTTAATTATTGTTATTGTTTAGCATGAGTGATAGAAGTTCTAACATTTTATTTATTTGCTGTGATTGTTGAGTTAAAAGTTGAGTTTGTTGGAAAATCATGCTGGTTATTAATTCAGAATTTTTAATTGATGTTGTTAGTAGATCTTTTAATTCTGTTAACGTTGAAGTGGAGTTCATATTTTCAGACAATGCGGTTGGGTCTTTCCTGACTTGAGATCGAGCTATTTCAGCAAAGGTTTTATTAATTTTTCCTATGCCGTTATGTACACCCTCTGAAGCAATATTGTTATGATTAGCATGCGTTACGTTAGGCAGATTTGAATTTGGACTGACTGTTTTACGTCTGAGTTTAGGAAAAAGTCTTTGCTGTAGCTGTTTTCTCACTAGACACCCTTTGTAACTTGCCGGATGGTTTCCCTGGCAGTTTGTACATTTAACATTATTAATTTTACCTTCATATGGACAACTCGAGGACCAATGTTTACCTGCGCATTTCACGCATGCTGGAATTCGGTTACAGTAATTCTTAGTGTGGCCATATAACTGACAGCGTAGACATTGAGGAATGTCCCTTTTTGTTTTGGGAGGTTCAAATGATACTACCATGTTATATAGCCTGTCAACTTTGTATATCTCTTTGTTGTTTGCATTGGGTTCAAGTTCTATGAAGAATAGTGGCAACGGCTCCTTTGTAACGCTTTTAGTGATATTGTTTATTTGTCTTACCTGGTGGTTGAGTTTTTTCAATTCATCGATTATTATACCTGTATCCATACTATGATGCATCCCTCTTAGTACTACCTTGTAACTTCTATCTTTCTTCAGCTGGTAGGTGTAATAATTAGCATTCTTTTCCTTTAAGGCTGAGGTGAGCTGTCTGTAGTTATCGGAGGTATTAACTTGGATTTTAACTTCACAGTTTTTTAGTTGTTTAATTGTGAAGTTGTCGTTAGCAATATCTTTCAACAGTTCCACAAGTGGTCCTATGACACTGGCTTCAATGTATATTGGTGGAGGTTTAGGTGGGAGATTGATGTTTGTCGTTACATTGTCTTCATCATCATTTAGATTTTGTAGATGGTCGAATGGGTTGTTTACGGGCACATTGCTTAACCATTTAACTTGTTGATCTTCGGAGTCCGTTTGAGTGTTGGTTGGTGAGATTTTACGCTTCTTCGATGATTCGTTAGTTTTCGATGGGTCAATATCCATTGCCACTGTCGTTATTTGCGAATTATGGTTAGGTTGTATATTTTTAATGGTGAAATTTCCACCGTTTTTTATAAGGTTTAGCTTTGGGATTCCGTTTGGAATCATAACGGATCGAACTTGCCGAAACGGCTAGTTCTCTTTTCGTTAACTACACTAGTAAACAGAGATATTTCTGGAACGTCGGGTGAGATTATTACTTAACGTAAACACACTGTCGCACCAACACGTCCTATCGCCTCGAGAGCTCGAAGGCAACTCCAAACAAGATGTTAGAGAGATTGGCCTGACACTTTTTCCATCTGATTTACTAATGAAGTGGATGTATGAATTTCTCCATTCTTCTGGGTATATACTAGTGTCGAGCATCTCATTGAAAATATCTAGAAGAACCAATTTATATTTTACTGGCATAACCTTTAAAATTTCATAATCAATACCGTCCATACCAGGAGTTGAACCGGATCTTTTATTTCTAAGAGCCATGTTGAACTCAGCAAAAGTAAATGGTGAGCTTAGAAAGACATTTTCATCACAGGTTGGTAGATCTGCAATTTTTACCATGTTTAAACGTTTGCAGCTCATCGCAACGTCGACCGATTTTGATGAAATTTTCAGAATATGTTTAATTGACACAGGTCTATAAAACGTATTTTTTAAATTTTCAACGTGGGTCCACATAAAAAAGTTGTAAAATGCAACTTTTGGTATTTTTTTTATAATTCTGATCAATTACAATTTTTGACAAAATTCTTTTTTCGCATCCTGTGGCTAACTAATTGCTCTAGCTTCTGAAAAAATGTTCAAATCGTATAGTGCAATATTAAAACAGTTATCGTCTTTTTAAGAGTGTCCGAATATTAGTGGGAGTCACTGCAGATCCGCATTTCGCCCAACTCTGGTTCGAAGGATTATGATCCCTGTAACACATTGTTATTCTCGTAGAGATACATTGAATGAAACGATCAATCGCCATGATAAATCTGTGTATCACAAATTATGCGAATTTCGATGGTTTAAACAAATGTTTAAACGTAACAAAAAGTTTATATTCTTATGGTGGGTAAGGTGTACAAATATAAGATTTGTAATTTAAACGATGAGTACCAGACGTTGGTCCTGCGTAACACGAAACGTCTCATTTAAATTGGTTTTCCGTATGGTTCGGAAAACGATAAGTATTACTCTGGAAAAACACCAAAAATAGTAGTTACAATTTTTTTTAACCGTGGCGCACCACTTTCAAGAATTAGAAAAAAAATAAGAATAATACTTGAAACAAAGGAACTGCCTTGAAGAGAAAGAAACGCTCTTTCTGTTGTTTGTCGCACAAGATTCTACGATAATTTTTTCACTTTCTGTAATCAGTGAAAAAGCCAACATTAACTTCAATGTGGGATAACTGGAATGTAAAAAATTACACAGTAATCAACAACCACACATTTAACACAGGAAAAGTAGCCCCTCCAAGTTACATTCGCGCGATCTAGCAGAGAAAATAGTTTCACTACGAGTGGTTTCACTCTTTCAAACCATTGTTTAACGATATCGATACATCAATTTTGACCAGAGTTATGATAATGCAAACTGGTAGCAATTTTTCACTCTCTGGTTCCAGTAACGGTTCCAGTAAATTCTATGCTATTCAAACCGATGTGGGTCCCAGAATTTTTACCTTTTACCTAAAAAGTTGTCGTGTTGGCCGAGACTGGTTGCTAGTTTTGTTCATGAGGTGTAAGTGGGATTATATCGTCGTAAATAGTCTGTTGGTGGTTTTCCCGAGACCAGCCGTATAGACAACGAACCATAATAGCGGCGCGCTCCCCTCGACTCTACCTGTGACGGAGGATACCCGGCGAGGGTGCATTTCGTCGATGGTATTAAGGATCGCAGAGTCCATATTGACATCCTTAAAAATCACCTCAATTCTGATGCAAATGAACTGGGAACTAGCTGGTTATTGTTGTTCGCTCGCTTCGCGAGCTCGCGGGTAGGACTGCTCTTGCGAAAGGGTTAGTGGTACGCATTGCTAGTGTGGCATACAGTTATTAATGTTTTTTTTTATTTTGTGTGTGACTCTCCTCAAGCCACACAAAGAACTTCCCGATTCGTTACTTGTAAGCTTGTAACATTAGCATTAGTTGCATAATTATCAAAAAAATGAAATATATATAATTACGTTTGTTTATTCGGTGGAAAATTTCCATCCTCTTGTATTAATTGCATTCTCGAATGAACCTCTTTCGAAAAAAACTAAAAAATCTAAAAAACTACTTGACCAATATGGACGAAAATCTAATCGGCTCTAAGTTACGACGGGGCACATCGATTGCATCATTCATCATTCTGATCGCGTGGTTACTTATTCAGAAAACGTTAACGAAAAATTTGATAACATACAAACCCACATATGCGCACACACACACACATACTAACAATTTGATAAAAATAGTCTAAAATGACTTCAACGACCATGAAACGTGAAGATCTGCTAAAAAATCGATTTTCGGGGTAATTACAGTAACTTCCCTATGATTCGGGAAGTTAATTAACAACGATTTTACATCCACCAATGACAATTATCCAAAAACATTCTGCATATAATTTTTTCATTTAATTTCATTTAATGCACCAAAATACTTGAATGCGCCACCACAATCACCAGACATTAATCCCATTGAACATCCATGGTATTACTTAGGGAAAAAGATTCGTAATCACTATATTACGTCTAAAGAAAGTTTAAAAGCTGCTTTACTTGAAGAGCAGAATAAACTAGAGCCTGATACAACACCCAACTTAGTACATTGCATGTCAAGAAGGCTCGCACCTATTGTAGAATCAAAAGGCACAATATTAAACCCTTAAACATTTAGTGTACTTTCATAGTTTTCTCGTTTATTGACTGTACGAATACTTTTCACGCGTCTGTTTCTGCACATTTATCTGGTTTTGATTCTTTTGTAATGCTGAAGGGAACTAAAATTCCGTTTACGCAAAATTTATTCCACAAACATCTGAGAATATTCATGAACCCTTTGGTTACCCCGGATGAGATATCTCGCGGCCCGATACCTCCGACAAACGCCTTCGGCGAGACATCTCGTCATCTCTCACCAGTGATTTGACAAATTAATAAAGGTCTCATTCATTTCTTCCTTTTACAAATCAGAGTATAGTTACTTTTAAAATATATTTGTCTGTAGTGTCCAGGTGGGACTAGATATCTCGCCAAAGGCGTTCATCTGGAAGTAACGGTGCGCGAGATATCTCGTCCATGGTAACCAAAGGGTTAACCATTTTTTCCTCACAAAATGTATTATTGTCATGAATATGCAGTTTTACTTTGAATTTGTCACTTCACGAATACTCTCTGTAGCGACAGTATGCAGCGGCCAGCTATGCCTAAAATAAAGTAACACGTGATGTACAAATGCTAGAGTGGTTTTATGACTCGTGCTACAATAGAAGTTTTTTTTTAGGAAACTGTCAGGCAAGGTAATTAAGGCATCTGCTGAGGTTAACGGAATTTTTTCCGACATCGGTAGTCTAAAGGCTTGCACAGAGTCATAAAACCCCGAATTCCTACAAGGTCCAAGTCGGTGGTACCCGGGGAATCCTGTTAAGGCCACCCTAACGGAAGAATATATTGAAAATATTTCTAATTTGCCTTTGTTTTCAATTGTAAGTTTTAATTTTACTTGCTCGGCAATACCGAGGCAGACTCGCGATGTAGTTTCTAAATAGAGTCTAATGTACAGCGGATGGAAAAAGTGTTCGTACGCTCTCTAAAATTGAATAAAATTATCAATTGCAAAATCATACGCGTCGAAAACCACGCGCGACAGAAGTGAAACTTCTTGCAGCCTAGTAATGTTTAGGAGTAAATTAAGATTGGAAATGGTAAATAATCGTATACAGGGTGATCGACTACAGGTGGGAGAACATTTAAGGGTTGGTTCTTAACGATGGTATAATACGATAATGAAGAATAAAAAAATTGCAATTTCGGCTTCGTTCTTCAGCTAGTAACAACGCGACAGTCACGTATCGAGTGACAGATGCATGCACAACTTGGTTCTCATTTGGGGTCCCAGCGAGGGCCCCAATGTTTAACAAATCGTTGGACAACATTGAACTCTTTGACGTACACGAAGTACACTTTTGTTAGACGCGTTGTTGATTTTTAATTGTTAATAGCTAAATAACGAAGCCGAAATCGCAATTTTTTTATTCTTCATTTTCGTCTTATATCATCGTTAAGAATCACCCCTTAAATTTTCTCCCACCTGTAGTCGAACACCCTGTAGAAGCGACAGCAAGATCAGGAAAAACTCTCGATGTAGTATTTGCAAGACATGGTTTTCGACGCGTATGATTTTAAAAATTATTTTTAACTTCCCGATTCATAGGGAAGTTACTGTAATTACCCCGAAAATCGAAAATCGATTTTTTAGCAGATCTTCACGTTTCATGGTTATTGAAGTCATTTTAGACTATTTTTATCAAATTGTTAGTATGTGTGTGTGTGTGTGTGTGTGTGCGCGTATGGCCGTTTTTATGTTATCAAATTTTTCGTTAACGTTTTCTGAATAAGTAACCACGCGATCAGAATGATGAATGATGCAATCGATGTGCCCCGCCGTAACTTAGAGCTGATTAGATTTTGGTCCATATTGGTCAAGTAGTTTTTTAGATTTTTTAGTTTTTTTCGAAAGAAGTTCATTCAACAATGCAATTTATAGGAGAGGATGGAAATTTTCCACCGAATAAACAAACGTAATTGTATATATTTCATTTTTATTTAAAACAAATTTTTTTTAATTAAAAAAGAAAAATTCTTTTAATTAAAAAAATTTTTTTTTTTAATTATGCAACTGTCACGTCGTTTCTCGTTTCGGTGCCATTCCGAAAATCAACAAATATATGAAGAAAAATCCATCAATGTTATACTATATCATATAAATTCAATAATACACATAATTAAAATTATTGCCGTAAATGATTCAGAAATCTCGTACTAAGTTCCGACAACTGGTGTACCGTAACCGGCAAGTCGCACTATTTGTGTGACTTTTCCAGTGGTTCCACCAATGTGGACAAAGCGTACTCAAACAACAGTATCAATAAAAAAAAATTTTCGCGGTGTCGTACGATATTTAAACGGCAAATATCCTGTAATAGTTCTGAATTATGTTTGCAGTAAGTTGTCGGTACGTATTCCGCTTGCGAGAAAAACCAATTCTCGGAAACGGATTCACGTTGTCGACTCTTCTGCGTGATTGCCGATTATTCGAGAAATATCGGGAAATATTGTTTAATTCTCTCTGCCAAAAATAAATACATAAATAATAACCGGATTCATAAGTAATAACTAAATTAATAAGTAAACAATTAACGGAATTTAATAAATGATATAAAATAAAAAAAAATTAAACTCTAATGAATAAATAATACAAAACAAAGCACGAAATAATAAGTAATAATAATAAATAATGACGCGACACTAAAAATTAACAAAATGAATAAATAAATAACTAACAATTAACTAATATTAACTAAATGACTAGATATACGTGGCAAAAGAAGAGAAAAAAAATCCGGCAAATTGATTATTAATCGCGAAAAATATTTACTTGACACTAGCCGGAGTAATTATTACTCCGGTATTACAAAAATTATTTAAATTTTCAAACGAATGAAATTACGCGGCAATGTTTGGATTGTTTCCTCGTTTGACCGAAGGGATCTCGTCAATAGACGTTCCTTCGATCAAGCGGAACACATATAATCAAGGCTGAAATAAGAATTCAATTCATCGGTATAACATAATACATGTGGAATGGCACACTAAATACACTTTCGAAATAATACACCCGGTAAACATCAACGCGACCTCTGCTCGGTCGGCATTCCGTTGGTGTTTACGCTAACGTTGGCTCGTAGTATACTTGGCTTGCGAAAAAAAAAATTCCGTTCGCGAATGAATCGCTTGTCTCTACGACGCGGCGGCCTTTCTCTCTCTCGCTCGAACTGTCTCGCTTCCTCGCTCAGCCGAAAATTTCTACGAGAGCCCCGTAATCTTTCACGTGTCTTTATCGATAAACCCGATATCAAATCGCTTTTTACGGCGAGAACTCCGGGAAAACTGTTCGGGCGCCAATTTGTCACGTCGTTTCTTGTTTCGGAGCCGAAAGAGAACCGAACTCGGGAAATTGTGGCTTGAAGACCGGGCCACGCGCGGTCGCGCGACACGTGGTCCTCCCGGGACAAACAATCCTTCGCAGATTCGAGTCGCAACACGCGAAGAGCTGGACAATATCGAGAACTCGGGCGCCAGACACTATAGGGTGTCACGCGAAACTCGCACTTTGACGCAAATTCTATTAAACGATCTCGATTCTGCGAGGACTACGCGATAACCTGAAATAGCCGCGAACACGGTCAGGGTTCCACGTGAGGAAAAGGAACGGGGCATTCCCCGCGACGGGAACGTTTCTCGTAGGGAGAATAATTCTTTAAAGATTTCGGCAACAATAACAATCGTTTATTAACGGCTGGACGGAATACAGGCCGCCGGTGTTCACCGGCGGCAATGGAAAGTTGCCGGCGCGATAACGATATTCTACGACAGGTGTTCGGTCGATCGCGCGTAGGTTCACCCTTTCGCGTTGAGCTCGGCGGTCACAGGACTCCGCGTGAAATACAGGCCTTTACGGCACGAATTCCGCCGAGCTCCGATGTTCGACGCGGATTCTAATCTGACTGGGCGAGGGCCACGGCAAAGTCGCGAGAAAACGAGACCGGCACGTCGCGTCGTCCCACCGTGGGACGTCGCGAGAAGAGCCTTTTAACAATCGCAAAGGTCGCGCGCCCCGAATATTCCGCGCGCGGACAATCGCGGACGCTACGACTCCACGGCCTCGCGTTCCTCTCGGGAGAGCTACTCCCGGTACGCAGATACGCGAGGATTCGTGGCACACGACACGAGTTCGGAATTCGCAAATACGCCCCGAGCCAACACGAATGAATTTACATGGGGTTAATCGTTAAATAAAGCCTGATCGGCGCTTACCAAATAACCGTCGATCGTCGGGACCCAGCACTCGGCCAACACTTTTCAATTTCCGCGGATAAAGGAACGGTTACTTTCTCGCTTCGCAGTCCTACGACCCAGTAATCTAATTCGGCGTGGCTCGGGAACGCGGAAGCGAGGCGTCCCCCTGCTTCCTAATCTATCTCCCCCCTGGCGACGCGCGGGCCTATCGCGCGGTTCCTTGCGGCATGGACGGAATTAGCGTCTATGGTCCCGGGCCTCCGGGAATTTGGCGATTTCTCATGGAAATCGCAAATTCGACGGGACCATCGGGAGAGCCGCGGAGCCTGTCGGCATGGATCCGAGCCGTTCCAGGATTGTTCTCCGCGCAATTCCTGGGCGAGAGTCGACGAGGCTGGGCGGTTGGACGTCCCGTATTTTCGGTATCCTCGTCGGCCTCTCCGGTTGCTGAATCCGGGCTCGATCCTGGTCCAACCGTCTAGTTAGCCAATGACGTATTGCGATAGATATTCCGAGCATCCTTCCTTAAGACTTGGCGCCAATCAGCGGCGGAAGATAGGTACCGGGTTCCTTCTAGACTCCGGCTATTCCTGAAACCTCGTGTCGCGCCCAGCGGCGCGACATTTAAACGCGATAAATTTGTTCCGCTGGACCTCGGACGTCCAGGGAGAGCGATCGTGACGGCCGTTCTCATTAAAGTATCGGCCGAGGTTGACCCGGTCCTTCGTTTAGGGTTCGGAGTGACGCTGGCAAAAACTGTCACGTCACAACTAATGCTAATGTTACCGCTTACAACTGACGAATCGGGAGGTTCTTTGTGTGGCTCGTGGAGAGTCACACACAAAATAAATAAAAAAACCATTAAGAGCTGTATGCCCCACTAGCAATGCGTACCACTAACCCTTTCGCAAGAGCAGTCCAATCCGCGAGCTCGCGAAGCGAGCGAGCAACAATAACCAGCTAGTTTTATTATTAAATTAAAAAGATTACATACGTCATGTATGTAGAGTCGGGTACGCTCTGTCCGCTTATCGGTTGAGCCTTTTGAAAATTTAGTTATTTTTGCGGTAGAACGCACCGTTCCCGAGACATAGCCATTTTTTATTCAAGACAAGCTCGGCAAACAAATAATATCGCAACAAAGGAAGTTAAACCTCCACGGTTACACCTCGCATCCCCCAAAAACGCGCCTAGAACGTAAGGCATGGGGCGGGGGTGGTCTGGACCAAGAAAGCAACCAACGACGCTGTCCAATCAGCGGCCTTCTCATTCCGCGCCCCTCCTCCCACATAGCTCCGCGTTCATGAACGTAGCAAAACGTAAAAAGTCAGAAGCGACAAAAGCTCTCGAGTCGCGGCTCTGTAAACGTCGAGCACCACCACTGATAACGCGCTGCGATTTGGAACGTGTTCTTCTAGTGTACATCACCTTACAGAAAATCGAGATGATGAAGAATGTAAGTTTTAAATTCCTACAATTTTTGTTAACAGTGAAAGTTCGTGAAAATAAGTGTTTTCAGCAAACAAGGGAACATATTCAGTTGATACAAGCCGATTTTGATGAAACTTATGTGAGATGCAGTTCTTCGAAAAATATTTGACACGTGCTTTCTTGATCGGCAACTATCCACTCTGAAAGTGGCGAAAACAGCTTTGAAAGTTGGAGGTGGAACCCATATTTTTTATAGATATCTCGGAAACCAGTGATTGGAAAAATTAGATTACTTTTTATTGACTTTTTCAATGGTAAATGTAGTCTGGCAAGAAAATTTTTACGTTTTTTGCTTAAACAATATATTAAAAATGTGATGTTTTCGAGCTCGTTGACTGGTTTCAGAGATATCTCAAAAAATATGGTTTTGCCTCCCAACTATGAGGGCTGTTTTCACCCCTTAAGAGTGGACGGTTGCCGATAAAAAAAGCACGTGTCAAATATTTTTCGAAGAACTACATCTCACATAAGTTTCATCAAAATCGGCTTGTATCAACCGAATATGTTACCTTGTATAAGTGTAATAAAATTCAATATATTTCATAATAATCTCACAATATTTGTTTGAAGTAGAAAAATACGTTTTATACATTTCAGACGGAACGCCCGAAAAGAAACGCGCCGAAGCCGCTAAAGTACGTGACGACCTCCTCCGATGACGAACCCCAGCTGAAACGGAGGAAGCCTACAACAAACGAAAGCGACTACGACGCTATGCGTAGGAGATTGGCGGCGATGAAGGCAAAACGAAACGAGCCGGAGGCAGAGTCTCCGGCCCGATCGTTGCCTCCTCCCAACGAGGAAATAAATGCCGAAGAGCGACATAGGTAAGTTGTATAGATATTTTTAAATTAAACAATAATTGTAATTGAATTTTGTTGTACAGGATGTAATGTTTGCATTTGTTTCAGCGGCCAAATTGCTCCGGGGGAGAGCAGTGTCGTTGCCGACCTGCTCAAGGAGATGCGAGAGGTGAAGGCGTACGTTGTGCAAATGGCGCAGAAGCTGGACGAGTTGGCGTCGACCAGCAAGGAGCACACGCAGGTGATTTTGATTGATTGATTAATTGTTTATTAGCTTTCTCAGCTACTTTGGTTTACATTTACAGTACATTACTTTACATTTGTTATAACGAATTCCTTTAGCATTCTCTTGAATATGTCTAAATGTTCACATCGCTTTACTTCTTCTGGTAGTGCATTATACATTAATATTCCTTCATAAAATAAACTTTTTTGGGCACTTCGTGTTTTACGAAATTCTACTACAATATTACCAGCTTGTCTTGTTTGCATTACACTTCCCTCGGCTACTATCCTCAGCTTATTTGTTAAATACTGCGGTAACATATTTTTTAATATCTTAAAGACAAATATACTTATATTATAGTATAGCCTCTGTCTTATTGCCATGAACTGCAACGCTTGCAGCATATTTTCTACTTTGGTTCGTCTGTCACATTGTAATATGACTCTCATGGCCCGGTTCTGCGCTTTTTGCAACCTACTTATCTGTGTTTCCCCCATATTAATTAATAACGTGGCACAATACTCAAAATGAGGTGCTATGATTGTCTTATATATAGTACATCTAGTATATGCTGTAATATAATTTCCCACTCGATTCAGAAAACCTATTTTCTTCCCGATTTTCTTTAGCATGTAATCGCAATGCTCGTTAAATCGTAGTTTATCATCAATAATTACGCCTAGATATTTTATCATTTCTACCCGTTCAATCTCAGTTTTATCCAAACATTTCACAGCCATACTACCTTGTAGCTCCTTTCTTATACTTCTAACTATCATATATTTCGTTTTCCCTGCGTTCATCTTCAGTTTGTTAATACTCATCCATTCCTCCACTATATTAAATGCTACATTCATTTTCCTCTCTAACTCCATACAACTCTCACCTGTTACATATATTAAGGTATCGTCTGCAAACATTTTTATATCGCAGCCCTCTGGGCACACTTTAACGAGATCATTTATGTATATTATGAATAATAACGGTCCTAATACCGATCCTTGTGGTACTCCATATTCCGTAGTTAATAATTTAGAGCATTCATCATTATATCTAACTTGTTGTGTTCTATTCTGAAGGTATGATCTAAACCAGTCTAGAACCGCACCCTTAAAACCATACTGGAATAATTTCTCTATTAACCTCTCTCTATCGATCGTCTCGAATGCACGCTTGAGATCCATAAATATTACTCCTACCATTTTTCTTTCACTAATTATCAATTTCCATTCATCTATGACTGTTTGTAATGCTGTCTCACATGAATAATTTTTTCTAAAACCTGACTGATGTTCCGTTATGATATTATTATTCTCCAAATACTCTTCAATTTGTTTTTTAACTACTAACTCAAGCACCTTCTCATATATTGGTAACATATTAATAGGCCTAAATTCGCTTGCTTTTTTTGGTTTCTCTACTTTAGGGATTGGAATTATCGTGGATGTTTTTCATTCGTCTAGGAAACAACCTTCGCGTAATAATTCATTTATTATACTAGTTAATTCTTCCTGTATTACACAGAACACTGCTTTTAATATATCACTATTTATACCTTCTTCTGTACCCTTTTTCTTTGGTAGCCCCCTAATAATTTCCCCTAACTGTTCCCCCGTAACCATTTCAAATTTATCCATCTCTCCTTTATTGTCAATGATATATATAGTTCTCCGACTTACATTCACAATATTGTTCCCCTGTATAGAATTTATTATGTCCCTAATACTCTGGATATAATATAAATTGAATTTCTCAGCCATATTGCACCCTGTGGTATTGTTCAATATTTCAAAGTCTATATTATCTATTGCCTTTGTCCCTACTGGTTTACCCCTAATAACTTCTTTTAGAGCTTTCCACATACTTGTAGGGTTATTCTTATTATAGTCAATTACATTTTCATAGTATTCTTTTTTTTTGATTTAATTAATTTGACTACTTCATTTCTTCTAATTTTGAATTGTTTCCAGTTTTGGTCTGTGTTTTCGTGTAATGCTTTTTTATACGCTTCATCCCTTTTGGTCGCTAATTCTTCTATTTCACTCGTATACCATTGTTTACCTTCCCAAATTTTTGGAATTTTAAAAACTTTTTTGGGTGCCGAGGTATCTAGCGCATCTACAATGCTATTTATAAGTCTCCTCGCTCGTATATTCACATCTATATGCTGGGAACCTAAAACTTGTTTCTCCCATAGATTATTTACTACCAGCTTAATAAAATCGTCCGCAATGAATCTACTGTAGTCCCTACCACTAAATTCTTTGTATTTATTTACATTCTTGTTCATATTTAGTACTACTTTTAACCATGCGTGGTCCGTTATCTTAGGTTCATGCACTACTTGTGCATTTATCTCCTTATTTGCAAAGATTAGATCTATGAGTGTTTTACTATTGTTTGTGATTCGTGTTGGTTCGTTAACATATTGTTTCATGCCTAGACTCTGCATAGTTGCTATGAGCTTAGTTCTATAAAAGGAGTCCGTCCTACAATCTATATTAAAGTCTCCTACTAACATACACTCTTCTTTTATTGTTAGCTCTTCAACTACTTCCTCTAGGTATCCTATAAAATCACCATGTGACGCACTCGGCGAGTGGTACACTACCATTATCACTCCTTTATACATTTCTAATTTTACTTTTATCGCAACGCCCCAGCAGTTCCTATCTCTCTTTTTCAATAACATTATATCGTAATTTACATCCTCTCTTACATACAAAGCAACCCCCCCGGTATTCCTATTTTCTGCATCACATCTAATCACATTGTAACCCGGTATATTTATTTCACTATCTTCTATGTCAGAAATCAACCTAGTCTCTGATAACGCTATAATCGCAGGATTTATTTTCTTCACAACCTGCTGCTGTATTTCATCCTTGTGTGCCATCAAACTTTGGGCGTTTGTATACAATATTTGTTCCTCTTCCTTCTGTTGTTGCTATTTCTTAGTGACTTCCCATCCAGCTCTCCTCTTCTCCTCCTCGATAGCTCTTTTATATGACGGACACTCCGGGTTAAGAGCATCATGTTCGTCATTTAACTCCAGATTGTATGTTTTATTTTTAAACACACAATTCACGCACTTATTTTCCTTTGCTGTACATTCGGTCGCTTTGTGTTTTCCTGCACACTTATGACATGTTTCATCTCGGGTACAGTTTTTCGCAATGTGGTAGAATCCCCAGCATTTAAAACATCTCTTCACGCTGTAGTGATTGAAAACCATACATTTTCTCCACCCTATATTTAATTTTTCTTTCTTTATTATCATGTCATGTGTTGCTTCATCTATTTCGATTATTACAGATCCGGTATTTTTATCTTTAAATTGGCTCTTCTCGTTACCCTTCTTCTGCAGTATCCTTTTTATTATTCTTATATGTAGGGAGCAATGACCGGGAAAGACCGATCATATGGTCGAGATCGCGGACCCTAGAAAAAGCGAGAGCAACAAACTCGGAAGGCCGAGTTTGTTGACAAGACTAAGGCAAGGAAACACGACGGTGCGAATGCGAGCGAAGGACGCGTGAGAGAGAGAGAGCATGTAGAAAAAGGTATATAAAGAGCGAGAACAAGGCAAGAGACACTTCTTGTTTTGAGCGACTGCGAGAGCGATTAAAAAGCGAATAAACCTCAGCGACAGTGATAGACGTTAAATTTGTGCGTGAATAAATATATGTTCAATTGTACCGTTGATACGAGTGTTTCCTTTCACATCCCACACTCTGTTCCTACAAATTTGGGGGCTCGTCCATTGAAAGCCATCTTTCAGAAAACATTTATTTAAGTAGAACACGGAGTGTGCGGTGATTGTTAGTGAAAAAAAAGTGTGACCACAACAATGAGTGCTGGCTGGAAAGTGCAACAACTAAAACAAGAGCTAGCGAAGCTAGGCCTATCAACGGAGGGCACGAGAGCAGTTCTTTTTATGCGATTGGCGGAAGCAAGAGGGGAAGCAATCCCTTTGCCACAGGACTTACAGGCAGATGATGACGAGGTTGAAGGAGATGACCCCTCGCAACAGGGAAGCAACCAACCTGTGATCGATACGAACGTACAGGAAACATGGTACACGCTCCCAAACAGAGAATTACCGACCGCACGCGAACTGGAGTTAAGCCGTGAAATGGACCTCCTAAAGCGCGAAAACGACCTAAAGCAACGCGAGCTAGAACTAGCCTACCGCGAAATTGAGGTGATGCGACAATCGCAATTGGCTAGACCACCGGCCGTGGCAACACCGGTGACGAACGCACAACGATCGAGAGTGAAGATCGCCGAGGTCGCGGAGCTCCTCAGCGTTTTTGATGGGAGCGAAGGAGTCCTCGACGGAACTGGGGGTATCTTTGACAGATGGGAAAAGCAGGTGAATCTCCTTAAGACGACGTACGAACTGTCAGAGAACGAGTGCAGAATTCTCATCGGCTTCAGACTCCGAGGAAAAGCACTCCAGTGGCTACACTCGAGACCGGAATTCCTCCTAATGTCCAGCGAACAATTGTTTAACGAACTACGTGCCAGGTTCGGCCACGAGTCAGACAAGGTGGACCGCCGAAGACAATTCGAGCGCCGCGCGTGGAAGCGGGATGAAAGTTTCGCAGAGTATTATCACGAGAAAGTACTCTTGGCAAATCGGGTACCGATACCAGAAGACGAAATGGTAGACGAAATCATCGCCGGGATACCCGATACCGCCCTGCGCAACCAGGCCTACATACAGCGCTTCCAGAATCGCGCAGCCTTGCTCGTTGCATTCCACAAGGTGCGCATGGAACCGCTCGCGAGACCTGCCCAAAGATCCAGCGACAGAAGTCCACAAGCACCCGATAATCATGCGTTGGCGATGACGCGGATGAACACAAGCGACGAGAGGATCAAACGATGCCCCAGCTGCGGATCCAAATATCACGCTCTTCCCGACTGCCCTACAAAGGAGAGGGGCACAAAATGTTTCCAATGCCGCGGATACGGGCACGTATCAGCGGCCTGCCCGACAAAGACCCAGCCTAGCAGAAGTTCCTGTAGCGTGGCGGAATTTTTGCAGAGTTCAGTGGGCCCGGCAAGTGGCAAGTATTATAAAAAATCGAAAATAAATAATTGTGAAGTTAACGCGTTGATTGACACGGGTAGCGACATCTCATTAATGCGCGCAGACACTTATATGAAAGTAGGTGCCCCTCGTCTCGAGGCAAAAGAAATTGTCTTCAATGGCATAGGACTTAAAAAATATAAAACCCTAGGCGAATTCCGTGCGAAAATTCAGCTCGACGACGAAAAACACGACATCCGCGTTCACGTGATCCCCGAAAATATAACGCGACATGAGTTAATCATAGGCACTGACTTTTTAGACACCGTTAAGTTAGTCGCAGAAAATGGAGAAATTTCCATTCGTAGTTCAGCGCGTACTACCGACCCCAACCAGATAAACACTCCGCACATCTTCAAAATCAATTATGACCCCGAGATCAACCAGGTGGACACGTCACATATAACGAATCCAATACATAGAGCCGCCGTAGACAAAATAAGAGAAACCTACAAACCGGTCAAAACACGCGAGTGCAAAATTAAAATGTCCATTATCGTTAAAGATGACGAACCCATTTTTCAGAGGGCGCGACGTTTATCCCAACCGGAAAAGATAGAGGTGAATAAACAGCTAGAAGAATGGCTGCGCGACGGAGTTATTCAGCCATCGTTGTCAGAGTACGCAAGCCCGATAGTAATAGTAAAGAAAAAAGATGGAACCTCAAGACTGTGCATCGATTATAGGAAAATAAATAAAAAAATCGTTAAGGACCGCTACCCTCTCCCCCTAATAGAGGATCAGCTCGACCGGTTGCAGGACGCCAAAATATTTTCCACCATCGACCTTAAAAACGGGTTTTTCCACGTGCCTATAGAGAAAGATAGTAGAAAATTCACTGCGTTCACCGTCCCAGACGGTCACTACGAATTCCTGAGGGCCCCGTTTGGACTATGTAATTCACCGAGCGTATTCCAAAAATTCATCAACGAAATTTTTCGCGAGTTACTAAAAGCCGGTGTCCTGTTAATCTATATGGATGACTTAATAATACCCGCCTTAACCGTAGAGGACGGGATCGAACAATTATCGCGCACATTGAAACTAGCCTCCGAATACGGTCTTCTTATTAACTGGAAAAAATGCCGCTTCCTTCAATCGCGAGTTGAATTTCTAGGGCACATAATCGAAAACGGTAACGTGAGGCCATCGGAAGAAAAGACAGACGCGGTTATGCGATTTGCGAAACCGAAACGCGTAAAGGAAGTACAAAGCTTCCTCGGTCTAGCGGGTTACTTTCGAAAATTCATCCCCAACTACGCGACGGTCGCACGGCCTTTGTCCGATTTGTTGAGAGCGAACGTCAAATTCCGTTTCGGAAACGAGGAGGAGCGAGCGCTCGAGCGTTTAAAAACAGCGTTGGCAAACAAACCTGTCCTAAAGCTATACCGGTTAGACGCAGAAACCGAACTGCATACAGACGCGAGCATGTATGGGTATGGTGCTATTTTGATGCAGCGAGATAGAGAGGATAGGGCCTTTCACCCTGTATTTTACGCGAGCGGGAAGACGACCGCGGTAGAAGAAAAGTACTCGAGCTACGAGCTAGAAGTATTAGCCGTAGTAAAGGCACTAAAGAAATTTAGAATCTACCTATTGGGCATCCCGTTCAAAATAGTCACCGATTGTCGAGCCTTCACGCTCACAATGAACAAAGCGGACCTCTGCGTCCGAGTGGCAAGATGGGCGCTTTTATTAGAAGAGTTCGATTATTCTATAGTACATCGATCCGGGAAACAAATGACCCACGTAGATGCTCTGAGCCGCAGTCCTCTCCCCTCTACATTAGCCATTAGCGAGTGCGAGGAAAGCATAACTGCGCGACTGAGGCAAGCTCAGCACGAAGACAACGAAATAGCGAAAATCTTCGAAGCGTGCGAGCGAGAGAGAATGGACGGATATGTGACGCGGAACGGTCTATTATATAGAGAGTGCGACGGAGACATACGACTAATAGTACCGAAAACAATGCAAACGCAGATCGCGAAGCGAGCGCACGAAAACGGTCATTTCTCGTGTAAAAAAACCGAGTGGCTAGTACAGAGGGATTACTGGTTCCCAAACATGCGAGCGAAAATAGAGAAGGTAGTAAAGAACTGCGTTGGCTGCATCCTGGCAGAGAGAAAGTACGGAAAACAGGAAGGCTTTTTGCATACGATTGACAAGGGAGAACTGCCCTTGGACACGTATCACATAGACCACCTCGGCCCAATCCCCTCAACAAAAAAAAATTACCGCCACATCCTCGTAATAGTTGATGCGTTTTCAAAATTCGTATGGCTATACGCGACAAAATCAACCGACGCCGCGGAAGTAGTTCAGCGTTTAACGACTCAAGCTACGATATTTGGAAATCCGCGCCGCATAATTTCCGATCGAGGTGCTGCATTTACCTCAAAAGCGTTCGAAAACTACTGTAGCGAGCAGGGTATCGACCACGTGTTGATCGCAACCGGCATTCCAAGAGGCAACGGACAAGTCGAAAGAATTAACCGAACTCTTATCCCGGTACTAGCAAAAGTTAGCGCGCCGAAACCCGAAAACTGGTATCGTCACCTCGACGCACTGCAGAGATGCTTGAATGCGACGTACCATCGGAGCATCGGTACCACCCCGTTTGAGCTTTTATTTGGAGCGCGCATGAGAACGAAGGAAGAGTTGTCCCTCACCGAATTACTGCAGACAGAATGGATCGAACAGTTCCAACAAAAGCGGAACGAATTGCGAGACGGGGCAAGGGAGCAAATCCTGAAAGTGCAAGCGGAAAATAGGAAAACGTACAACAAGAAAAGAAAAGAAGCACGAATATACGAGGAAGGCGATCTAGTGGCGATTAAAAAAAGGCAGAGGGGACCAGGACAGAAGCTCACGGCTAAGTACATGGGTCCGTACCAAATAACGAAAGCATTGCGCAATGGGCGTTATCTGGTACAACGCATAGGAAACCATGAGGGACCCTTCGAAACCTCAACGGCCGCGGATCATTTAAAACCATGGGCGAAGCCGCAGACAGAATCAAGCGGAAGCGATATGGAATAATTACGAAAGCTCGAAACTTAAAACTGCGGAAATGGGGGGCTAGCGGCACCCGAGGACGGGTGCATTTTTCTCTAGGGGGGTCGAGTGTAGGGAGCAATGACCGGGAAAGACCGATCATATGGTCGAGATCGCGGACCCTAGAAAAAGCGAGAGCAACAAACTCGGAAGGCCGAGTTTGTTGACAAGACTAAGGCAAGGAAACACGACGGTGCGAATGCGAGCGAAGGACGCGTGAGAGAGAGAGAGCATGTAGAAAAAGGTATATAAAGAGCGAGAACAAGGCAAGAGACACTTCTTGTTTTGAGCGACTGCGAGAGCGATTAAAAAGCGAATAAACCTCAGCGACAGTGATAGACGTTAAATTTGTGCGTGAATAAATATATGTTCAATTGTACCGTTGATACGAGTGTTTCCTTTCACATCCCACACTCTGTTCCTACATATATGGGATCCCTCTATGTTATTTTGTTTGCCGATTGTGTGTATAAACTCCTCATCATCCATTTTCATTTCTTCCCCATCAATATTAATAATTTTTATTTTCGGTTTCATCTGCAGCGACTCCGTGACTTTATAGTTTTCCCCAAGCTTGGATTGCATTGTAACTTTTAAATTTTCCATTTCTTCTTCCGTTTCACAGCCTAGAATCACCGTTCCTTCTCTTCCTTTTCTTAACCTTGTTATTCCCATTGGCATTTTCTTTATATCCACTTTTTCTTTTATTATTTTTTTAGTGGTCTCGCTTTCCTGCTGAGTCTTCGGTTTGATGATAATGATATTTTCCTTCTTCTTCTTAACGGCTTCACTGTAACTGTTTTGCCCTCCTTCTGCTGATCTATGCATTCCTTCTTGTATCATTTTACGCAAGTCTTCCAGGTCGCGCCTAATAGTCTCCACTTCCTCTTGCACAATCTCCTTGATCATCATTTTTATTTCCTTCTTACCTGCTGTTACGTCTTTCATATCTTTAATAGTTCTTACAAGCCAATCTACTTTTATATCGATATTTTTGAGTTCATTTATGGATGGTGTATCTCTGCTGCTTCCTGCTGATGGCAGTACTTTTTCAGCTTCCACGGAAAATTTCTCAAACGGGCCGGGACATGTCACATACTCCTGGTTTCGATCAACAATTTTGTGCTTACACACACATCCGGGATGATAAAAGAGTTTAACACACGACTTACATGTCACGACTTGACTTCTTATTGCTTTCTTACATGCCGAACAGCGATATTCGGCATATTCCTCATCCATGTCGATAATTACCGGCTGCCGCCGATATTATCAACGGGTTCGCACTACCGCGGCAATTCGTGCCACGTCAAATGCTAATGGCCTACCTTTCGTGTGACAACTTTCCTTGCACAAAAGACACATCAATAAAACTTCCAGAAATCAACAAATTCCCTTCTGCCAACTTCTAGGATTGGTCCTTGTCTATAGTTCTATAGTCACAACACTTAATTATAATTTAATCTCACACTTTTACCACTTAAAATGCACTGCATTTACGGAGCGATGTTCACTACGTCTACTCTACCCGAGAGAGAGGGAGAGAGAGGCACAACTTGTGCGGAGCCAGACCACATTGGTCAACAATCTGGAGTGAGTAATCCTCGGAAGTAGTTGAAATTATGTTTGTCGAAAAAATGTTTCGTTAACTAATCTTTCTTTGCTCCCAGATTCAACAGTAGTGGGCAGACTCGCGAGCCCCTTGCGGGAGCCCATTGGGCGGAGCAGCCGACGCGGCCGCAGTTCCTGCCTCTATGCTCCGTAGAGGCAGTAGAGACGTTTGGTGTAGGTGCTGCAGAGGACGTCGACAGTGCAGTAAGTATATTGGAACACATAATAAAAGTACGTGCATCAAATTTTTAAATATGTAAACTAATATTCATTTTCTATTCAGGTTCGATTCTTCATCAGGTGGGGAGGAACGTCGCTGAAGGAGGCGGTCAATTCTTGCTTCAAGCAAGCATTGACCGACTCCACCGCAGCCGCGTTTACGTGGGCGGGCGCGTATCAGACGCGACCGCTTCACAACTCGCGCATCATGCGAGCAATCTACGGTAAGCATTGCACATTATCTCGACATAGTTTAATTTCATTCGCAATACATTGTTTATCTTCATCTGAATGAATGTTCCAGCTGCAACGGAGCGAAGCCGTTCCTTCGCCCCACCGACGGAGATCGAGTTCGCCAAGCAGGCGCAACTCGCGCTGAAAGCGGCGAAACAACGCCATCGGAAGGCGTCCTCCGCCGCCGCTACCACCACCGCCGCCGCCGCCGCTACCACCATCGCCGCCACCGTCGCTAGCACCACCGCCACCGTCGCTAGCACCACCGCCGCCGCCGCCGTCTCTGTCACCGTCGTCGCCCCACCACCGTAGAGCAGACGGGATTTCAGCAGTGCCGTAAGTATATTATCAGAAAAGTTTAAAGTAAATAAATGAATATATATTGTAATCCATCAATGTGTAAACTGATCTTCATTTTTATTCTTAGAATCACATATCACTGGACGGAAATGGAGCGACAAAGTGGAATAGGCCTACCGGGGATACCACTATAAAAAAAACGCATCAACAATAGTACCTCCGTGGTGATGTGGAAATCTATTGAAATTCGAGGAAAAACCAATGACGCAGCCCAGGGAAGGAGAGGAAGGAAGCCACCGCAGCAACCGAGGAAGAGGAAAACTCATAACGAGGAAGTTATGACGAATGTAATTGCAGAATCAGGATTCGCGAGGACAATTAGAGAGCGAAAGGTCATTGGCACCTTCTGCTCGATAATTCCATAGGGCAGATATTAGACATGCCCTTGTGGATTTTAACGAGTAGGTAGATTCAATGTCGTCCAACGATTCGCCAAAAACATTTTCGCCTCGCTGGGACAAAATTAATTTTAATTAATTCTACATTGTATGTTTAGTTTAGACTTCATTATTTATTTTACACTGTATCGAGAGCAATCTTGATTTACCCCTAAACGTTACTAGGCTGCAAGAAGTTTCACTACTGTCGCGCGTGGTTTTTTCGACAGTGCAGTTCGACAAGTACAACAGATAGATAGCTATTTTATCCCTTTTAATATCCTGTAGTATTATTCTAAAAATTTCTCCATATTCTGCAGCGTATTTTAAAAAAAATTGATTATGAACAGATTCATGGCGTTGGAAGTCACTGTAAGGTTGAACAACATTAGAACTAAGATTACACACATTCACAAAATTTAATATTGAACTTGTCGATGGATTATTTGCTGCAAATTGATTCTCTGTGCTAACCATGTCGTCTGATTTACGAGATGTGAGGTTCTGTTCCTCAACATAAGTGTGAGACAGAGAAATAGGTCTCGACAAAGCGCTTGTCAATGGTCCAGCAAGATGTTTGTACTCCTCGGCACTTCGTGTATCGAAATTTAAAGCGTTGTCAGATAATAACTTTTTCTCAGCACGAAATTTTCGCACACGCTCTGCTGAAATTGTTGCTGTATTTATCGTAAACTCCTTTTCCGCAGCCTGCTTTCTATAACGTGATTTTTTGTATGTTCAGCATTTGTTTTCGTCATTATTTTATATGTAATGTATGTATATATATATATATATATATATGTTTTTAGGTTGGTTAGAAACAAACTGCCACGCACCATAAAATGACAGTAAGGCTTTTGCTTTCGCGTTCTCTCTCTCTCTCTCTCTCTCTCTCTCTCACTCACTCTCTCCCTCCCTCCCAGGGGCTGTTCGTGGAGCGGGCAAAAGTCGCGATGTAGAATTGTTTTTCCGATTGACGGCTGGGTCTACCGCTTCGATCGCGCCGAGCAAGACTACGATAGAGCAACGGTGCCAGCGACGGCAACGCGCAGCGTGTGGCTGTAGCATTTCGCCGTCGCCGGCACAGTTTAAAGGCCCACGCGTTCTCACAATGCAATGCCAATTTCAAATGCTTTATTTTTCATTTTTTTTAATGAGATTTTTATTGGCTTGTTTCTGGCAATATTCTGGTTAAAACAAGACCAAACACGATATAATTTTTTGTAATTATTTCTTGTAATCGACGCTAACATTTTTCAGTTTGCATAAAGATCCGCAGTCTATCCGTAACACATCGGGCGGGTGCCCCGAGCGCGACTCCACTTCGCCGCGCCGAGCGCGTTCGATGAGAAACGGACAAGTTCGAGCGAAAGCAGAGTTGAATCTCCGATATCGCGATTACTACCTCTCTTCTTCTATCGAAAGAACTTTCGATACAAATGAGATAGATCGTTGAATTTTGTAATCTTTTGTGGCAGCTAATTTCCTACACTCGCCACAAGATGGACAGTAGGTAGTCGTGCAAAGACCTTTCTCGCTGCTACCTGATCCATCACCGATCTCTATATATACAGCTTTAAACCACCTTCCAATATCTCAGCGTTTCAGGCAGGGCCCGCTGGGTAGCTTTACGGTTGGGTCCTCTAGCGCGTCCAGTACCACTGGTGGTCAGTGCCGACAAATATTTTTATGCACCGCGTCGCGATTCAGGAAGTGGTCCTTGCGACGACCCGATCGCTGCAAGGGTCGCTGCAAGGGTCGCTGCAAGGGTCGCCGCAAGTAGCGCAACCGCCGGGTCGCAACCCGATGAATTCTGCGTTAAAATCAAGTAACTTTCGATAGAAACGAGATAGAACGATGAAATTTTTTTTAAATCGAAGCTGAAACTTTGAAGAATATGGGAGAAGTAGGGAAATTATGGTACGAACGTTTTTTAACCTTGACTGATGTAAAACTTTGATTCTCATAATACCACGAGCGGAACAGATTTTTTTGCGACATGCTGTACATCGTGTCCCGCAGTTATTCTACCACGCTGACTTCGAATCCAGTCTCAAAATTTGTGCACCACCAAATTTGTGCGAAATCGAATTTTTCGTCAACACAACTAATGAAATCATTTTTACGTCGAATCCGATTGAGCCACACTTTCTTTCGGTGACTATTGCAAATTTATTCTTCTAACCTCGACCATCAACTGTATGAAGCAGAAAAATTTAAGCGAAGGCTTCAAAGTGAGATGTTCAAGTCAGTACGAAGCATTAAAAACGTTAAACTCCAGACTGAATGACTTGAATTTTTGGAGATGTCGCAACATGATGAATTTTCGTCTTTTTACGATTTTGCGATGCATATTCTGAATAAAAACGAAAGGGTTAAGTTCCGAGAGAGCGTTCCGTAAACAACCACAAAAAAAAGCAATGTTTCCACAGCAACGGTCTCTTCAATAATTTGAAACAAATTAGGAACTAGAGGTATAATTTTTTCACATAATTTAAATCACCGATGTCTTTGTTTATAAAATTTTTTCTACTTCTTGACATTTATTCTTTATCTTATGAATGTTTAGGATATGCTCTGTCTGTCTTGGGAACAGATTTGCAAGCGCTACCCGTGCGCGCCGAAATGCGCGGCGTTCGGCGCGGCGAAGTGCGAGGTTCGTCAAACGGTTTGGCGAACGGTTGGCCAAAACGTTTAGGTCTGTACGAAGCCGAATTTTTTTTTTACGTCTTTTTCGATGAGCCGTCAGAGTGATCTAAATTTTGAGAATAACGTGGTTACATGTGTTCTTTAGTCATTATTCGCAGTCTGTCCGTGAAGTTCGCGCGATCGCAGATGAGTTGAATCTCGGAGTAGCGCGATGACTCGCTCGCCCGAACTTGTCCGATTCTCTCCGAACCCGCCCGACGACAACGGGTCGTTCCCGGGCAGCGCGAAACCACGGGGCAGCCTGAAGCATTCGGGTAGCCCAAAACGCTCGACCCGAAAACTATAAAGTTCCTTTTCGCTTGTACGACACTTTTCTTTTTATACGAAGACGTTTCAACACTCTAAACGTGATCTCTTTGTGTAAAAATGATAAGTTTGATTTTATTTAGACTTTGTGCAGCTCTACTATTGTAATATGTTAATGTATTAGGTCGTGCCGAAAGTCATTTCGGTTTTTCCTTTTTTGAAGAAATAACATTAAATTTGGTTTCTATTTCTTGCAACCGATGTAGTCAATTTTTATTTTGCATAAAGATTCGCAGTCTGGTAACGACAAACGGAAGCATCGTGATCCCTACACGAAAACGAAATTACTTTCCCAAAAACGACCTAATTCCATGTAGTATATAATTTAAATAAATATTAATTTTGTCGGTAAAAAAGAAGACGGCTGCTGCTACACATTTGTACAATAGTCATTTACTTTACCGACATCTACCATATTAGCGCGACCTGCTCTTGTACGGCATTTGACACGTTAATGCGACCGTGTTGCCCTCTTACGGCGATGCAGTATCCAGCACTTTCCTCCGTGCAGCTCGCGCTAGCTCGCATCCAAAACGCGACATAGCTGCTTCGCAGCACGGGAACAGTATGGGAGCAGCTGGTTATCTGGGAACATAATACTAAAAATCATATATTAGCTCGTATCACTTTGTAGAAGGAAAAGAGAGAATAAATGTAGCATTAAGGTGAATAGAAGTTTAACGTAGGTAGTATAAATACAAATTATAAATCTAAATGTACAATATCAGCGTACACTGGTAAGATTACCTTAAAATTGATTTATGGATATTTAGAAATGTCATACGAATAATTCGAAAATGAAATACGGTCGAAGCTGCTGGTATTTAAAACGTGAACATAATATTAGAAATGATATATTAGCTCGTATCACTTTGTAGAAGAAAAAGAGAGAATAAATGTAGCATTAAGGTGAATAGAAGTTTAGCGTAGGAAATATAAATACAAATTATAAATCTAAATGTACAATATCAGCGTACACTGGTAAGATTACCTTAAAATTGATTTATGAAATACAGAAACGTTATACAAATAGATGGGAAATGAATACAGGTGTAATCTACTAGTACTTAAAACATGAACATAATACTAAAAATCATATATTAGCTCGTATCACTTTGTAGAAGGAAAAGAGAGAATAAATGTAGCATTAAGGTGAATAGAAGTTTAGCGTAGGAAGTATAAATACAAATTATAAATCTAAATGTACAATATCAGTGTACACTGGGAAGTTATCTCCAAATTGTTTTATGAAATACAGAAACGTTATACAAATAGATGGGAAATGAAAACAGGTGTAATCTACTAGTACTTAAAACATGAACATAATACTAAAAATCATATACAGAGAGTAAATGAGAGTGCTCACGCCCGGGTTTTGGCCGTGCCACTTTTGGCTGCACATCGAGTTTAGTCCGGATCAGCTCCTACATCGACTTTTCTAGCTCGGACAAGAACCTACATCGACTTTTTGTTTCTGGCAAGAGCCCACAGCGAGTCGCTGTCAGCAACTCTCACATTGAACAAGATCCTACATCATCTTTGACCATCATCAGAACGTTTAGTTTATATTGTTGGCTTCGCAGCACCCGTATTATATTCCGTTTCTATCAAAAAATTTTTACTTAAATGTTTTCTTCCAATTTTCGCCTCTCTCTCTCTCTCACTCTCTCTCTCTTTCTCCTTCATGAAATGAAGGAAATATTCTGTATTAAATTAGTTATGCAGTTATCTGCAAAAAATAATGATTCAATTAGGGTCAAATAAAAGGAACAATTACAGAAGTAGATACGTTATGCGGAATAAATAATTTTATTTAAACAAGAAAGATCAGACAACATTTTAAATCGACCTCCAACAAATTAGAATATGTATAAGGTACTATTTAGTAATTATTGATAGGAATGCAATAACAATTAACTAGGCCAAAAGTATTAACCTTTTGGCAGGCAGCTATGACAGCGACGACTATGCAAATAGGAAAATGCATTTTATTATTCACTTTGAAGGTTTTTTTTACTTTATTTAAATATAATATATTTAAAAAATAACACAGATTATTTGTGTTTGTTTAAACAATTTTATATGCACAGAAAATTCGGTTTACAAATTGTTTATGAACATTTATACTTTGTTTAAAAAATTTTATTTGTTTAAATAATTTAAGTTACAACCATTAGAGGCAGCTCGAAAATCTATTGAGTTTGGTCTCATTCTAATCAGAAGAACGCCGCGAAATCTGCTGACATCACTCCGCGAAATAATTATGTGAAATAACAAAGTTTAGCAATTGCATTTTTGCCAACTCGTACCGATATACCTGGCTGACCGTCGGGTTGCTCGGTCGTGTTTATTGCACCACTTGGCCGCGGCCACAGAGCCATTGTTGTCTAGGCACCTCGTTGTTTTGCCGAATGTAGAGAAGGACAGCCGAACTTGAGAGGTCTCGGTCGTCGAGAAATGTAAACATAGCTAATCCAAATTTCCAACTTCCTTATTTTTCATTATTTTTTTAGGAGACTGCGATTACCGTATTTGTGGCATTTTTCTAATGCAAAATGATACCAAACATGATATATTTCCGATGATATTTACTTGTGTAATAGACAGTTAAAGTTTCGGGCGCGAGCAAGGATAGCGTATGGGAAAGAAAGAAACGCAGAGAGTCCTAGTCGCCAGCACATTTCAATGGCTCGCCGGCAACTGTCCTTCCTTGCGCCCGAAACTTTGACTGTCTATTACACAAGTAAATATCATCGGAATTATGTCATGTTTCGTATCATTTTGCATTAGAAAAATGCCACAAATATGGTAATCGCAGTCTCCTAAAAAAATAATGAAAAATAAGGAAGTTGGAAATTTGGATTAGCTATGTTTACATTTCTCGACGACCGAGGCCTCTCAAGCTCGGCTCTGACCGCTCTGTGGCCGCGGCCAAGTGGTGCATTAAACACGACCGGGCAACCCGACGGTCAGTCAGGTATATCGGTACGAGTTGGCAAAAATGCAATTGCTGGACTTTGTTATTTCACATAATTATTTCACGGAGTCATGTCAGCAGATTTCGCGGCGTTCTTCTGATTAGAATGAGACCAAACTCGATAGACTTTCGAGCTGCGTTTGGTTGTTGTAATCGTGAATGTACTCGCGAAAGGATCCGTAGACTTCTAGAAGATCCTTTTCCTTGTTTTCTACTGGGGCGACGAGGTGCCTAGGCGACAATGGCTTTGTAGCCGCGGCCAAGTGGTGCAATAAACACGACCGGGCAACTTTACAGCCAGCCAGGTATATCAGTATGAGACGGCAAAAATGCAATTGCTAAACTTTGTTATTTCACATAATTATTTCGCGGAGTGATGTCAGCAGATTTCGCGGCGTTCTTCTGATTAGAATGAGACCAAACTCGATAGATTTTCGAGCTGCGTCTAATGGTTGTAAATTAAATTATTTAAACAAATACAATTTTTTAAACAAAGTATAAATGTTCATAATCAATTTATAAACCGAATATTCTGGGCATATAAAATTGTTTAAACAAACATAAATAATCCGTGTTTTTTTAGTAGATTTAAATAGATTATATTTAAATAAAATAAAAAAAACCTTCAAAGTGAATAATAAAATGCATTTTCCTATTTGCATAGTCATCGCTGTCATAGCTGCCTGCCAAAAGGTTTATACTTCATCGGCATTCGCCTACTTAATTGTTATTGCATTCCTATCAATAATTACTAAATAGTACCTTATACATTTTCTAATTTGTTGGAAATCGATCTAAAATGTTGCCTGACCTTTCTTGTTTAAATAATATAATTTATTCCGTATAACGTGTCTACTTCTGTAATTGTTCCTTTTATTTGACCCTAATTGAATAATTATTTTTTGCAGATAACTGCATAAATAATTTAATACAGAATATTTCCTTCATTTCATGAAAGAGAGAGAGAGAGAGAGAGAGAGAGAGTGTGTGTGTGAGAATGAGCGGTCTTGGTCGACTGAATTGGCAAGAACTTGGATTTGGAAGATTGGAATGACTGGAACGAATGAAACAGGATGGCAGAGTGACTGGGTGAGAGATAGGATGCAAGTTTGAACGGAATGGATGCGTATGGTAACGGTTCGATTTGAATGGAAGAGGAGTGAACTGTATAAATGGAATTGAGAGCAAGAATGTGTGGAACTATGTATAAATAAACTATATTTGCCCTTATGAACAGATTGTCGAACTACACTGTGTAATAAACTAATATAATAAACTGAAATAAAGATGACTTTATGGAATCGCTTTGTATGACATTGATCAGCTGTTACTTCGTTGCTGTGAGAGCGAGATGACGGTTCTCACTCTCTTTTATTGTCTCAATCCTCCTGGAAGTTCGTCACGCACCGGTGGTTCCGGTTGAGCGTTCGCGAACCTTCCAGAAGGATCGAGAGTGTGGATAGACCAATCACGCAGCCGAACTATTGCCCGCGTAAGCCTCGATGGCATACGATGTGGCTCGCGGTAGTCTTGGCGGGATCGCGCGATGCCGGTTTGACAATATGGCGCTCGGGCGCGCCAATCTTGAACATTCCGCCCGCCTCGACTTGTCGAAAGTTCCCGTGCTCGCGTAGCAGTGATCGGTGGACTGCGTGACGTTGAACTGGTTTGGCAATGCTGTTGGAAGAAGGTGAATGGTAAAATGAGCGCGAGTGCAATGGAATTCGCTGGAGCGTGCTGGACAACACGATCGAACTATTGTAGTGAGATTGACGAAGTCGCGGCAGGTGTCAATGAGAAAACGCCGGTGTGTGGACGCGTCGCGTTGCGTACTACGCAGTTGTAAGCTGCGTGATGAGAGTGCGCACGGTGACTGTATCGACGCGTTCATTGATCATCCGCGTCGATCGATTGAACAATGAGTTTTCGACTGACTCTCTCGAACTCGGTGATTGCGGTGATCACTCTCGCGACACGAACGTTTCCAACCGTCCCGAAGTGAAATACCGTCGCGCGTGTTGGTGGATATCGCGAGTGAGGTGATGAATATCCAACGTTTATGCTGTGACGACAGGGCACGTGGACTTCCTTCGAGCGACGACATCTTGGACGCGTGTGTCGTCCTGGTGGAAAACGGTCCGCCGTGAATTGGCGTGCTCACGGCATTGTGTTGTCTGCTGCGTTGTTTGACTGGTATGGGCGACATCGGCAGAGTGGCAGTAACGTGCGGGAGTGCGTGGTGCCCCAACAGCTTGTCCATGGGCTGGTGAATTGGTTCCGCCCGCCATGGCAGACCTGCTGCACGTCCGTTGCTCGACCCTTTGGACCTGAAGCGGCCCTTGAACGCCCTGAGGTGGAGCAACAGGGCTTGATGGGCATGGTTCCCATCGATGGAGTGGAAGGAACGTGCTGGAGTGACGTGGTGAGTAGGTATACTATGTCTTTTCTGGATCAGGGTGGTTCCCCCATGGCGAGAAGGGGTAACCCCCTCTCCCACACCCCCCCTGGAGGGGGCATTGCCCCACCCCTGAAGGGGGAGGTCCCCCCTGGAGGGGGCATTGCCCCACCCCTGAAGGGGGAGGTCACCCTCCCCTGGAGGGAGGCATTGCCCCACCCCCTGGAGTGGGAGGTCACCTACCCCCCCACCCCTAGGGTCATTAACCCACCCAGGATAATTCCCCCCCCCCGGGTAATCCCCCCCCCATGGGGTCATTAAGAAGTGACATTTCACAAAGTATGGGGGGGGGTCATGAGGAAGTGACGTCACAGAAGTTACATTACTCAAGGTATCAACTATGTGGTTCACAGGAAGTGAAGTCACAAGCCAGTAGATAGTTGCGAACGACACGTGTTGATACCTTGACGATCTAATCGGCAATGGCGTTTCATAACCTCTTCACCTGTAAGGTGACGGTAAGAAATCCCCCCCCCCCCACCACTTCCCTGACGTCACAAGATGTAGACGGTTGCGAACGACACGCGTTGATACCTTGACGATCTAATCGACAATGGCGTTTCATAGCCTTCTCCAACTGTAAGGTGGTGGTAAGAACCTTCCCTTACCACCTTCGCAGGAATCCCCACCAATTCCATAACTCTCACAGCTTTTGACACGCGCATCCATAAGCATGTGCACACAAAATCTGCAGCGACAGCATGTTTTCAGTCAAGACGCTATTTGGTCAACCTTGACATTTTTTTATGAAATATTATACCCCTTAGAAACGAACAGGAATCTGCCATGCAAAAACACGTGCACGCAAAATCTGCAGCGTCAGAACTAATTCGTTTAAAACGTTATTTAGTTGGTCTTGATATTTTTTTGAACGAAAGGCATACCACGCGCACACAAAAAATACAGCGACAGCATGTTTTCAGTCAAGACGCTATTTGGTCAACCTTGATATTTTTTATGAAATATTATACTCCTTAGGAACGAACAGGAATCTGCCATGCAAAAACACGTGCATGCAAAATCTGCAGCGTCAGAACTAATTCGTTTAAGCCGTTATTTGGTCAGCCTTGATATTTTTATGAAATTCACATCACTAGTTTCATCTGTATTGCTTTCGATTCCGATGAAATATTATACCGAGCATGTGAAAATGCAATACCGTGTAAATGTTTCGAGACACAAATGTATCGTTTTCAATATCACGAGCGAATACGATACTGAAAAAATTAGCAACGGTTCCTGGACTGCGTTTTCTCGACACCATTTGGTTCTGTTTGCTGAGTCTATAGTTTTTTGTGAAGAGGCTATATATGTGCACGCTCCAAATTAGTCTTGTTTAGTCACTGATTGTGAGGAAAAAAAACCGGTGTCATCATGGAAGAAATTCAGAATATTGAACGCCATTTGTGGGACCAATCTGATTGTTTAAGATTGCTGGAAGAATACCTTGTCTGGGAGGAAAGATGCAACAAATGTCTCGAGTTGCTTGAAGAATATAATCGAGCAAAACGTCCCCGATTATCGAATAGTATTCAACAATCATTGATCGCACGTATCGCAGCTCTTGAGAGCTTAAAATACTCCTTGCGAAGACGTTTCATACGTGAAGGTGCTGGACATAGAAGCACAGAACTCTTATGGCGTGAAATAGACACAGCATTCAAGAGTCGCATATTAACAGGCGCCGTCATCAATTCCAATCATATTGAACCTCTCAGCTTCCTCCAAGACGCGAAGGAAATTGTGCTTGAAAAAGTACGGAACGCTTTGGAAAAACATAGATCTGTAAAAGTGAACGCTGTGTTCAACGGTGAATTTGTGACAGGTGATCAACGCTCGCGCAAAAGTGTGAGCACAAAGAACTGTGAAATCTTTTACACAACCGATCTCGAAGAGTTGTACGAGCTGTACATCGTGGGGCCGATCCTAACATCGTTGGAAGAATTTCAGGAACGAGATAGCGGATGGGCGTTGTCGCGAATACTCAATCTTACAGTCGGTATCAACAAATATAACCCGCTGCGTGCAGGGTGTCAAATCAGCGTACCGAGAGAAATAGCGTTGAAGAAAGCTACAATCAATGTTCACTCCAAAGACAATGCATGCTTTGCATGGTCGGTGATTGCAGCTCTGTATCCAGCGTCAGCTAACTATAATCGCCAAAGTTCGTACCCGCAATACACAACCATATTAAAATTCGAAGACATCGAGTTCCCCATGCCATTGAATCAAATTACCCAATTTGAAAAACTGAACGATATTTCGATCAATGTGTATGGTTTTGAAAACATCTTCGAGAAGAAAAAAAGGGCAAAATCATACACATTTTTTCCACTTCGTCTCACTAATCAGAAAAGGAATCGACACGTCAACTTGCTGTACATACAAGACCAGGTCGACAGTAGTGTGGGGCATTATATGTGGATTAAGAACCTTTCACGACTTGTTAGCGCACAATTGACCAAAAACACTCACATGAAATTCATCTGTGATCGGTACGTGCAACATTTACAAAGGTATTATGGTTCATCATAACACATGTAAATAAAATTATGTTTTTTCTTTCAGGTGTTTACATTACTTTTATTCCAACGAAAGATTGCAGGCCCATGAAAGAGACTGTGCAGAACTGAATCGCTGTGCCATCGTGTTACCTAGCGAGGACGACAAATGGCTCTCTTTCGACAACTATATGTGGAAAGAACCGCTTCCATTTGTGGTGTACGCCGACCTCGAATGCACTCTGGAGAAGATGGAAGATTGCGGGGAGGAGGAAGATGAGAAACTTCAGCCACACGCATACCAGCATCACAAAGTATTTAGCATTGCATACTACGTACATTGTTCATATGATGCATCTCTATCGGGGTATCGGTGTCGTCGCGATGCAAAGTGTGTCTCATGGTTCGTCGGAGAATTAGAAAATTTGGCATATTTCGTTAAATGCGCCTTATTCAGTAATATTCCTATGAAGCAGTTAACGAATGAACAGTGCGAAGCATTTATCAACGCAGCACATTGCCACATTTGTGAAAAACCATTTGAGGAAAACGATATACGGGTGCGCGATCATTGCCATCTGACAGGACGATATAGAGGCCCCGCACATCAAGATTGCAATTTAAATTACAAAAATTCGTTTTGTATACCCATAGTTTTCCACAATTTATCCGGGTACGATTCACATTTCATTATCGAAGAAATAGCTAACGCGTTTGAAGGCAGTGTCAACGTATTACCAATAACTAAAGAAAAGTATATTTCATTTACAAAAAATGTTAAAGATCAGCAATCAGATTCGCATGATTGTATTAAATTACGATTCATCGATTCGTACAAATTTTTGAATACAAGTCTAGACAAATTAGTATCTTTCCTCGACACAAACAAATTAACAATTTTACGTTCCGAATTTCAAGATCTCTCCACAGAAAATTTCAAGTTGTTGACGCGAAAGGGTGTTTTTCCATACGAATATGTCGATTGCGTAGATAAATTAGATAATCTCTATTTGCCACCACTCGAGTCATTTTACAGCTCGTTGACAGGCGAAACCGTATCCCAACGTGATTATGCACATGCCGAGAATGTGTGGAAGCGGTTCAACATAAAAACCTTGGGTGAATACAGCGATCTGTATTTGAAAACTGATGTCTTGTTATTGGCCGATGTTTTTGAAAATTTTCGTAAAACTTGCATTGAGAGCTACGGTTTAGATCCAGCGTACTATTACACTTTACCAGGTTTTACATGGGATGCTATGCTAAAACATACGCATATTAGGTTTGAATTATTAACAGATATCGATATGGTGATGTTAATCGAACGTGGTATACGCGGCGGTTTGAGCCAATGTTCCGGCAGATATGCGGAAGCCAATAACAAGTATATGCAGTCGTATGATCCATCGAAACCATCATCATACTTGATGTATTTCGATGTAAACAATTTATATGGATGGGCAATGTGTCAACCTTTGCCATATGCCGAATTTCAATGGGTTAACAACATTGAAAACTTTGACATATCATTTATTGCTGCTGATTCACCCATAGGCTACATTCTCGAGGTGGATCTAGAATATCCGCAAAGTCTGCATGATATTCATACTGACCTACCATTCTGTCCGACACACACCAAACCGCCTGGCAAAAGAGAGGCTAAGTTGCTTGCAACGTTACACGATAAGCAGCGTTACGTAATACACTATTATAACCTACAACAGTGCACGCGCCACGGTCTTCGCATTACAAAGATTCATCGCATCCTCCAATTCACACAATCGCCATGGCTCCGCGAATACATAGAATTAAATACCCTGTTTAGAACAAATGCCGCTAACGATTTTGAAAAGAATTTGTACAAATTAATGAACAATGCGGTATTCGGTAAAACTATGGAAAACGTTCGGAATCATGTAGACGTAAAACTCGTGACATGTTGGGATGGACGATATGGTGCAGAGGCAATGATCGCGAAACCAAATTTCCATAGCCGCTGTGTATTTTCTGAAAACTTGGCTGCTGTGGAGTTGCGCAAAGTCATGGTGAAATTCAACAAGCCAATATATGTAGGCATGTGCATATTAGATATTTCCAAAACTTGCTTGTACGAATTTCATCATGACTACATGGTTCGTCGATATGGTAAAAATTGTAAAGTAATGTACACGGACACCGATAGCTTAATTTATCATATTATGTGTGAGGACATTTATGAAACCATGAGAAGCGATATTGACCGTTTCGACACAAGCGATTATCCGGTAGAGAATCAGTATAATATTCCACTTGTAAATAAAAAGGTTCCCGGCTTGATGAAAGACGAGAACAATGGGATGATAATGACACGTTTTGTCGGTCTGAGATCAAAGATGTACTCGTTCTGCGTAGATGGAAAATCAGATACTAAAAAAGCGAAAGGTGTAAAGACTAGCGTTGTAAGAACAACGATAACGTTCGATGATTACATGCAGTGTTTGCAAAATGAAATTGCTATGAGTCGTACACAGACATGCATACGATCGAAATTGCACAAAGTGTATACTATATCAGAGCGAAAAATTGCTCTCAGCCCATATGATGACAAACGGTATGTCATACCCAACTCGCCTGAAACATTGCCGTGGGGCCATTATCGAATTCCTTCGTAGCTCTAACCCTAATCCATAGCTATAAAATTGTTTAAATTCAATGTAAATAGAAGATTGTGTATCAACTAATTTTTTTCATTAAATAGGATAAATTGTTTATAATAAACGTTTATAATATATGTTTATAATACATTGTCTTTATTTATCCACGAATTGTTTACATTGCTCAATCCTAACCATTTTACATACACCTTATTTCCTTTTCTACGCAACACTTTCTCCACTAGGTATACATCTGGATTGACAAAGCGATGCAATTCGTGTTCATAGAATCCTCCAGAAACGCGGTTTCCCCGGGAATCTTGCAACAGATAAGTCACCGGATTAGTTGCTTGTACCTTGACTATCTCAAACACCTCAGTGGTCCAATTTGGTGTGTAACCTTTATCGAAAACAGTTTTAAATTTGCTGATGCGTACAGACTGTCCCACGCTGAATTTTGCCGGTGCAGCAATCTTGATGTTGTTATACACGGTGCATATAAGTCGTTTGGAAATGGTAGGGGTGACATCACATGGCCGCATTCCAATAGTTCTGTGCTTTTGTGCATTGTATTTTGCAACTAGATGAGGTAGCACTTTGATCCATTTATAGGTTCCATTAAGTGTAAACTCTTTCCACATGCTGTTCTTCAATGTACGATTGAACCGTTCTACGATGGAAGCCTTCATAACCGAATACGTAGAATAATGATTAATACCATGTTTCGTCAAAAGTTCTTGCACCTCACTGTTGTAAAATTCCTTCCCCTGATCGGTTTGCAAATTTTTCGGACATCGATTTCGAAATATCGTTTCGAATGCTTTAGCTACCTGGCTCCCACTTTTAGTCTTGAGCGGTGCACCCCATGCATATTTGGATAACACATCGATAACGGTTAATATGTATTTGTTACCACCATTTATGCGTGCGTGAGACTGCATATCTACGAGATCGGCTTGCCATAGATCGTCATACCCACGAACTAAAACTCGACGTCGCGGGAAAATCCGTCTGGCAGGGGCATGCAGTTCCTCCACTAATTGCATCTTCTCTTTGCTCATGGTCGGGATTTAGGATTGAACAAAAGATATTTAAAATGTATAAAAATAATCGCATGATTCGGTCTATGAATTTTACATTGACATTACGACCGGTTTCTTGCGGACGCATTCTCGCTGGAAACTGACATCTTTCAAACTATGTAAATATATTTATAACATTCGACGCAATGTATGGACTTTAACCATTATTTCTTGCTAAAACTTGCTCCACCCCTTTTGTTGTTCTGTGATGTCATTCTTAGAATTGTATCACGCACCATCTTGAGCATTTGTTCATGTAAGTTATGGACTTTGACTATTATTTCTTCCTGCAACATCATACACTTGGCATCACATGCTTTCAAAATATGCGTCATTTCTCTGTCCAAGTATAACTTATTCACAGCATCGGTATCATTCGTTGGGTATGCTAAACGTCCTATCTTTCGATTTCTTGCGTTGAAAGCATCCCCGTCGAGGCAAAGTGCACTCCATCGCACATAATTCTTACATATTGCATTATCATCTTCATTTGACTCGTTTCGGAGCATAGCACCGAACTTGTTGATAGCCATCATGAAAAGGTACTGGTGAACATGATCAGAACGACATTTAATTTATAATCAATCCCGCTTCTCGGAGCTCCTATATTATTGAAACAATTTCATAATCATGTCCGGTATGCCCAGCAGCTCGCGATGATACCAACAATCTTATTCTATCCACTAGCTCGTTCGGATCATCCCAATGTACATAATGAATCGCATTATCGGTAACCGCCATGTTCTCCGGTAATGTACTCATCAAATTTGACTTGGAGGCAAACCCTTGTAGGGATATGAACGGATAATAACTGCACACTACTATTTACACTTTATTACTAAAGACGCTCACAAATTACACTTATAAGATGCCGTAGACCAAACTAAACTAAACTAAACTAAACTAAACTAAACTAAACTAAACTAGAGTTAATCGGTGCTTGAATTCGCGATGTTGGCTGCCACGTGGCTAGAAGGAATCGCGTGTTTGTTTTTGCCGCGTCGCGTGCGTGTTTTTTCGTGGTTCTCGGAAAACAACGACGACTTCCTCGAATCGCGGCGAGATATATATCGTTCGCGGATTCTCGACTGTTCGCGAATCGTCGATCCGCGCTTGCGCGCGGGCATCGCGAGCGTGATCGCTTAGCGGCCGATGACGTCACGAGTTCATGGGTTCGCGACGCGTGTTGTGCGATCGTCGCTACACACTCCCCCCCTTAGTGGGACGCCTCTATCGTCGCTGAGGGGGTTTGCTAACTCTTCCGTAGCGGGTCGTCGTGGCTGCGGTTGATGTTGCTGTGGTTGTTGTTGCTGCAGTTGTTGTTGCTGCGGTTGTTGTTGCCGCGTCGCGTGCGTGTTTTTTCGTGGTTCTCGGAAAACAACGACGACTTCCTCGAATCGCGGCGAGATATATATCGTTCGCGGATTCTCGACTGTTCGCGAATCGTCGATCCGCGCTTGCGCGCGGGCATCGCGACCGTGATCGCTTAGCGGCCGATGACGTCACGAGTTCGTGGGTTCGCGACGCGTGTTGTGCAATCGTCGCTACACCCTCTTCCAGTGCGAGGCCGTATTTCAAGCAATGATGCAATTATATGTTTATACTTGTATCCCCTGTTACTCAATGGAGGATTTGTAGCATTATGGTTGCGTCTGTGCGCATTTGTTGCCAGCAGAATACTCTTATATTTCTGTTTGTCAGCATCGGTGTACATCGTATCATCTGGGATTCTCTTGAAAATTAGTTCGAAGAGACCAGGTGTTCCTTTGTATTTTACATTATCGATAATTATATTATCTTCCATGTCTACGTCGAAATTCTTATCTCCAAGCATCATTGCATTTTTATCATAGTACACACCATACACATGGTCAACCTGTTTTTTCTTATCTGTGAAAAAGAAGTTCAAATATTCCTGTGACAGCGGTCCGAGATTCTGAGTCAAATATGTAGTGGCTTCTTCATGCTGTTCAGGATTTTCAGCAATCTCACGCATTGTCGTTTCGAGAATATTTTGTTGAAGTGTTTCTGCTTCGTCTGTCCATACTTCTTCTGTAGGAGGTTCGGAATGTGGACAAAGTCGTTTTGATAATCGATGAGGTGTTGGTCTCAAGGGTGTTTCCGCACGTACTCTTTTCAATCCACGATACCGAGGCGTAGCGTTTAGTACAGGTGGCTTCAATCCACAACATTGGAGTGTAGTGTTAAGCATAGGTGGTTGTTCGTGCAACGGTGATGCTGGTGGTGATGCTGTAGGTGATTCTGGAGGTATACCTTCATGATATCCAGGTGTAGCATTAACCATAGGCGATTGCTGCTGATACAATGGAGATGCTGACTCCGAAGGTGTCTCTTGAAGAATTGGGCTCGGAATCGGTTTTGTGTTTTCAATCAATTCTTTCAAGGGTCTTATCACAGGTTGCAATCTATGTTCCAACACCGCATCGATATCCATTTTTCCAGCTTTTAGTGCCAAATATTTTTTTCGTATAGCTTCACTCGTCTTGGCAATCTCTTTCGTTAACACTTTTTTTTTCCTCTTTTCCCGTTTTTGTTCAACAGAATTTTGTTCCATGTTCAATTGGAAGAGTTTTCAACAACGTTCAATGTCGTTCGATACCCGTTCTACGTTGAACGTGTACGTTCGACACCTCGTTCGATACCCGTTCTACGTTGAACGTGTACGTTCGACACCTCGTTCGATACCCGTTCTACGTTGAACGTGTACGTTCGACACCTCGTTCGATACCCGTTCTACGTTGAACGTGTACGTTCGACACCTCGTTCGATACCCGTTCTACGTTGAACGTGTACGTTCGACACCTCGTTCGATACCCGTTCTACGTTGAACGTGTACGTTCAACACCTCCGTTTGATACCCGTTCGATGTCGTTCACCAACCGTTCAATAGCCGTTCGACACCCGTTCAATGTTCTGATCACAACGCGGGGTGGTGGTCAAATGATACCATTATACTATGACATAGTCATTAAATCCACGTCGATAACGACCTCTATGCATAGGGCTATCCTTGTCTATAACCACAAATCCATAGTTCTGTTGCCAACATTCTGCACACAGTTCGTTAAATTGTCCAAACGTCATATCTGTATTTACATGATCATTATACACATGATGCAAATTCATACTATCCTGTTTGAATAGTAGTAAGAGATTGGTATTATCACGAATCAGATGTTTCGGAATTCTTGCATATGATTGACAAAGATACAGACTATCCACTTTTGAATGTCGACCCATGGAAAAGTACTCTCTAATCACATCTTGCTTGTCACATGCTACGTCATCAAATATAAATATTGAATTCGGTAGAGCTTCGTTAGGTGGAACGACATCGCTATTGTGTGAAAAAGGAAAGTAACCAACATTTTCTACAGATGAGAGTAGCTTTTCCAAATATTGATATTTCGGCTGTTGCAACGATTTTGAATATACATACACGTTCTCGAATCGCATTCCATTAGGACTTTCCAACATGCTAATGACTACATTAGTTTTCCCACAATTGGAAGGACCGCACACTATACCGCGTACAGTGTTAGGTAATAACGGTCCATGTCGCAGAATATTTCTGGTAATATTATCAAACTTTCTGTCAGAGATCACCCGAATTTTCACAGGTTGTCTTATGAACCGCATCGCGACTGTTGCAACAATAACACATAAGTGTGGGTATGGGGAATATTTATACAAACGTTGCTCAGAGATATCAATCAGTCTAGAGATGACTTCCATACTTGTGACACATACAAATGCTCATCGATAGACCACCTATGAAAAAAGATTGTTACTCCTGCATACGGCGGCGAGGAGCAGGACTTCTAAATACCCTGATAAATAAATTACCGTTTGAGTTACATATGCCTGGATATCAATTTTGTGGACCTGGTACACGGTTACGCAAACGCTTGGCTCGCGGCGATCGAGGTATAAATCCATTAGACTCGGCCTGTAGAGAACACGATATTGCATATTCTCAAAACAAAGATTTGGCGAATCGTCACAAGGTAGATCACATTTTAGCTGATCGAGCACATCATCGCATATTTGCGAAGGACGCTACGTTAGGTGAGAAGATAACTGCGTCAACTGTTTGGGCTGCTATGAAAGCTAAGACGTCGCTTGGGATGGGAATCAAGAAAAAGAAGAACACTGGTAACGGTGGTAAGAAGAAGAGGCGAACTCTACCGATAGCAAAGCGAGGCGGTTTCCTCCCGTTCCTCTTGCCTGCATTGGCAGCTATAGGATCGTTGACTGGTGGTGCTGCCGGCATCGCGAAGGTTGTGAATGACGCCAAGGCTGCACGAAAACAGTTGGAGGAAATGCAACGTCATAATCATGCTATGGAAGGTCGTGGACTTTATCTCACACCCTACAAAAAGGGTACCGGTTTGAAGAAAAAAAAAAGTTCACTCTATGAAAAACTAGGGATACAACCAATGACAAATGTTCAGCTTGAGGATATAGGAAGAAAGAATATACCACATTTTCGCGGAGTATACATGCGCGATAGTCTTCCGACAAGAGCAAATGTAACCGAGAGTGGTATAGTAAACTTGGATGAAAGCATCAGTCCCGGTACACATTGGGTCGCATATGTAAAACACAATCATACTGTAAAATACTTTGATAGTTTTGGTAATCTACGACCACCCGTGGAACTTATTGCATACTTCGGATCCTCGGCAAAGATTACATACAATCATGCACGTTTTCAAAATTTTAATCAAACCATATGCGGGCAACTGTGTGTAAAATTTCTTGAGGAAAACTCGTTATAAATGCACATTCTCGATACATAAAATTTCATTATGTGCTTTAACCCATTCGTATAAACATGACACCTTCATCGTTGACACTAACGTTAACGGGTAAGAGCAGTATGCTCGCAGTCCAGTACTTTCCCTCGATAGATTTGAACAGCCACGAATACGAATTGGGTCTCGTGGATTTTGAAACGTTTAACACGATACCGAACGTCGATGCTCGCAATAATAGATTTTATTTCGGTGAAAATGATGAAGAAATTGTAATTCCCGAAGGATCATACGAACTGGATGCAATCAATAAATACTTGAAACGGGAAATACTGCAACGATATCCAACTGAACGTGATTCGGGGAACGATGACGAATATCCGCTTATCATACGTGCTAACAATAATACGATGAAGAGTGAAATATACTGTTCCTATAAGATTAATTTTACGAAATCCAATAACATAGGATCACTACTTGGATTTTCTCTAAACCGTATTCTCCCACCTAAAATGTGGCATGAGTCTGACGCTCCTGTGAAAATCATAAGCATCAACGTGATCAGAGTGGAATGTAGCATAACAGCCGGATCATACAGTAATGACAAACCCGTACACATTATTCACGAATTTTCACCTAGGGTTCCTCCAGGTTATAAGATCTCAGAAACTCCACCACGAGTCATTTATCTTCCGATCGTCGTGCGACGAATAGATGATTTAGAAGTACGTCTAGTGGATCAAAACAATCGTTTGATTGATTTTCGTGGAGAAGAAATCACTGTTAGACTGCATGTAAGACGGCGGAACCCGCGCATCTACGAATAAGTGTTGTATTATGCTTGTCTATAACAAAACGGATGAACCTCCAATCGCTACAAAAAATTCGTTCATCGACACAGTAATTCGATCTCGTGTCATACTATCGTCGAGGGAGAAGAAGAACCTGAGCTTGCAGAACATACATTTTCTACAATCGTTGGGATTTGTTGTAAAGCAATAATGTCTGACATTTTGGCCATTGGCGATGCGCCAACTTCTGATAACCGTATAACTAAGATAGAAGTGCACACATATAATCCCTATGCCAATACTACTCTCGGAAATAGTGATGAAATAAGGATACCGATACACCAGCAGGATCTGTATACGCTACCGTGTGAGAGTTTCTTGTACATTGAAGGAAAAGTTATTTTAGAAGAGACTCCACCTGCCGGTACAAGCAACAATGTTACTCTCGATACCAATTGCGCTGCTTTCATGTTTGATGAAATTCGCTATGAATTGAATGGAGTTGAAATAGACCGCTGTAGAAATCCTGGAATAACAACCTCGTTAAAAACATATGTATCCGTCTCTCCTGGAAAAAGTAAAGCATTGGCCACCGCAGGCTGGTATCGAAAACTGGGTGGTGAAGATTTCAATTTCTGCATACCATTCAATATGCTATTTGGTTTCGGTGAAGATTATAACAAGATTACCGTTAACATACGTCAAGAGTTGGTCTTAATTCGATCGCGAAACGATCTAAACGCGTTGAATGGTTCTAATACTTTGAAACCTAAAATCGAATTATTCAAAGTTCAGTGGCGTATGCCACACATAAGTCTGGAAGAAGTAACCAAATTGTCATTACTACACATTCTCGAGAGAGGGCAAATGATACCTATGAGTTTCCGCTCTTGGGATTTATATGAATATCCGCATTTACAAACAACTACGAAGCATACGTGGGCGATAAAGACGGTAACACAATTGGAGAAACCTCGCTTCATCATATTCGCATTGCAGAATGATAGGAAGAATCAATTGCATAAGACTGCTAATCATTTCGATGATTGCAAACTGTCAAACATACGGTTGTACCTAAATTCCGAATCGTATCCATATGATGATCTAAACTTGAATTTTGAAAAGAATAAGTATGCGATACTTTACGACATGTATGCTAAATTTCAAAACTCATATTATGGTAATCGATTGAGTGAGCCGCTACTGGATGAATTGGAGTTCTTATCACAGGGCCCATTTGTTGTGATAGACTGCTCTCGTCAAAACGAATCTGTTAAAAGTGCAACCATTGATGTGCGCATAGATTTCGAGTGCAGAGATAATGTGCCTGTGAATACAGCTGCATACTGCTTAATCATACACGATCGTATAGTCGAGTATAGTCCATTAACCAACGTCGTACGCAGAATACTTTAACAAGCGGTGGGTGCATGATGTCTCGTGTATCATTCGTTGATCTACAAGGTTTCAAGACAGGGTCAAACGATTTCATTGTAAAGGAAGCAGCCATTTTACAAGATGGAAATAAACTATTGCACTGGATATTCGAGCCACCATTTGAATTCCATCGATTGAATGCTACTGAAGCACGTCAGGTTCGATGGTTAACGCGCAAACATCATGGAATCGGTTGGGCAGACGGGTGTGTTTCGTACAAAACAGCTGGAAGTTGTTTGAAACTGGCCCTTGAAAATACGCAGCAAGTCATTGTCAGAGGATTGGAAAAGAAAAAATGGTTATGGAAATTAACTGGAATAGAAGCTCTTGATGTGGATCTGGAGGATGTTCCAAGATTATCGTTGATGCCAAAGGGATTGCATAGATGTGCATTCCATACTGGTGTATGTGCCATGGAAAATGTATTTAAACTATGTAAATTATATACTGAGCGACAAAAAACCATGATTTTTTTTTAATAAATTGTATTATTTAACAAAAAAATTGCTTTACTAGACCTTCACTTATGTAAGTTCTATAGCGCGAGCATATTTTGCAAAGTCAGCATATTTTGCAAACTTGGACGATGATGCAGGTGAGGGAAGGGGGGGGTTACCTGCATCCGGTATCATGTTTCAAGGACAGTCCCCCACAGGGGCACGTGCACGTTATAGCGTGAGCATATTTTGTAAACTTGGAATTTTTGCAAACTTGGATGATGATGCAGGCGAGGGAAGGGGGGGGGTTACCTGCATCCGGTATCATGTTTCAAGGACAGTCCCCCACAGGGGCATTGTCGATTAGATCGTCAAGGTATCAACGCGTGTCGTTCGCAACCGTCTACATCTTGTGACGTCAGGGAAGTGGTGGGGGGGGGGGATTTCTTACCGTCACCTTACAGGTGAAGAGGTTATGAAACGCCATTGCCGATTAGATCGTCAAGGTATCAACACGTGTCGTTCGCAACTATCTACTGGCTTGTGACTTCACTTCCTGTGAACCACATAGTTGATACCTTGAGTAATGTAACTTCTGTGACGTCACTTCCTCATGACCCCCCCCATACTTTGTGAAATGTCACTTCTTCATGACCACATGGGGGGGGATTACCCGGGGGGGGGAATTATCCTGGGTGGGTTAATGACCCTAGGGGTGGGGTGGTAATGACCCCGGAGGGTGTGGGGGGGGGGTAGGTGACCTCCCACTCCAGGGGGTGGGGCAATGCCTCCCTCCAGGGGGGGGGTGACCTCCCCCTTCAGGGGTGGGTCAATGCCCCCTTCAGGGGTGGGGCAATGCCCCCTCCAGGGGGGGTGGGAGAGGGGGTTACCCCCTCTCTCCATGGGGGGAACCACCCTGATCCAGAAAAGACATAGTATACCTACTGTGGTGCCCCGACAGCTCGTCCTTGGATTGGCGAGCTGGCTCCGCCCGCCGTGGAGGAGCTGTTGCACGACCTCGGTCCATCTCTCCATCGACGAAGCGCCCTTTGGTTGCCCTGAAGAGGGGCAGCAGTGCTGGATGGGCATGGTCTCCATCGGTGTTGTCGAAGGAACGTGCGGGAGTGACTTGATGCTCCGACAGCTCGACCCGTGGTTGGCGAACTTGCTCCGCGCGCCATGGAGGAGCTGATGCACGCCCTTGGATCTACCCTCTGGTGATGGAGTGCCCTTTGTGGATCCAACAGTGCTGCCGAACGACCCTGGTGTCGTAATGGACGCCTCCTGGTGCGGTTCTCCTATGAGAGAACATAACCTGCAAAGGAGTGAGGTTAGATTCTGCGTGTAAGACAATGAATGAGCCTCGGATGGATTCCGAGGTGTCTTGCCCAGATGTCCTCGACTTTTTGCAGTCTGATGTCGTCTGGTGCTGGCGACAAAGGTGAGAGGCTGGTCTCGAGTTTTGAGCATCGGTCGTCCCATAACCTCTCACTTTCCTTGTTGCAGCTGGTGTTTTGGACCTGTCGCAGTCAGCACTTCTCTGTTGTGAGGATCTCCGCTGGTGTGGAGGCTTGTTGCTGCGTGCTGGAGATCGCAGCTGCGCCATTGGTTGTCGTTGGACTGTGGCGTGGGCTACGACAGCCCGGTTGTCAGAGGAGCTGGACGCACGCCCTCGGGACACACCTTTGGATTTGGAACGCTCATTGTTGTTCCAGCGGTGATGCTGTGCGACCCTGGAAATGGATTGAACGCCTCCGTGCGAGATTCTCCTGCGAGAGAACATAACCTTGCCCCGTTGACTCTCGACTGTCAGCAAGCTGGTGATGTCTGTGGTGAGCGTCAGTGTTGTGTGACTGCTCGGCGTTGCGTTGAGCACCCTTCCTTATTCTGTCCCTTTTGTTTGCAGGGAACACGTCGGCTGATCGCTCGGAGTCATCGAGAACTGCCCCGGAAGATGCTTCGCGGCGACTGATGTGGCTGAGGCTGGTCTCTGTTGTCGTTTCCGTGGAACTGCAGGAAACGGCATCGATGGAAGGCCAATCCACGCAGTCGTGACGGTATTGAGACGCCTGAGGTCTCGATGACCACCTTGAACTGGAACCTGGGATGGTTTCTGCTGTTGGTTCAGCAGACGTGGAGAAGCCAGCTTGTGGTTCTTCCTTCTGGGCGTGATTGGTCCTGGACACGCTGAGCAGTCGTTTGGCAATGGCACGATCTGCTCCAGAAGGGGTTTCGATGGCACTTTCGTGGCTCAGACTGGTCCTTTGCGTCGTTTCTGTGGACCTGCAGGAAACGGCATTGCTGGAAGGACAGTCCATGATGGCCTGATGAGATGAAGGCGACTGTGGCCTGGACAGCGACCTTGAATTGAAGCTCGAAGTGGTCTTCGAGGATGGATCGGTGCAAGCGGCCTTCTTCCGTTTCTTCTGAGCGTGGTTGATCCTGCACACGCTGAGCAGTCGCTTGGAATTGGTGCGATCTGTTCGAGAAGGAACTTCGAGAGAACTCTCGTGGATTTCACTGGTCCTCTGCGTCGTTCCCGTGGACCTGGAAGGAACGACATTGATGGAAGGACAGTCCACAACAGTCTCGTGTGTTGAAGCCGGCTGTGACCTGGACAGCGACCTTGATTCGGAGTTTGAAGTTGTCTCCGTGGATGGATCCGTAGACGAGGAGAGGCCGGTTTGTCTCTTTTCCTTCTGGGCGTGATTGGTCCTAGACACGCTGAACAGTCGCTTGGAAATGGCGCGACCTGTTCTAGAAGGCATTTTGAGGGCACTGTCGTGGGTTGCACTGGTCCTTTGCGTCGTTTCCGTAGACCTGCAGGAAACGACATTGCTGGAAGGACACTCCACGACGACCTCATGTGACGGAGATGGCTGTAGTTTGGACTCTGAGACGGTTTGAAAGCTGAGAGCATCCCATGCCTGAGTTTGCGGCGGCGGATGTGTGATGCTTTCGCTGTATTCATAAGCCAGGTCTAACAGTCTAGCTGACTGTTGTAGATAGGACTCCTCGACTGTGTCGTAAAACTCGTTACGTAAGTAGTCACTGTCCTTTAGTTCTGCTCTGCAACGGTATATGATCATGTCGTGATTCCTTTGAAATTGATTGAAAAAGTCATCTTTTAAGATTTGCAGCCTGGTTTGGATGGCTTCTCTCGTGACTTCTGACTGGGACACTGATTTCCAGAAGTCCTCCATTGTGTTACTGATTTTCTCTGCCAGAGCTTGTTGAGCGTGGAGCAGTTCCTCAGGTGAGAATTCCATTTTGATTGTGGCTGGTTCACTGGATGGTCTCCTCACTGGTAGAACTGTGTTGATCACTGGTTCGATCGCTGATTTGATCGATGATGTGATCGCTGATTTGATCACAGGTTCGATCGCTGATTTGATCGACGATTTGTTCACTGATTTGACACTGATCTATGCACTGTTTGTAGATCCGTGGAAGGAAGGTTGCCAGAAACGTGGATATCCGGCTCGAAGGACCAAAATGTATGAGAATGAGCGGTCTTGGTCGACCGAATTGGCAAGAACTTGGATTTGGAAGATTGGAATGACTGGAACGAATGAGACAGGATGGCAGAGTGACTGGGTGAGAGATAGGATGCAAGTTTGAACGGAATGGATGCGTATGGTAACGGTTGGATTTGAATGGAAGAGGAGTGGACTGTATAAACGGAATTGAGAGCAAGAATGTGTGGAACTATGTATAAATAAACTATATTTGCACTTATGAACAGATTGTCGAACTACACTGTGTAATAAACTAATATAATAAACTGAAATAAAGATGACTTTATGGAATCGCTTTGTATGACATTGATCAGCTGTTACTTCGTTGCTGTGAGAGCGAGATGACGGTTCTCACTCTCTTTTATTGTCTCAATCCTCCTGGAAGTTCGTCACGCACCGGTGGTTCCGGTTGAGCGTTCGCGAACCTTCCAGAAGGATCGAGAGTGTGGATAGACCAATCACGCAGCCGATCTATTGCCCGCGTAAGCCTCGATGGCATACGATGTGGCTCGCGGTTTCGGCGGGATCGCGGTAGTCTTGGCGGGATCGCGCGGTGCCGGTTTGACAATATGGCGCTCGGGCGCGCCAATCTTGAACAGAGAGAGAGAGAGAGAGACGAAAATTGGAAAAAAACATTTAGGTTAAAATTCTTTTATAGAAAGGGAATATAATACGGGTGCTGCGAAGCAAACAATATAAACTAAACGTTCTGATGATGGTCAAAGATGATGTACGATCTTGTCCGATGTTAGAGTTGCTGACAGCGACTCGCTGTAGGCTCTTGCCAGAAACAAAAAGTCGATGTAGGTTCTTATCCGGACTAGAAAAGTTGATGTAGGAGCTGATCCAGGCTAAGCACTAGACTAGGGAGCAGCACTATAATGGCCAAATCCCGGGCGTGAGCACTCTCATTTACTCTCTGTCATATATTAGCTCGTATCAATTTGTAGCAGGAAAAGAGAGAATAAATGTAGCATTAAGGTGAATAGAAGTTTAGCGTGGGAAATATAAATACAAATTATAAATCTAAATGTACAATATCAGCGTACACTGGTAACCCAGATAGCCAAATTCCTCGATTCTGCCCAGGGCACCTATGTCCGTGAGGACTCGTAACGTTCCCTCGGCAGAAACGCGGTACGAGCTGCCCTCGGCACGTTGGTCCTCGTTTCTGCCCAGTTTTACGTAGGTCCGAGATTGTAAGAGGGCAGCACGGTCGCACTAGTGTGGCAGATGTCGGTAAAGAAAATTTTTTCTTATTTACTTTTTACTTATTTGGCACGCAAGGAGGGAAAACGAAATGATAAATGTTATTGAACGGAGTATTTTTGTAATTTTATTTTCTATAATAGATTTCGTAGACTGCGGATCTTTATGGAAAATAAAAATTGTTTACATCGATTGCTACTAATAGAAACTAAATTGAATGTTTTTTCTTCCCTTATTGATTTTAACAGAGCAGAAATAACATAGTGAATATATTGAACATATTCCAAGAATTTTACAATTTGCTTACTAGTGCAACGTCTTAGTGCGACAGTAATGATATTTTAGAATTTTTTTACTACTTCATTTATTTGTTTTCCCTTCACCAACCCATTGAAGCTAATTGAGTAGATAAATTGTAAAATTCTTGGAAAATGTTCAATATATTCACTATGTTATTTCTGCTCTGTTAAAATCAATAAGGGAAGAAAAAACATTCAATTTAGTTTCTATTCGTAGCAATCGATGTAAACAATTTTTATTTTCCACAAAGATCCGCAGTCTACGAAAACTATTATAGAAAATAAAATTACAAAAATACTTCGTTCAATAACGTTTATCATTTCGTTTTCCCTCCTTGCGTGCCAAATAAGTAAAAAGTAAATAAGTAAAAATTTTCTTTACAGACATCTGCCACACTAGTGCGACCGTGCTGCCCTCTTACAATCTCGGACCTACGTAAAACTGGGCAGAAACGAGGACCAACGTGCCGAGGGCAGCTCGTACCGCGTTTCTGCCGAGGGAAAGTTACGAGCCCTCACGGACATAGGTGCCCTGGGCAGAATCGAGGCACGAGCTGCCCTCGGCACGTCCAAGCGACGTTCGACCCGTAAAAATCCCAATACCTGACCTCGGCACGCCGTGCTCGATTTCTGCCCGAGATTCGCTTGGCTATCTGGGAAGATTACCTTAAAATTGATTTATGGATATTTAGAAATGTCATACGAATAATTCGAAAATGAAATCAGATCGAAGCTGCTGGTATTTAAAACGTGTACATAATACTAAAAATCATATATTAGCTCGTATCACTTTGTAGAAGGAAAAGAGAGGATAAATGTAGCATTAAGGTGAATAGAAGTTTAGCGTAGGAAATATAAATACAAATTATAAATCTAAATGTACAATATCAGCGTACACTGGTAAGATTACCTTAAAATTGATTTATGGATATTTAGAAATGTCATACGAATAATTCGAAAATGAAACCAGATCGAAGCTGCAGGTATTTAAAACATGAACATAATACTAAAAATCATATATTAGCTCGTATCACTTTGTAGAAGGAAAAGAGAGAATAAATGTAGCATTAAGGTGAATAGAAGTTTAGCGTAGGAAGTATAAATACAAATTATAAATCTAAATGTACAATATCAGCTTACACTGGTAAGTTTAGCTTAAAATTGATTTATGGATATTTAGAAATGTCATACGAATAAATCGAAAATGAAATCAGATAGAAGCTGCTGGTATTTAAACCGCGAACATAATACTAAAAATCATATATTAGCTCGTATCACTTTGTAGAAGGAAAAGAGAGAATAAATGTAGCGTTAAGGTAAATAGGAGTTTAGCGTAGGAAGTATAAATACAAATTATAAATCTAAATGTACAATATCAGTGTACACTGGGAAGTTATCTCCAAATTGTTTTATGAAATACAGAAACGTTATACAAATAGATGGGAACTGAAAACAGGTGTAATCTACTAGTACTTAAAACATGAACATAGTACTAAAAATCATATATTAGCTCGTATCACTTTGTAGAAGGAAAAGAGAGAATAAATGCAGCATTATGGTGAATAGAAGTTTAGCGTGGGAAATATAAATACAAATTATAAATCTAAATGTACAATATCAGCGTACACTGGTAAGATTACCTTAAAATTGATTTATGGATATTTAGAAATGTCATACGAATAATTCGAAAATGAAATCAGATCGAAGCTGCTGGTATTTAAAACGTGAACATAATACTAAAAATCATATATTAGCTCGTATCACTTTGTAGAAGGAAAAGAGATAATAAATGTAGCGTTAAGGTAAATAGAAGTTTAGCGTAGGAAGTGTAAATACAAATTATGAACCTAAATGTACAATATCAGTGTGCACTGGTAAGTTTACCTTAAAATTGATTTATGGATATTTAGAAATGTCATACGAATAATTCGAAAATGAAATCAGATCGAAGCTGCTGGTATTTAAAACGTGAACATAATACTAAAAATCATATATTAGCTCGTATCACTTTGTAGAAGGAAAAGAGATAATAAATGTAGCGTTAAGGTAAATAGAAGTTTAGCGTAGGAAGTGTAAATACAAATTATAAATCTAAATGTACAATATCAGCTTACACTGGTAAGTTTAGCTTAAAATTGATTTATGGATATTTAGAAATGTCATACGAATAATTCGAAAATGAAATCAGATCGAAGCTGCTGGTATTTAAAACGTGAACATAATACTAAAAATCATATATTAGCTCGTATCACTTTGTAGAAGGAAAAGAGAGAATAAATGTAGCGTTAAGGTAAATAGAAGTTTAGCGTAGGAAGTGTAAATACAAATTATAAACCTAAATGTACAATATCAGTGTGCACTGGTAAGTTTACCTTAAAATTGATTTATGGATATTTAGAAATGTCATACGAATAAATCGAAAATGAAATCTGATCGAAGCTGCTGGTATTTAAAACGTGAACATAATACTAAAAATCATATATTAGCTCGTATCACTTTGTAGAAGGAAAAGAGAGAATAAATGTAGCATTAAGGTGAATAGAAGTTTAGCGTAGGAAGTATAAATACAAATTATAAATCTAAATGTACAATATCAGCTTACACTGGTAAGTTTAGCTTAAAATTGATTTATGGATATTTAGAAATGTCATACGAATAAATCGAAAATGAAATCAGATCGAAGCTGCTGGTATTTAAACCGCGAACATAATACTAAAAATCATATATTAGCTCGTATCACTTTGTAGAAGGAAAAGAGAGAATAAATGCAGCATTATGGTGAATAGAAGTTTAGCGTGGGAAATATAAATACAAATTATAAATCTAAATGTACAATATCAGCGTACACTGGTAAGATTACCTTAAAATTGATTTATGGATATTTAGAAATGTCATACGAATAATTCGAAAATGAAATCAGATCGAAGCTGCTGGTATTTAAAACGTGAACATAATACTAAAAATCATATATTAGCTCGTATCACTTTGTAGAAGGAAAAGAGATAATAAATGTAGCGTTAAGGTAAATAGAAGTTTAGCGTAGGAAGTGTAAATACAAATTATAAATCTAAATGTACAATATCAGCTTACACTGGTAAGTTTAGCTTAAAATTGATTTATGGATATTTAGAAATGTCATACGAATAATTCGAAAATGAAATCAGATCGAAGCTGCTGGTATTTAAAACGTGAACATAATACTAAAAATCATATATTAGCTCGTATCACTTTGTAGAAGGAAAAGAGAGAATAAATGTAGCGTTAAGGTAAATAGAAGTTTAGCGTAGGAAGTGTAAATACAAATTATAAACCTAAATGTACAATATCAGTGTGCACTGGTAAGTTTACCTTAAAATTGATTTATGGATATTTAGAAATGTCATACGAATAAATCGAAAATGAAATCTGATCGAAGCTGCTGGTATTTAAAACGTGAACATAATACTAAAAATCATATATTAGCTCGTATCACTTTGTAGAAGGAAAAGAGAGAATAAATGTAGCATTAAGGTGAATAGAAGTTTAGCGTAGGAAGTATAAATACAAATTATAAATCTAAATGTACAATATCAGCTTACACTGGTAAGTTTAGCTTAAAATTGATTTATGGATATTTAGAAATGTCATACGAATAAATCGAAAATGAAATCAGATAGAAGCTGCTGGTATTTAAACCGCGAACATAATACTAAAAATCATATATTAGCTCGTATCACTTTGTAGAAGGAAAAGAGAGAACAAATGTAGCGTTAAGGTGAATAGAAGTTTAGCGTAGGAAATATAAATACGAATTATAAATGTAAATGTATAATGTCAGTGTACACTGGTAAGTTTACCTTAAAATTGATTTATGGATATTTAGAAATGTCATACGAATAATTCGAAAATGAAATCAGGTCGAAGCTGCTGGTATTTAAAACGTGAACATAATACTAAAAATCATATATTAGCTCGTATCACTTTGTAGAAGGAAAAGAGAGAATAAATGTAGCATTAAGGTGAATAGAAGTTTAGCGTAGGAAGTATAAATATAAATTATAAATCTAAATATACAATATCAGCGTACACTGGTAAGTTTACCTTAAAATTGATTTTGATAGGTAAATAGAACAGGGTACCGCTGCTCGCGCATACGGCCCTTATGACCGGCCAGTGGGGGGATCGCGTAGCGGTGGCGTGGCGTTCGAGAGAGCGGGGTTTTGAGAGCGTTTTTGAGAGTGGTACAAGCATAGGGATAGTTTATAATGTACCTTTGTTATTTACATACTACTATATATTATTAATAAACAAGTATTCATATGGACAAGGGGCACGTTAATAGACCAATCCACGCTAAATCCTATCATTTGGTAGCAGAGCGTGGTTACTTACATATAGAATATAACGTGCCAAAGTGAGGTTATAAAAACCACGTGGTGAGAACCTAAGAAAATAGAAATGGCAGAAGGACCAACACTTTCCTTGACCAAGGTGGAACCTTTGACTGATAAAAACTATTGTGTTTGGGCGCTCAAAGTTCGTGCCTTACTTAGAGCAAGAAAATTATTTAAGGAAGTTATAGAAGACCCGGAACAGCCAATAACGCTCAACGCTCGGATGAACAGGCAGGGCAATTCCTGGTCGGAACAAAGGCAAAGAATATATGGTTACAATTACAAGGGATGCATGAAGGGAATGCTGAGGATAGAAGGATTGATATCGGCCTCGAATTGAAAAACATAAAGATGCAGAGTAACGAATCAGTCACAGAATATATAACGAGGGTCAAAAACATTGCATCTAGAAGAGCTGCGCTTGGATATCCAATAGAGCGTAGAGAATTAAGTTACCACACCGTCAGGGGAATTCATCACAAGTTAGAAAAAGTGGCAACGGTCTTGAGAACACAGCGAAATATAAATCTAGAGGAGATACACCAAGTTCTATTAGAAGAAGAAAAACGCGTGGCTCCCACACATAACGTTATGGCTACAACCTGGAAGGATGAGAAGGCGTATCAAGCTAGTCGACAAACTCAGAGGAGACCGGAAAACTACAGTGGTTGCTACGTCTGTGGAAAGAAAAACCATAGAGCGAGGGAGTGTTTCCATAACCACAATAAGGCGTATACCCCATTAAACAATAAAACAACTGGAAAGTATAATAATTATAGTAATAATAGTAGCAGCTTTAATAGAAGGGGTATAACAAAACGAGAACAAAGTAATATGATGTTAACTAATAAAAACCATTATAATTTTCAAGTTACTAGGCAGTGTATAGATAAGAATAGACTGGAAAACAATAATGATATGGATGTTTGGACACTGGATTCTGGTGCGACCAACCATATGTCGCCAAATTTGTCTGCGATGACAAATATTCGACCAGTTAAAATTAAAGTTGACCTAGCAGAGGACAATAGAGATTTAGATGTGGAAGCACAAGGTGATATGGAGGTTAGAATAGTGACATCACAAGGTAACAGAAGCATTCGTATTAATGACATATTTTACATACCAGCATTGCGTACAAACCTGCTATCAGTCTCTCAATTAACCGATAATAACTTTAAGGTAGTATTTAAGGATAAGCGTGCGGAAATAATAGGTAAAAGAAACGAAATTGTAGCAGAAGGTTATGAACAGGATGGTGTTTACTTAATTGAAACAGTATTATCAAATAGCAGGGCTCTCAACATAACAGCGAAACCAGAGATACGCGATCAAATAAATAATAGATTAGAGGTAGCGAATGAGAAAAAGACTGATAAACTTAACAAAACGTTATGGCATAGGAGATTGGGACACGTATGCGAGAAGTACTTGGATCTCATGAAAAATAAGGAAATAGTTAGAGATTTAGAGTTTATTTCAGGACCGCTGGATTTATGTGAATCATGCGTAATGGGAAAATTAACACAGACTCCTCATAGGTTAACAAAACAAGGTTATGCACAACAACCTTTGGAACTGGTTCACATGGATCTATGCGGCCCGATGCCGACAGAGTCTTTGTGCGGAAATAGATATATATTCGTAATTGTAGACGATTTTTCGAGATACACTGCTGTGTACACTCTTAAATCAAAAGATGAGGCATTTAAGCAATTTGTAGAATTTATGAATCGGTATGAGAAGCAATTGGGAAAGGCAATAAAGTACGTTAGATCAGATAACGGGAAGGAATTTGTAAACAGAAATTTCGAGAACCTATTTAACAGTAAAGGTATAGTACATCAAAGGACCGTCGCGTACAACCCACAGAGCAACGGCGTGGCCGAACGGATGAATCGATCATTGCTAGACAAAACCCGAACGATGCTGATAGACGCAGATTTACCCGAGCAGTTCTGGGCTGAAGCCATCGTGACAGCGACATTCCTTAAGAATTTGACTCCAACGAAAGCAAACGGAGAGAGAACCCCAATAGAAATCTGGGAAGGACGCAAACCGACAGTCTCGTACTTAAAGGTATTCGGATGTGTTGCATATTACTACATTCCCAAACAAATAAGAAATAAATTTCACCCAAAGGCGAAAAAGGGTATATTTATGTGGTATTCAAAGGAAAGTAGAGCGTATAGGGTATACGATATAGAAAACAATAGAATATATGCGGTGAGGACAAGGAAATAGATAACTTTATCTATACTTCACTGGCGCGAACCAGTACTTCAAATGAAGAAGAGCACGAACAAAGAGAAGAAGACAGCGAAGTAATAGAGCAGATGGAAGGAACAGAAGAGAATAATGAACCTGAACAAACGGAAACACGAAGAGGTCGAAAGCCTGGACGGAATATGGAACAAATAAAAGAAGAACACAGAAAGAAATTACAAGAAAACGAAAGTCAGCTAAATGAAATAGGCGTTAGAAGATCAGACAGGATAAAGAATAGGAAAGAGCAAGTGAATAATGTTACACATCATGAAAAAAAATCCCTGTCAATTATAAGGAAGCTGTTAACTCACCCGTGGCAGACGCATGGATAGATGCTATGAAAAAGGAAATAAGGACGATGGATGAGCACCATGTTTTTGAGCTGGTACCTCGAACAAAAGGACTTAAAGTCGTCAAGAGTAAATGGGTGTACACACTGAAAGGAGATCAGGAGAATTCACCACGATATAAAGCCAGGCTAGTGGCAATGGGATGTCAACAGAGGCAAGGCATGGATTACACCGAATCATTTGCGCCAGTTATTAAAATGCAGTCAGTTAGGACCATACTCGCGATTGCCAGTGTTCGCAACCTGCAGATAAAACAATTCGATGTAAAGGCAGCGTACTTGTATGGTACGCTTCAAGAGAATGTCTACATGGAACAGCCTCCTGGTTTTGCAAATGACAGAAATGAAGTATGCAAACTCGCGAAGAGTATTTATGGATTGCCTCAATCAGGATATCATTGGAATGAGAGGTTGAACGAAATTATGGAATCCATCGGACTGGAACGTCTGAGAGAAGACCCATGTATATATGTGTTACATCAAGGTCGGAAGATACTGATAATAGGCGTATACGTAGATGATTTTATAGTGATAGGGACAGATGTGCAAATAATAGATAGCATAATAAGCAAAATCAAAAATTTCTTGACGTTGACAGAGTCAGTAAGCAATAACTTTTTGAGCATAGATATTAAGGAGATTCAAAATGGGTTAGAATTGTCACAAACAAATTACGTAAATAGAATACTAGAGAAATATGGACTGTTAGATTGTAAACCAGTAAGAACACCATTAGATGCGCTACAAGGCCTAGATAATTATATAGAGACAAACGAAACAGATAAAGCGTTATTTCAGGAGATGTTAGGATCATTAATGTATCTAAGCGTAGGAACCATACCTGATATTTCACATAGCTTTGCCAAACTTTCGCAATATTGTAATGACCCGCGTCAAATCCATGTAACAGCGATAAAAAGAGTTTATCGATATCTTAAGGGTACTAGCGGATACAAACTTGTATATGATAATGTAAGTGAAGAGATAAATGTTAGTACAGATGCAAGCTGGAATTCAAGCATAGATGCAAAATCATTCGGAGGATTTGTTGTTAAAATTGGAAATAATTTAATTAACTGGAGAAGCAAGAAACAAGAATTAGTGGCTATGTCTACTTGCGAGGCAGAGCTGCTAGCAATATGCGATGGCTTACAAGAATTGAAATGGGCTCACAGTTTGTTATGTAGTATAAAAACAGGAATAGGAGATAAGCTACCGATTACATTGAAGACTGATAGCAGAGCAGCAATAGAATGGATACTTAAGGAAAGGGTTACAAACAGGACCAAGCATATTAACAGAAAATACTATTTTGTGAAAGACGACGTAAAAAATGGGTTCATAAAATTGATTCATGTAGCGTCAGAAGATATGGAAGCAGACGTAATGACAAAGTCGCTAACAGAACAAAAGCTAACTAAAAACATTAAAAGTGTAGGCTTACACGACGCGCAAGTATCGGTACCCAGTGGGGGGAATTGATAGGTAAATAGAACAGGGTACCGCTGCTCGCGCATACGGCCCTTATGACCGGCCAGTGGGGGGAACGCGTAGCGGTGGCGTGGCGTTCGAGAGAGCGGGGTTTTGAGAGCGTTTTTTGAGAGTGGTACAAGCATAGGGATAGTTTATAATGTATCTTTGTTATTTACATACTACTATATATTATTAATAAACAAGTATTCATATGGACAAGGGGCACGTTAATAGACCAATCCACGCTAAATCCTATCAGATTTATGGATATTTAGAAATGTCATACGAATAAATCAAAATGAAATCAGATCGAAGCTGCTGGTATTTAAAACGTGAACATAATACTAAAAATCATATATTAGCTCGTATCACTTTGTAGAAGGAAAAGAGAGAATAAATGTAGCATTAAGGTGAATAGAATTTTAGCGTAGGAAGTATAAATACAAATTATAAATCTAAATGTACAATATCAGCGTACACTGGTAAGATTTGTGACGTGGCAAGTTTTGCCGACGTCTTTCCGAACCCTTAACGAAGGACCGGGTCACCTCGAGCAGTGCCGAAACGAAAGGGCCGTTGCGATCGCTCTCCCTGGGAAAATCCGAGTACCAGTGGTAGAGTATTAACGCGTTTTAAACGTCGCGCCACTGAGCGCGACGCAAAGTTACAGGATCGTAGCCGGACTCCACGAAGGAACCCGGTACCTAATTCCGACAGCTAATTGGCGAAAATACCTCGCGACGAGGCACTCAAAGGACCTATCGCAGCACCGATGCCGTACTGAACATGTCGCGATTGGAGCGAGCCCAGGCCAACAAGCCTGGAGGAGCGGACGAGGACCTCGTGAATCGGAGACGACGACCCCATCCGTCCCGTCGGCCCCTCACCCGGAGTAGATCATGAGCAAACTGCCGGACCGGCTCGTACCCACCTCGAGGCGCGCGGCGGAAAATCAGGGAACACCGTCTTCGGAGATCGACAAATTGCCGAAGACAAGGGGGCTCCCCAATTAAGAAGCGCCCCTGCCGCGAGAACCCCTGCGATAGGCCCGAGCGTCGCACCGTCGGAATTAGATGAGGGAGTAGGGGGACGCCCCACTTCCGCGTTCCCGAGCCGACGCGAAGTAGGTCACTGTGCCGCAGGACGTTGACGATAATAGTCGATTTAATCATTGCCTAAAAATCAAAAAGTATTTTGCACTGCCGGAACCCGAGGTATCCTGCGATTGCCGATTTGGTAAGTGCCGGTCAGGTCCTGTGTAATATTTTGTGAACGGTCCGTGTTGGCTCGGGGCGTGTTCGCGGATCATACTTTCGCGTCGTAGTCACGCGTACGTCTGCGTAAAGCCACGTTTCCGAGAACCTTCCATCCGGAGGAAGGCGGAACGTGTCGAATTCGGAAAAATATCGTTCATCCTCGGTGCCGTCCACGGGGGACGACGCGACGTGCCCGATCGTTTTTCTTCCTTCTCGTACTTTGCCGCGTCCTTTGGCCAGTCGCCGATTATTGCCGCGTATAATATCGGGGATCGGTAGATTCGTGCCGTTAAGGCTTGTAATATCCTCGCGGAATCTTGTGACTACCGAGCTCGACGCGCGAACGAGAAAAGTCCACGCGAGGACAACGCGCGCGCGACCGACCACCTGCCGCGAATTTTGTAAGCCGCGCGTGGCAAATTCTGACCGCTGCCGGCTCCTGCCGACGGTACAAGACCGGTCCAATAAAGACCCTATTGCCGAAAACGTTGTATTAATTTTTCCGTCAGAAACGTCCCTGCCGCGGGGGATGCCCCGTCCTTTCCTTTCGTAGAACCCTCGGCCTGTTCGCGAGCTATTTCAGGTGTTCGTGTAGTCTCCGTCGCTTCGGAAACCGCCCTCGCGATTCATAGAGTGTTCGCGTTGTTCTAGTGGCACGTTCACGTGCCTGGCGCCCGAATTGTATCGTAAAATCGTGTAAAGAAGCGAGCGAACTTCGAAGCGGCGACGGACTATTTGTCGCGGGCGGACCACGTGTCGCGCGGCCGCGCGTGGCCCGGCTGTAAAGCCTATCAAAGACCCGTAATCGCTCTGTTTTTCGGCCACGAAAAATAGGCGACGTGACAAATTGGCGCCCGAACAGTTTTCTGGACCTCTCGCCGAAAAGCGATTTGAGAAAAATTGTTTTTCAAAGAGGTGCGTAAGGAAGTCGGGGCTCTCACGGTAAATTTCGTTTCTCGTTAGGCGACGTGACAAATTGGCCACGCGATATGACCACGCGATAGGAGAGAGAGAGAAAGGCGATCGAGGCCGCAGCGTGCTAGAGACGCACGACGCGTTAGCGTTCGAAATTCCTCCGCGTTGTTTACGTACCGCACGACTAGAGAAACAGCCAACACGTACACCCTTGCCGAGGTTATTGGGTTTCTATACAATAGTATTCAATGTCTTTCAAATTTCTTATGTGTTTGTAGCGCTGCCCGTACCGTTTCAAATTTCTTACCGATATTTAGGTGCCATGAAATACTAATCGAAATAACCATGACTTTCTTACAGGAAAATTATTTCAATTGAAAGATATTCTAACACTTTAAATATTTTAAAGAATATTGTTCTTTCCATATTGCCGCTCGAATGAGTGCCGGGAAAATTTGAATTTACAATTAATTTGCTTGCATTGTTTCTCATTTAAACGATCTAGTGCCGGCAATTTCACGCAACCAAATATTACCAGTTTTATTTATTTATTGTATTTTATTATTTATTAACTTCCCGATTCATAGGGAAGTTATGGTAATTACCCCGAAAATCGAATTTTTAACAGATCTTCACGTTTCATGGTCATTGGATTCATTTTAGACTATTTTTATCAAAATGTCGGTATGTGTGTGTGTGTGTGTGTGTGTGTGTGTGTGTGTGCGCGCGCGCGCGCGCGCGTATGTCCGTTTCTATGGTATCAAATTTTTCGTTAACATTTTCAGAAAAAGTAATAACGCGATCAGAATAATGAATGATGCATTGGAAGTGCCCCGCTGCAACTTAGAGCTGATAAGATTTTGGTCAAGTTTGGTCAAGTAGTTTTTTAGTTTTTAAAAAAAAAAATTTTTTTTTTTTTTTGAAAAATTCAAAAGACTACATACGTCATGTGGTTGGGCATACTCTATATGCCCAATACAGTGTTATAATCACTTTCCCTGAAAACATATAATCTTCTTAAAACGTACGAATAGCAAAATAAAAACTAGCTGCCGGCTGCACTTGCCTCCCTAGGTGGTTCGGAGCCCACCTTATAAACTGTAGGTCCCGTCGCGAAATAACCTTAGCTTAAGAGTTCAGAGTGACGTTAAATAAGGAAAAAAAAAACTAGCTGGTAATTGTTGCTCGCTCGCTTCGCGAGCTCGCGGGTAGAACTGCTAGGCGGGGCAAATTAAGTCCTTCCCGCCTCCCCCGAAGAGGCATCCTAAATCGGGGAGGTCTTTTGTGGGGGGGACCGCTCCGGCCCCCCACCCAATCCCGGATTCCCGGCCATATGTGCCATATGGCCCCGGGGGGAGGGGGGTGGGAGTGGGGGAGGAGGCGAACGCGGGCGGGGTGCCTGCCTCCGTCTCCTCCTTGTCGCGCGCGGCGATCTCGTCCCTCGGCCGAGAGTCCTTTTAAGGGCTCCTCGAGCGAGGAACGGGGTCTCCGGGGGTCGTTGGGCGGAGCGAGCTGGAGACTCGCGAAGCCCACCGAACGGCTCAGGGAAGGGGGGTGTAGGTGGGCAACCTGCTTACACCCTGATAGCTTAGGTATTGCTGGGGGGAGCTTCTCTCCCCCCCGGGGCGGGGCCCCAACGGGGCCATGGGCGAGGGGGTGGCTGGTTGTGTTCCATTGGAGATCCCAGCCGCCCCCGAATAGCTTAGGGAAGGTTGTCGTGAGGTTTTTAGTGGGTATTGTGTGCCCTCCTGGACACGTAGCCCCACATAACCCCTTGTCTCTCCCAGGGGACTCAGGGTATGCGTAAAAGCATTTCCCTCACGCTAAAAAAAAAAAAAACTAGCTGGTTATTGTTGCTCGCTCGCTTCGCGAGCTTCGCAGGTGGGGGTATTGTAGCTCGCTTTGCGATTTCGCGAGAGGGTTAGTGGTACGGATGTTATTTTGTGTGTGACTCTCCACGAGCCACACAAAGAACTTCCCGATTCGTTAGTTGCAGTATATTATTATCATTATTTAGTGTACGTTTTAAGAAGATTATACGTCCTCAGGGAAGTTCAATAGTTTTCTACTTATCAAAATGTTTTCTGTATGGCGTCGCATTAAACCAACATCGTATGTTCGTTGCTCGCATGCTCCATTAACCATTTTTTTATATTAACTTTCAATTTCATCTCAGTTAATAATTCGTATTGAACTGCTTGTTTTTTTAATGGATTGTAATATAAATGTTTTTGTACTTTCATCGATATTCTTTGAAAATGTATTCTCGGCAGTAGCGATGAATAACTCACTCTTGCATTGGGATAATTTTCGATTATTCTAAGTGGTAACATTAGCATTAGTTGCATAATTAAAAAAGGAAAATAAAAAAAAATTTTTTAAAATAAATCTGTTTAAATTATAAAAAAAAATATATGTTATTATTATGTTTGTTTCTTCGGTGGAAAATTTCCGTCCTCTCGTATAATTTGCATTGTTGAATGAACTTCTTTCGAAAAAAAACTAAAAAACTACTTGACCAATATGGACCAAAATCTAATCAGCTCTAAGTTACAGCGGGGCACATCGATTGCATCATTCATCATTCTGATCGCATCGTTACTTTTTCAGAAAACGTTAACGAAAAATTTGATACCATAGAAACGGACATACGCGCGCGCGCGCACACACACACACACACACCATTTTGATAAAAATAGTCTAAAATGACTCCAGAGACCATGAAACGTGAAGATCTGCTAAAAAATCGATTCTCGATTTTCGGGGTAATTATAGTAACTTCCCTATGAATCGGGATGTTAAAAATAGTCTAAAATGACTCCAATGACCATGAAACGTGAAGATCTGCTAAAAAATCGATTTTCGATTTTCGGGGTAAAAAAACATTAATAGCTGTATGCCCCACTAGCAATGCGTACCACTAACCCTCTCGCAAGAGCAGTTCTACCCGCGAGCTCGCGAAGCGAGCGAGCTACAATAACCAGTTAGTTTTTATTTTGCTATTCGTACGTTTTAAGAAGATTATATGTTTTCAGGGAAAGTGATTATAACACTGTATTGGGCATATAGAGTATGCCCAACCACATGACGTATGTAGTCTTTTGAATTTTTCAAAAAAAAAAAAAAAAAATTTTTTTTTAAAAAACTAAAAAACTACTTGACCAAACTTGACCAAAATCTTATCAGCTCTAAATTGCAGCGAGGCACTTCCAATGCATCATTCATTATTCTGATCGCGTTATTACTTTTTCTGAAAACGTTGACGAAAAATTTGATACCATAGAAACGGACATACGCACACACACACACACACACACACACACACACACACACATACCGACATTTTGATAAAAATAGTCTAAAATGAATCCAATGACCATGAAACGTGAAGATCTGTTAAAAATTCGATTTTCGATTTTCGGGGTAATTACCATAACTTCCCTATGAATCGGGAAGTTAAAAAAGGGTGATGCCGTTTGGGTTGTGTAATGCCCCAGCTACGTTTGAGAGGTTAATGGAAAATGTTTTGGGAGATCTGACTTGGCGAAAGTGTCTCGTTTATCTAGACGATATTATCATTTTTGGGAAAACGTTCGAAGAGGAACTGCAAAATTTGCATTTGGTATTTGATAAACTACGCGTAGCAGGTCTTCTTGTGGCCCCTCAAAAGTGTTCTTTTTTTCAAGCAGAAGTGAAATACTTGGGGCACATTCTTTCTAGGCAAGGTGTTAAAACGAATCCGGAGAAAATTTCCACGATCAGGGAGTGGCCTAAACCGAGGAATAAGTCAGAAATGAAAAGCTTTTTAGGGTTGTGTACTTATTTTTCGCGGTTTGTAAAGAATTATGCCACTGTTGCAAGCCCGCTTATTGACTTGACGGAAAATAAAAGTTTTGTTTGATCAGAGGAAGCGGAGAAAGCTTTTGAGGACTTAAAAATTTGTTTAACTTCAACACCGATTTTAGCTTATACTTCGCACAGTGATCCATTCCTGTTAGATACGGATGCTTCAAATGTCGGTATAGGGGCGGTTTTACTGCAGGTTCAGGATGGTGAAGAGAGAGTGATTGCTTATTTTAACTAGCTGGTTATTGTTGCTCGCTCGCTTCGCGAGCTCGCGGGTGGGGTTGTTGTTGCTCGCTCGCTTCGCGACCTCGCGGGCAGGACTGCTCTTGCCAGAGAGTTAGTGGTACGCATTGCAGTGGGGGATACATCTATTAATGGTTTTTTTTATTTTGTGTGTGACTCTCCACGAGCTACACAAAGAACTTCCCGATTCGTTAGTTGTAAGCGGTAACATTAGCATTAGTTGCATAATTTAAAAAAAAATTTTTTTTAATTAAAAAAAAATTTTTTTTTAAATTAACAAAAAATTTTTTATATATAAAAATTAAATATATATAATTACGTTTGTTCATTCGGTGGAAAATTTCCATCCTCTCGTATAAATTGCATTCTTGAATGAACTTCTTTCGAAGAAACTAAATAAAACTAAAAAATCTAAAAAACTACTTGACCAATATGGACTAAAATCTAATCAGCTCTAAGTTACGACGAGGCACATCAATTGCATCATTCATCATTCTGATCGCATTGTTACTTTTTCAGAAAACGTTAACGAAAAATTTGATAACATAAAAACGGCCATACAGTACAGTAACTTCCCTATGAATCGGGAAGTTAATAAATCTCTAAACAAATCAGAAAAAAACTATTGCATTACCCGAAGAGAGTTGTTGGCGATAATTAAAGCTATAGAGCACTTTCATCATTACTTGTATGGAAGGAAATTTACAGTACGTACAGATCATGCGGCGTTATCGTGGTTACTTTCGTTTAAAAACCCGGAGGGTCAGTTAGCTAGATGGATAGAAAGACTTCAACAATATGATGTCACGATTTGTCATCGGAGTGGTAAATTACATTCCAATGCTGATGCGTTATCTAGAAGACCTTGTTGGGCAGATAATTGTAGGCGTTGTTTAAATACGGAAAGTAGGGACGAACATTGTCAGGAGGTTGAAGAAATTCCAATCCTTCGTACTCGGTGTTCTTTGTTTGAAACGCAGGATTGGGGGAGTTCTCAGAGGAATGATCCACACTTAGAATTAGTTTTTAAAAGTAAACTGTTGGGAAATAATCCCGCTAAAGAAATTTTGACAGCTTCGTCACCGGAGGTTAAATTTTATTTCCCATTGTGGGAGTCTTTAGAGATTCGAAATGGTCTTTTATTCAAAAAGTGGGAATCTGCGGAAAGAAAAAAGATGGTTTGGCAATTAGTGGCACCGAGAGAAGAAAGATGCAGTTCTTCGTGAGGCTCATGATTCGAGTGCTGGAGGACATTTCGGCATCAATAAAACAATTTCTCGGATCAGGGAACGTTTTTATTGGGTTAATTGTATTAAAGATGTAGAAAAATGGTGTAATCGTTGTGAGGTTTGTATCTCCAGAAAAGGCACGGCTAATCGTGGCAAGGGATTGTTACAAATTTACAATGTAGGTTCTCCTTTCGAGAAAATAGCTTTAGACATCTTAGGTCCTTTACCAAAATCATTTTTAGGAAATCGTTTTATGTTAGTTGTGGCAGATTACTTCACTAGATGGCCAGAGGTAATACCTTTACCAAATTTTCAGGCTAAAACCGTAGCCAATGCGTTAATTAGGGATATTGTAAGTCGTCATGGAGTCCCTCAAGAAATTCATTCTGATCAAGGGCGAACTTTTGAACCAAATGTTTTTACAGTACTAATGATTTTGTTAGGCACTAAGAAAACTAGAACGACTCCTCTACATCCACAATCGGATGGTCTCGTAGAAAGGTTAAATAGGACAATTCTTCAATATCTTTCAATATTTGTATCTAAGCATCAAAGGGATTGGGACGAGTTAGTCCCTCTTTTTCTCCTTGCGTATAGGCCTGCTCAGCATAAAAGTTTAAAATTAAGTCCATCAATGATGTTATACGGCCGAGAAATTTGTTTGCCATTGGATTTATTGCGAGTCTTCCAATTAAGAATGTTTTGTATTGTGATTTCAATTTAGATTTGAGAGATAAAATGGATGCTATTCACAAATTCGTTAGAAAGCAACAAGGAATTTCTTCGTTTAAAATGAAACAGCAGTACGATTCTAAAGTAGTGGAGAAATCTTTTCGGGAGGGGGATTTGGTATGGTTGTATCAACCTCTCAGAATAAAAGGGAAGTGTCCTAAACTTCAATGTCATTGGGATGGACCGTATGTTATTAACACAAAATTGAGTGATGTTGTCTATAGGATTAGGAAGAATAAACAGAAGTTTAAAGTAGTGCATGTTAATAGACTTGCAAAGTTTAATGATAAGTAGTAGTAGTAGGACTTATTATAAATTTAAAAAAAATTAATAATAGCTGATATGCTAGGAATCGCTGGTCTACCAATTTATAGGAGTACAAGAAAAGAAAAGGAAAAGCAAGTCGTAGAGGGAGAAATTCAAGACCGCATACATTAGAATTATAATATTGTTATTTTGAAGTTACTAATTGTTATTTGACATTGTTGTATTTTTGTTTGTTTTGGCCGCTAACTTCAGGTTTTTAAGCCGTGGTTTTCCCTGGGGCGTCGGGCAAATGCCGGGTTAGTTAGTGATTTTGGAAGGTCCACGGTGTTTGTTTCATTATTTTTGCTCCTACAAAATCACAGGTTATTTTTTTGAATAAAGTTCGTTTTTTTCGGAGGAGAGGGGGAAGTGATACGTGCCTACCGGCATACTAATGTTACGCGTCTATCGGTACACCCGTTGTATAGAATTGTTGGAAGATTCAGGTTGGTTACAGCGTCGTTAGGAAAACGACACAGGAACGAAAGAGAGTCGGAAGACAGACGCGAGAGAAAGCGGACGTCCGAGACGTCAAAGGCGATAAAAGCGATATAGCTAAAGATAAGTTGCCTTCCTCCGAAAGATAACATATTACAGTTATTGAAAGTGTATTCATTTATTTAGCGAAATAGAGACTTCGTTACAATATGTATATTTAATAAAGAAACAAATTTTGCTTAATGAAATAATCATCTTTAATCGTACATTGGAAAAGTCCTCCTCTTTTTGAAGTATATAAACATATGTATATACAGGGTGAGTCCGCAGAAACAGAACACTTGAATAACGCGGCTGCTATTGGTGTTAGGAAGAGATGCATCAGATGGAATTTGCATAGTTTCGAAGGGGCATTCATCTGACGTTAGTAGCTTTTTTGTTGGTGGACGCGTAAAGGACATATGAAGGTCAACTTCATTTTTTTTAATGGAATGAGGTATTTTTTAACTTCCTGATTCATAGGGAAGTTACTGTAATTACCCCGGAAATCGAAAATCGATTTTTTAGCAGATCTGCACGTTTCATGGTCATTGGAGTTGTGTGTGTTCCCAACGAAAAGCGGAAAACTAAGCTGTTTAGTTTAGTTGTCGGGAAAACGCAGGAGCTGCAGATTTGCTAGGAGAGTGGACTGTATGAGTCAGCAACGGTTGAATTTGAATCTGGAGTGCAAGTTGAGAATGAACGTGCCGGAAACTGAATGAGTGGAATCTGTTAATATATATTACTGTATTTTTCACACTTTAACTGTGGTCAAAACTGTACAATAAAACTTGATTTAAATAATAAAACAGTGCTTAGGTCGCCTTGATCGAAATCAGCTGTTCGCCGCAGATAAGCTGTTAAAAAGAGCGCATGGCGGACGTTCTCTCTCTCTTTTAATGTCTCGATCTACCAGGAAGTTCTTTCTATCCCGGTGGTTCCGGTGAGGTATTTTAGAACATTCCAGATAGATCGAGAAGCCACGTGACCAATCAGGCGCACGATTTCTCGCCCGCGCGAGTCTCGACGACACACGCCTTTTGTCGCACTCGTGGCGGGATCGCGTCGCATTGGTTGCAGTGCTTTGCCGTGGGTCGGACATGGCGCCGGAGCGCGCCGCTTTCGAACAGGAGTCATTTTAGACTATTTTTATCAAATTGTTAGTATGTGTGTATGTGTGTGTGTGCGCGCGTATGGCCGTTTTTATGTTATCAAATTTTTGGTTAACGTTTTCTGAAAAAGTAACGACGCGATCAGAATGATGAATGCTGATTAGATTTTTGTCCATATTGGTCAAGTAGTTTTTTAGATTTTTTAGTTTTTTTCGAAAGAAGTTCATTCAACAATGCAATTTATACGAGAGGATGGAAATTTTCCACCAAATAAACAAACGTAATTATATATATTTCATTTTTATTTAAAAAAAATTTTTTTTAATGTAACCCTTTGAACTCAAGCGGCGCTGATACGGTGTCCGGCCGATGTGAAGTGGCAACTTGAGCGGCGCCGATACGGCGCCCGGCCGATGTGAAGTGGCAAGGATGCATCTTGGCTATTGTTTTACTAAGTATCACACCAAAACTAATTACAGAGTGTAATATTTATCAAAATTTGTTTTTTTCGACATATAAATGAATAAACTGGTGACATTTTTAAAAAAATTTTTTTAAAATTAAATGTTTTTGAAGTACCTGTAAAATGTTCACCTAATTTGACCGAAATCGTCTCGAGTTGCTGGTTTCATTTTTATTTTTTTTAATTCTGCAACTAATGCTAATGTTGTAACGAGCCTGCTTCCCGACGCACAGTGGGACGGATGGCCATTTTAGGTGGAAAAAAATCATGTCAGAAGATAGATATAACATTCATATATACTTCTTTGGGAATGTTCACTGACCCTAATTATACCCATAATAATTCATTTAACAGCGATATAAGCATAGAAATCAATGCGTGAAAATTTCGAACCGTAATACGGCGAAATCGTACGTTTATATTCGTTAAAAAATCGTTAACTATTCGCTCGACGACGTGACAATTAGGACCGGTCGCTCGTCGGAGTGGGGCGCACTCGATCCATTTTGTGAACAGATCCTGCATTATTAGGAGGTACGCATGACCGGACTTGCTTCGAGGAAACGGACCCATGATATCGGCAGCGACTACTGACCAGGGCATGTCGATACGGCGCCGACCCATCAGCCCGGGAGGGAGTGTCTGCTCCACTTTCGTAAGGTGGCACGTGGTACAGCGTCTTACGTATTCGACGGTTGTTCTATACATGCCCGGCCAGTAGTATCGTATCGCGACGCGGTGGTACGTTTTCTCGACACCTAAGTGTCCTGCTTGAGGGCCGTCATGTGCCTCTTGCAAGATCTCGGTCCTGCGCTCCTCTGGGACTACCAGTTTCCATTCGTTCCCGTCTTGACCTAACGTCTCCGCAATCAGGGGATCTGTTCTCCGGCAAAATAATTCCCCATTCCGAATTGACCAGTCCTTAAATTTTGAAGGGTTCCTCTCCACCTCCGCGAATTTACTCTCGTACCACTCCGCACGCACGGTAGCCGCGATCTCGAATTCCTCCCCGACGACTCACTGACAGCACTGTGTTTAATTTGCCTTGTCTATATACGACTTCGAAGTCGTATTCTAACAACTGTAAGGCCCATCGCGCCAATCGCCCGGAGGGATTTCTCAACGTTCGCAGCCACCTCAAGCTGTTGTGATCCGTGATTACTTTGAACTTGTACCCTTCTAAATACGGTCTAAATTTTTGTACCGCCCATAGTATCGCTAGACACTCCAATTCAGTTGCCGAGTACTTTCTTTCCGGCAGCGTAAGAGCGCGACTCGCGAATGCAATTACTTTTTCGTTACCCTCGATCTCCTGCGTCAGGATAGCCCCTAACCCGACTGTGCTTGCGTCTGTCTGGACCGTGAATGGGGTTTCGAAGTTGGGACACGATAGTGTTGGCGCGGTCGTTATCATTTCGCGTAGGGTTTCGAAGGCGGATTGTTGTCCGTCCTTCCAGACCCACTCGCGATCCTTCCGAAGTAGCTCATTCAACGGTTCCGCAACTGTTGCGAATCCCGGGATGAACTTCCTATACCAGGACGCCATCCCTAAGAAACGCCGCAGTTGCTTCACGTTCTTCGGAACTGGATACCCCACTATCGGTCGGATCTTTTCCGGATCAACAGTTAGTCCTTCCTTACTAACCACGAAACCCAGGTACCTGACTTCCGCGCGGCAAAATTCGCACTTTTTCGGGTTTATGATTAAACCGGCAGCTTTGACTCTGTCTAAGACGCGTTTCAACCATTCCAGATGTTGTTCGAATGTTTCGGTTACAATAATAATATCGTCTAGATAGGCAAACGCGTGGGGCTCCATCTCAGGGCCAATTAGACGGTCCAACAGTCGTTGAAAGGTAGCCGGGGCTCCCGTTAGCCCATACGACATTCTCCGGAATTGAAAAAGTCCCTTTCCCGGCACGGTGAACGCTGTTATTTCCCGACTTTTTGGCTCTAATGGGATCTGAAAATACGCCTGACTAAGATCGAGGGTCGAAATGTACTTTGCCGCTCGGAGTTTGTCTAGGATCTGACTCATGAGCGGTAGCGGGTACGCATCCTTCCTCGAGACCTCGTTCACTTTCCGGAAGTCCTAACAAAACCGGTACTTCCCGTTGGCCTTCTTGACCATCACTATTGGACTTGACCAGCCACTTTGCGACAGTTCTATTATGCCGTCCGCTAACAACGCGTCTACTTCCGCGTAGATGGCCTCCTGTATTTTGGGAGAGACGGCATAATAACGTTGTTTAATGGGAGGATGGTCACCCACGTCTATCCGGTGGCTGATCAAGTCGGTCAACCCTTTCATGGTTTCGAATTCCGGCAGCTCGGTCTCGAGGAACTTCTGCAAACGTAGTTTTTCGAAATGATCTAGTTCTCGTAATCCGCAACACACGGTGGCTGGGGGAGCGTCTTCGAAGGGGAATTTCTCGCTCGGGTCTGATGTAAAATACCAGATCGCGTTATGGTATTCCGCCACAATCCCAAAGAGTCCAATCGAGTCTGTACCCAACAGGAGAGGGGTCACGAGATTTTCTAATACGCGCGCCGAGATCCGTTGTTCCCTTTTCCCTATTCTAATCGCGAAGTGGGCTCTCTCGACCGCTCGATCGACCGTCCCCGTGGCCAGGAGGAAGTAGCAGGGCTTCTCGGTGTTCTCTAATATAATGACTCCGTCATCGACCCGATTTATTACGTCACGACTGACGAACGTGATCGACGACCCGGAGTCTACCAGGGCACGCACCGGCAGCTCTCCGACCAGTGCTTCGACCGTTAATAGAGGTGGCCTTTTCCTTTCCCCGATGGTGAATACTCGGGCCGATATTAATTCCGGTAGAGTCCCTCCGGCCCCGGCGAGTGACTCTTCCCCCCATTTCCCTTCCGCCTATGGCATTTCTTGCAGGAGTTGATTGTTATGCCCGGCGCTCCACACCCGTAGCAATGCACCCTTGGTGCTTCCCGGCAATCTCGCGACCTATGTCCGATCTTCCGGCAGTTCCAACACTCGAACGACGAGCTTCCGGCAGGTATCGCGTTCGCGTATTCTACGTGCCCGGTTTTTCCCCTTCCCAGATGTTTTTGAGGGGTGTAGCGAGTGGGGTCGTACGCGAAGCTCGGATGAGCCATCTCCGATGGCTTCGGATTGCGTTTTAATTTCTCTATATCGGACTCGCGCTCTGCCTCTATTAACGCGTCTTCCAACTGGTCGAATGATGTTAGTGTCGCTAACGCAATTGCGTTTCTCAAAATTGGCTTCACCCCCCAGTAAGCCCGTCTTATTTTCTTTTCCTCCGGCCACGGTGGGTTTAGTCGGTCGAACATCGCTCGCATACTGACGATGTAATCGCGAAGGGGTTCGTATTCCCCTTGAGCCCTATCTTTAATATTCTGGATCAAGGTGTCGCGATATTCCGGATTGCCGAAAAATCTCCGGAATGCGATCACAAAATCCTCCCACGTTCCCATTTGGGCCTCCCTCGCCTTGTACCAGTGCAATGCTGTACCTTCCAAACAAACCGTCAGGCACCGTAGTAGGTGCCGGTCTGCGATGTTCCCATATTTTCTGTGGTCTACCAGGCGCTCGAGGAAGGCTTCTGAGTCTTCCCCTGGCGCCCCAGAAAATTTTATTCGCCATCGTCTCATGACCTCTGAAATCGGGGTACCGCGGCAATACATTTCGCTACTGGTACTCGGCGAAGGTCGTCCCAAAGGGTCGGGGAGGGTTTCCGGCGGCCTTCTGCCCATGTTCCGCTGAGGGGAGGACGGGGGAGGGTACACTTTCTTTTCGAGTTTCGGCACCGGCAGGGTGAAATCGCGGGGTGGCGACCTCATCCCCCCGGTCCGCTCCTCGTCCGAAGTCATCGCGTCCGAATTATCATTTCCGTCCGTGACCTCGTCGTACACGGAGTGGTATTCCCATTCGTCCCCCCTGATTCCCAATGTGGACGAAGCATATTTACCGGCAGCTCGAATTCTCCTCGATAACGCGACCTTCGTACTTCACCTTGATCCTATTTGGAAATCAACCCCGATTGTTGATTCCCCCACGCGATAATAAAGGGAACTCGTTCTCGACCGCGCCGCGATATCAACAATGTCTTACGCAAAAAAAAAATTCCGATTTCCCCCGGCAGTACCCGGTCACGCGAATGTCTCGCCGATAAATCCGGCAGCGCGAATCCTCTAGCTCACTCGCTTAATCCCCAGCAATTTATACAATAATTTATACAGAGTACTCTCTCGTCTCCAATCGGCTAATTTTTATCGCAAATGAACAACTCAGTCCAGCAACTGAGAGTTCTTTTCGCAAAAGTGAGCGTAATCTTCTCGTGTCCGCAAATGGGAATAAAAAAAAATAAACAAAAAAACAACACGAGACGTCACTTTCTACGACGGCACAACTCCCAAAACGGCCCGTCCATCACCACATGATATTTTCGATTCACCCGCGCAAGATGAATCGTACATAAGAAAAATTCAGAAAATACAGTAAAATGCAAAAATAGCAAGATAAAATAATGGCAATACAAGAAAATATATCGGTGGTCTGACCTGTGCTATTTCTGGGTGCTCGAACGCGTCGAACCCGCAGAACAACCAAAACTCACAATACCGGCAGCGAAAAAAGAAAAAAAAACGAAATTGAACGAAAACGATAACGCGACGACAATCCAACGAATTTCCAAATAATACTATTAAATAAACAAAAATAATAAATTATCTTAAATAACGAAAATAAATAAAGTATCACAAATAAAAAAGACTAGAAATTAACAGATAGGACAGCGAGCATGTAACGGGAGAGGTAGAAAAGAAGAGTGAGATAAATCTCGGAAAAGGAGAAGGGAAAACGAAAGAAAGAGAAAGAAGAAGTCCGAGAAGAAAAATAGAGTGAATAGAAGGAAGAGAAGAAGAAAGAAAGAGAGACAGAGAGAAAGTGAGAAAGTGAGAAAATGAGCAAATGAGAAACGCGAACTCGCTGCCCTGGCCCAAATTCGGAATTAAAATAAATAAAAAAAATATTTACAATTTACACGAAAATGTACGGAAGAAAATTACCGCGATAAATAAAGACATAAACCAACACGAATAAATAACGAAAAGCCACCCGGCAAGGTAGATCGAGAAGTTGAATAAATAATCCAATGAAATATAAATGAATAGCACAGGAAATACCGTATCAATCAGTAAATTGCATAATAATTGTACATCAAAAAAATGCATATTAAATTCACAACCAATTATAATTGAACATAAGAAAAACATTTTAAAGGCGATATCATTCCTAATTCCGATGAAAGAAAATAGCGTAATATTCTCCGTTTACAGAATGAGAAATGATAACTCAAATAAATCTCAAGTAAATATAATCAATAAATCCATCCAATATTCAAATCAAATATCACATAAAATATCATCAATAAACAATTTCAAGCTCAAATAGAAGTTGCACAAATTATCATTAGTAAAAAAAAATTGCCATTAAGAAATTTAAATTCAATAAATGATATAGAAATAAAAGTTGCAAATAAGAGAATCAAATTCAATAAATAACACAAAATATATCATACAAAGCAATAAATACCATATGATATCAGAAATCGTACCGGCAGCCTTTTTCTGAATCCAAGTTCGGAAATTTACATCCGAAATTCAATTCAGCGGCGCGCACGAGCGAATAACAACAGTGAAGGACAGGTCGCTCATGAAAACATTGTTCGCCTTGTTGGCTCTACGTACGTCGTAGAAATTCCGCGGTCGTAACGGGTGTTCGATTTCGACGCCGCGACGGCCACGCTCGTACTCGGACTCAATGCGTTCGATCAAAATCACGAGAAGTCGATTTTTCCGCTTTCGTGAGAGCCTCGAATCGTTCCACGTATTTCAGAAAACCTGTTCGGGTGCCAATTTGTCACGTCGTCGAGCAAATCGTCTCCGCCGGAGGGGCGGAAACTTCGACGACACCGGGTATTTACAAGCTATACAGCCGGGCCGCGTTCGACCGCGCGAAACGCGGTCCACCCGGGACAAAAGTTGTTCGCAGGCTCGTCGCTATAAGATGGAATTTCGCGAATCTTCGGGCGCCAGGCACGGAAGGTGCCACGAGAAATAATCGAGCGAGTTGCTACTCGAATTACGTGTCTACGAGTCTGCGACAACCGGCAAAATACGCGGATCAAACGCGCACAGGCCCAGGATACTACGCAGGACGACCACGAGGCATTCCCCGCGGCGGGAAGGTTTCTCACGAAATCACTACTCAATAGAATTTGGTTAACCAGACTTTATTGACGACAGTTGGTAGAATCGCGCTACCGGCCGACACCGGCAGCGTAGAGGAGGTTAACCGGCGCGTAACAAATTATCGGCGACGGATGTTCTTCGCACGCGCGCCTTGTCTCTCGAAATCGCGTCGAACCCGGCAATACGCGATGGAAGCGTTAGCGTACGCGATTCACACGTTTCACGCCCGGATTCCGATGGAAAAACGCGTTACAATGGACTTCTCGTGACCGGCACTCTTATCGCGAATACGACGCGAGCACGTGGCGGCGTCCCACCGTGGGACGACGCGAGGTTGTTGTGAACGTTACGGCGACGCGCGGATCCTCGCTAATCTCGCCAAATAGTGCCCGGCACTTCGCTAAATAATTTTCCCCGCGCGCCTACCGTTCGACCGATGGATTTACCCGCGGACTGGCTGCAGCCGGCAGCCGCAAAGTAAAGTCGAAGTTCCGCGACGCGATCGCGAACCCGTCACGCGCACCGAGCCAACGCGAACAAGAATCACTTTATTTATCGGTAGAAAATCCGACCAAGCTTACCACCAGCACTTCTCGTTCGCTCGAACGGGGTGTTCTCCTTTTTCGCCTCCGGCAGCGTGCGTCACAAAAGACTTTGTTTTCCGCGATTACAAATTGACGGGCGGTCGCACTAATTGCCTACGAGAGAGTGATCTTTTCCGCGTTGACTCGGGAACGCGGAAGTGTGGCGTCCTCCCTTTCCGCGCGCTTCTCCCCGCGGGACGCTTAGTCCAATCGTAGCCCGAATTTCGGCACGGGCCTCGCTCGGCGTGGTGGTCCCTGGCGTCCGGCGATTGGTGGCTTCTTCGGCGGTGCTGACGCTGATTCGCCGCGTCTCGCTCAGCCGATCGACTTCGGCCAATCCGGCGGCGGGACTCGTTGCTTCCCGGTTGAGGCGACGCCAAAGTAGCTGCGATATCGTCTTGGCCTTCCTGCTCTTTGGTGGCGCCTCCAGGTTGTTCGTCCTGGGCCTTGTCGATTCTCCGGCAGCTCTTTCCTTCGCCGGCGCCTTTCGCGTTCGATTTCCTCCGCGGGGAAAAGTGTTCCGGGTCCTTTCGGGACCCGGTGACGGTCCTGCAAACGTGCGTCGCGCAAATTGGCGCGACGCTCAAAAATATGAAAAAGTCGCCCATGGGTCTCGTTCGTGCCCAGGGAGAGCGCTCGCCATAATTCGCCCCGCTTTTCCGGCAGCGGAAAGTGACCCGGTCTTCCGTTATTCGGTCTCGGGGACGTTGGCTAAAACGCCACGTCACAATTCGTTAAAAAGAAAGTTGTGTCAGAGCAATAAATAAGAATCTTTAAGCTCCTATGCACGATTTCCTATATTATTATAAATAAATGTTTACGTTACTGTTCAAAAATTTCGTTAGTAAAGTCCTTTACAATAATTTTTAGACATTGTTTAAGTACCAGTTTTCTACGTCATTTAGTTGACTTTAGCAGAGCAGAACTAAAAATCGCGGGAAAACGCGGGCGTGAGACTTTCTTTATTTATAAGTTCAAACTATTCTAAAGAGATTCTGACAAAAAAAACTTGCGGAATGTTGCGGATCCGCCTGCTACAATTTTTAAAATTTCACCGTGCGTACGGTGTGGAAGTGCCTCAACAAATGACGGTAACACAGCTAGACGTTTTTTCAAAAATTATAAAAAAACCTCGGAAATAACTGGATTTAATGTGGAACTCCTTGAACGGTTCTTTTACATATTATCTGCTCTTTCCTCAGGTTACCATATTAATTTAGTAAATTTCAAGAAATTTGTTTGTGAAACAAAAGATCTATATTTAAGATTATATTCTTGGTATTATATGCCCGTCACAGTTCATAAATTATTATACTACAGTTTAGAAATATATAAATCATGCCTATTGCCCATTGGGATGATGTCTGAAGAGGCTCAAGAAGCTCGCAACAAAGATGTAAGAAGGTTTAGGATTGGCCACACAAGGAAGAATTCACGTGTAAATACAAATTACGATTTAATGGCTATGCTGTTAATAACTTCAGATCCAGTTATAAATGAATATAGAGTGATACCACAAAAAAAAGGAAATTACCAAAAGGTGTATTAGACCTAATTATATTGACCGGAATTCCGTATTGACCGGAATTCCGAAATCAGTATTGTCCGGAATTTCCGTCTAATACCACAAATATTTTTAGTTTACAGCGACAGTGATATTATCAAAGAACCATTGTTATGTTGTTTTGTAGTTATGTTTATGGTGTTATACTTATTTAATACTACTGTTACATTTTTTATTTATTATTTAATATTATTATTGCATTTTTTATTTCTTTTTATGTTTGTTTATGTAATTTATATAATATTTTTTACATAAATACTATTTTTAAAGGCTGTATATATGTTAAATCTAATTTCTTGACCTAATACAAAATTTGAATCGGTTTCAAAAATGTGATCTATGATTTTTTCCCACAACTTTCAATTTTCTTAAAATTTCCTTTATATTAACAATCGAGTGCTGAATTGATGATACTTTATCTGTAAGAAATTACATGTAATTAAAAAATTTTTTTCAAAAATTAAAAAAAAAATTTTTGCAATTAAAATTACCATAAACTTAAAAGATTGAGTTCTCCTCTTTACAACGACACCACATACGTTAATATTACTAGCCGCATCTGATGCGTAGGATTTTTTTTCACCTATAATGGCCATCCGTCCCACTGTGCGACGGCTCGTTGCGACGGTCCTCCGCGGCCGAATTAGCTCGTCGCTCCAAGGTTCGCGGGCGGAACGACTCAACTCGCTTTGAAGCATTTTTGGAGCCCGTCAGGGCACAACACTTGTAAATCGAGAGCCGGTTGAAGTGTCTAGAGAAATTTTGCATACGAGTCCGCAAAGAAGTGAGACATTTTATGTCTTTACTTTGCTCCCCCCACCCCTTCCCGCTCCCGCTTTTCTTCCTTTGCTGTCCTATATGATTTGGTCAAGTGTATAGGTCAATTGAGAACATACGTCGTACGTCATACGTCTTACGTCATGTGGAAAGATTTATTTAAGGGCGTCGTCTGGTCAGCAGACGACACTCGCGCGTTGACGTGTGTGAGTGCACACATCGCTATATCACATATACGTACACGAAAATTGTAAGGATCCGGGAGTAGACTTCTGAGATCTTAATAATGCAATGACTGGATTTCTTAGTAGTCAAAATCGCTAGATGAAAGATCAGTCTAGGGTGCTAATTGGTTGAAAAGTCGTACTTCAATTAAAAATTCTGTACGTTTAATTCTACAAAAATCCAAGCCACAGTGAGGTTGACATTCAAATATAGTTCTGACATTTTCCGCTACGAGCGTTGATTTCTGTTTCATCTATGACGTCCTCACTGACGGGCGTGCTGTCAAATATTGCAAATCATAGCTCGTGAACGTAGAAGTACGACTTTTCAGCCAATTAGCACCCTAGACTGATCTTTCATCTAGCGATTTTGACTACTAAGAAATCCAGTCATTGCATTATTAAGATCTCAGAAGTCTACTCCCGGATCCTTACAATTTTCGTGTACGTATATGTGATATAGCGATGTGTGCACTCACACACGTCAACGCGCGAGTGTCGTCTGCTGACCAGACGACGCCCTTAAAACAAAAGTAACCTATCAGATCGAGAGAGAACGCTAGAGCCTATAGCCCGTCTCTCTCGCACTCGCGTGTCTTCGTATCGTATATACAAGTTTCCAAGTTCCCTTATGTACAAGCGTATATTAGTCAGTCGCACAGTGACCACCGTGCAGGTAGCATTGTAGTAAGCCGCTCGGTGCGACACCCCAAAAATAGTGCAATATAGTGAGTGTATCCACAATCGACAGTGCTAGAAAAAGAAGAAATTCAAACGGAAGAATATTCCTCTAAAACAAAATACAGGAGTCTCCTCCTCCTAAGCCATGCGGCTCTTCCGCAGGCAGCCAACTGTCAACAGATCCACCTAAAATGGATGAAACAATACAGAAATTAATAAAAAAAGCGAAGAAAGGGACTCTAAGCAACATAGAAATGGAAACACTTCTATCAAATAAAACAACACCTATGAACAAAAGGAAACTGGCAATTACTCAAAAAAGCCCGCCCAAACTACCAAGAACAACCAGCGACCTCCAACCAAAACCAAAACAGACGGAGCAAAACCAAACGGAAATAGAATCTAATCACACGCACGCCATAATAATCAACGAATTGAAAAGGCAAAACGATCTGCTCGTCAAAATTAATGAGGAGCAAAAATCGCAAATACAGACGCTGCAAGCCAGATTGGACGTGATAGAAGCCAATTCTTCGCAAACATCATCAACCAATCCTCCAACGAAAGTCAGAAAACCCCAGACTCCAGGGCCTACTCTACCAATAAAAAACAACGGGACCTCTACCAAAGTAGCAGACCGACAGACACAGCTACCTGAAATGACGAGGGAAACGCATCAGGAAAACAAACCCCGAGGAACTCAGCAGACCAACCCTACAGACGACCCCACGAACATACCTGCAGCAGAAGGAAGGAAACCAAGGCCGCCCCCAATAATAGTGAAAGACCAAAGTGCCCAAGATACAATTAACCAGATACTATTTAGCGGTATTAAAATAGCAGGTAACTTCCGAACAAAAAAATCCACTCAAACGAGCCATACCCTATACATTGACCTACCCGAAGACTACACAACCATAGTTAACATATTAAAAGAAAAAAACACACAGTTTCACTCCTTCACCCCTAAATACATTAAGTCGCAAACAATCCTACTAAAAAACCTAGAAGGAGATTTCGAAAATGACACGATATTAGAATCACTAAACAACCAAAAAATTAACAATATAGAATTTACGAAAATTAATAGATTTTCAACAAAAAAATCCACCCTCGAAAACAGGAAATTGCCAATCTTCGTAGCACATCTTACACCCGACAGTAACATCAACAACGTCCACCAAATTAAAAAGATCCTCCACCAAACAATATCGTGGGAGAAAATTATTTCAAAAGAAATCACACAATGTTGGAAATGCCAGAGATTAGGCCACTCCTCCACAAACTGTAACCTAGCTTTTAGATGCGTAAAATGCGCGGAATCTCACGAAGTAGGAAACTGTAAACTAACAAACATTCAAGAGAATACAAGTAACTTAAAATGCGCCCTTTGCGGAAACAACGGCCACCCAGCCTCGTACAAAGGTTGTCCCGTCACAAAAAACCACAAACAAAACATACTTACCCAACAAATCAAACAACACGAAACAAATATGAAGAAAATTAACAAGATACAAAAACTGGTAAACCCGCAAATATCATACAGCCAAATAACCTCCAGTACACCCACAAACAAACCAACACAAACTGCACCTAACACATCAATAAAAGTAAACACACCAGACCCCCACCTAAACACACATAGTCCTGAATCCTTTATCCAAACTCCCACAAACCTAAACAACCTACCAACCCACAACCCACCCCCAACCTACAACAACACTCAACTCCAAATAACAGACATACTTCTAGACATAAAAAAACAATTAAACGCTATAAACCAAACCGTCCAAACCAACACAACCAACATATACACTTTATTCCAATTAATACCGACATTCTCGCCACCAACAAATAATGCCTAACAAAACACTAACACAACAAACCCCCACAATCAACATAATAGCACTGAATATAAATTCCCTAATCTCTCAACAAAAAAGAGCAAGCCTTCTACAATTACTCAACAAATACAACCCGGACATAGTACTATTAGGCGAAACAAAACTAAACCATAGACACACAATCACTTACACCAACTACACCATCCATAGATCAGATAGAATAAGCTCAACAAGAGGAGGTGGAACTGCAATATTGATCAAACGTCAAATTAAACACGAAAAAGTACAAATCCCAGCACTAACAAATATCACAGCAATAGAAACAACAATCATCAAAATCGCACTCCCCCAACAAGAAAAACTATACATAATATCAGCCTACGCTCCAGGCAACAACTAAACAAATTTTTTACCGGATCTCGAAAAAATAATAACAAACTTAAACCTAGCAAACCCTAATACATACTACATACTAGCCGGTGAACTAAACGCACGCCACGTAGACTGGAAAAACGCAAAAAACCACCCCAGGGGTGTCCATCTCAAAAACTGGCTAAACTCAAACGCCATAAAGTACAATATACAACTACGCAGTACTGACCTCCCTTCCTATCCTAAAGGCAACTCTTACATTGACCTCTGCCTACACGACGCCAGAATACAATTCCACAACCTAACCAACAACAACAACCTTAAAACAATCCCTTTCGATAGCGATCATAATGCCCTCCAATTCTCCATTTCCATAGACAAAGTAACACACCTCGAAACAAATACAATAAACAACAGACCAAACTTCTCGACCGCAAATTGGCAAAAATTTAAAAAAGTAGCATTAATAGAAATAAAAAACCTAAAAATAGACCACACCAGAAATTGAAGAAACGACGAAATTGACTCTAGTCTCGACAAACTAGAAGACGCGCTCAACACAGCAATAGTAAAATCAATTCATACACACAAAACACCCAACTCCTCAGAAATCTACATCAACAACAAAATCAAAAAACTCCAAAATAGCAAAAAATACCTAATCTCTCAAATACACAAAATAAAAACCTCCCACAATCCTTTCTCTACCAACTCCTTACCTGTATTATCGAAACTCCTAAAAGACACAAAAACAGAAATAGACAAAGAATACCAAAAATCCGTCTCCAACTACTGGGAGACAAAAATAAAACAAATATCAACGAAAGGTCCCCACAACCCGTTCACACATATAAATAACATATTCCGAAAAAAAACCCCAACAACAATTGAAACTCTCACAATTAGCAAAAACAACAACCAAATCTTCAACAAAGCCGAAATAGACCCTACAAAATACAAAACAGACAAAGACAACAACCTTCACATAACAAATACAACAGACAAACTAAACATAATGGGAGCTCACTTTGAAATTACCCACAGCCAAAACAATGATATGGGAAACTCCCAGCTAGAACGCATAGTGCATACACACACCACTGCACTAAAAAACAAATTCACCCAAGAAACCACAAACCACGAAACGATCACCAAATTCACAACCGATTCACCCGCACACAACCCAACACAAAGTAACATTAAAAACTACTTCACATCACAAGCCGACCTCACATCCTTACTGAAAAACCTAAACAATAAGAAATCCTCCAGCCTCGACAATATTCCAAACGCAGTATTAAAAAAACTCCCAGGTAAATTCATATTTCTCTACACTATCCTATTCAACAACGCACTCAACAATAGTTACTTCCCAAAGAAATGGAAAACGGCCAAAACACTAGCGCTTAAAAAGAAAAAGAAAAATGGAAACAAAACAACCGACTACAGGCCAATTAGCCTTCTGCCAAATATCAGTAAAATATTCGAAAAAATCCTCCACACATCCATCCTAGCTCACTGCGACAACCAAAAAATACTATCTCCCTATCAATTCGGATTCCGAAACCATACATCTACACTACACGCCATAAACAAATTCACTTCCGACACATACCAAGCATTAAACACCCACAACTGTATAGGCGCATGTTTAATAGACCTTGAAAAAGCGTTTGACACGGTATGGCTAGATGGTCTATTATACAAATTAATCAAATTCGACTTCCCAGCACACCTAATAAAAATCATATGGAGTATGTTATACAACAGACAATTCATACCACACGAAAACGAAATCAGAGCAACCAAAACATTCACAGTCACAAACGGCCTACAACAAGGCACAGTAACTTCTCCACTTCTATTTAACATTTACACAGCCTCACTCCTAAAACTATTCAATCTTAACACAAATAACTCCCTAAATGCAATAGCCTTTGCAGACGACCTAATCATATACACCGCACACAGAAACTCCTCCACTATACAAAACAGACTACAATCTCTATTCGAAAAAATTAATACATATTTCATTAACTGGAAACTTAAAATAAACTCAGCCAAATGCGAGTCCATACTATTTCGCCCAAAACTAAAAAAATCGAGCTCCGACACACAAAAAAATTGGAAAAAATTTCAGTTAAAAGAAAACAGCAACTCTTCTACCCTAATACCACACAAATCCACTGTCAAATACCTAGGAATAACACTCGACACCAACCTTACATTCTACACTCACATAGACACACAACTAACCAAAGCAAAAAATATGTTCCGAAGCCTCTCCAGACTCTTCTTCTCTAAATATCTAAACAATAGAGTCAAACTACACTGCTACCTACTATTAATCAGACCAGTTATAACATACGCCAGCCCGATATGGTACAACATTCCCAACTACAAAATGGAAAATATTAGAATTTTCGAAAGACATTGCCTCAGAGCATGCCTAAACATGCACCAGAATCTAACTATAAAAAATGCTACAAAAACATCACACTCCTAAATACAGCCAATATCATACGAATCGACAACCACATTCTTAAATTGTGCAGAAACTTTTTCGCTAACTCATCTGAAACACAACACACACAAAACCTAACTAGCTGGTTATTGTTGCTCGCTCGCTTCGCGAGCTCGCGGATGGTGTTATTGTTGCTCGCTCGCTTCGCGAGCTCGCGGGTAGGACTGCTCTTGCGAGAGGGTTAGTGGTACGCATTGCTAGTGAGGCATACAGCTATTAATGGTTTTTTTTTATTTTGTGTGTGACTCTCCACGAGCCACACAAAGAACTTCCCGATTCGTTAGTTGTAAGCGGTAACATTAGCATTAACTGCATAATTAAAAAAAAAAAAGAAATATATATAATTACGTTTGTTTATTTGGTGGAAAATTTCCATCCTCTCTTATAAATTGCATTGTTGAATGAACTTCTTTCGAAAAAAACTAAAAAATCTAAAAAACTGCTTGACCAATATGGACCAAAATCTAATCAGCTCTAAGTTACGACGAGGCACATCCATTGCATCATTCATCATTCTGATCGCATTGTTACTTTTTCAGAAAATGTTAACGAAAAATTTGACACACACACACACACACACGCACGCACGCACGCACGAACGCACACACACACGCACACGCACACGCGCACGCACACGCACACGCAAACACACACACACAAACACACACACATACCGACATTTTGATAAAAATAGTCTAAAATGAATCCAATGACCATGAAACGTGAAGATCTGTTAAAAATTCGATTTTCGATTTTCGGGGTAAAAAAACATTAATAGCTGTATGCCCCACTAGCAATGCGTACCACTAACCCTCTCGAAAGAGCAGTCCTACCCGCGAGCTCGCGAAGCGGGCGAGCAACAATAACCAGCCAGTTTGATTATTGTAAGCGGTAACATTAGCATTAGTTGCATAATTGAAAAAAAAAATTTTTTTTTAATTAAAAAAAATTTTTTTTAACCCTTTGAACTCGAGGCCGTTTTCGCTTGCGCGAACCAGCAACTCGAGACGATTTCGGCCAAATTAGGTGAACATTTTACAGGTACTTCAAAAATATTTAATTTTAAAAAAATTAAAAAAAAAAAATTTCACCAGTTTATTCATTTATATGTCGAAAACAACAAATTTTGATAAATATTACACTCTGTAATTAGTTTTGGTGTGATACTTAGTAAAACAATAGCCAAGATGCATCCTTGCCACTTCACATCGGCCGGGCGCCGTATCGGCACCGCTCGAGTTGCTACTTAACATCGGCCGGACGCCGTATCGGCGCCGCTCGTGTTCAAAGGGTTAAATTTAAAAAAATTTTTTTTACATAAAAATGAAATATATATAATTACGTTTGTTTATTCGGTGGAAAATTTCCATCCTCTCGTATAAATTGCATTCTTGAATGAACTTCTTTCGAAAAAAACTAAAAAATCTAAAAAACTACTTGACCGATATGGACCAAAATCTAATCAGCTCTAAGTTACGACGGGGCGCATCGATTGCATCATTCATCATTCTGATCGCATTGTTACTTTTTCAGAAAACGTTAACGAAAAATTTGATAACATAAAAACGGCCATACGCACACACACACACACACACACACACACACACACACACTAACAATTTGATAAAAATAGTCTAAAATGACTTCAATAACCATGAAACGTGAAGATCTGCTAAAAAATCGATTTTCGATTTTCGGGGTAATTACAGTAACTTCCCTATGAATCGGGAAGTTAATTAATAATCTCCACTCACAACCACAATATATGTTAACCACACTAAACACAGGATACACCCCACCAGAACTGTTCCCATTTTTAGACAAAAATGGATTCATATCTGATACCAACAACATCCCACTAATATATCACATCCAAAGGACAAGCAACACAAAAGCCATAACATACACACCATTATGCATTCCGAACCCACAGAACACCACTAAATATTGCCAACAACTCTCAGATAAAGACAAACACAACACACCTTTCACAGTCGAAAAGTACTGGTGGTTCAACCCGAAATCGGTCCCACGCCTAACACTTCACGAGCCCGGCGTCATAACAATAGTGCACAAATAATAAAACAAAACAATTACGAAACAAAGCGACACAAACGAGCGTTTCAACACGAAAATTCAAACCTAAGAAAAACGAAACGTAACACTTAAATACTGTAAATACTGTACATATCATCAATAACCCCTTGTATATACACCCCACTCCCGCGAATTCTATGTAAATAAGACTAGTTCATAAGCCCCTATTCTTAAGTTTAGTATATAATTTATCTTAAGTACCATAATTTAGCAAGTAAGATATCCAAAGAATGCGTCATTTCCCACCGGCCAATATAGTACCGTTTTGGGCGCACAAATAAACCACAAAACCAAAAACTTTCCAAAGGACACAAAGGGTAGCGTACCTCGCAATAATATTTAGTGCAATAAACTAAGTCTGTTTAAAGCATATTAGCTATAAGACTTTAGATTTTACTCAATAAAACGTTTATATTTTTATACATTTTGTATAACCCAAAAAATGTAATTGTTGGCCATAAATAAAAATGTTGTTTAAAAAGAAAAGAAAGCGTATATTAGCCACGCTCATAGGCCTGTTGCCTGCTACGCGGCTGAGCGGGGTTCGATTCCCCGTGTGGCAACCCTAATCGAGGTAGGTTTTCAGGGGGTGAAACCGACGCGGACTTAATTCTAAGGCCTTTTGCCTTAGAACTAAGTGGAAATTTTAAAATTTCGCCGCGTTTCGGTAGGCGAAACTGGCGCCGCAGGCGATCCCCCCGAAAAATAGATCAAGCCGCATTCGAAATTTTCGTGACACTTTTCGGTAACGCTTTTTCCTGCTATGTGCCAAAGCAAAGACATAAAATGTCAAATAGATCAAACCGAATTCGAAATTTTCGTGACACTTTTTCGTGACACTTTTCGGTAACGCTTTTTCCTGCTATGTGCCAAAGCAAAGACATAAAATGTCAATAACACTTCAATACAGGTCGATTCACTTCCGTACCTCACTGCATGCTGGCTCGCGGAACGCGCGTCAATCCGATCTCTCGCGGGGGTGGTCGGTTCCGTCGGCACGATGTCGCGGACGGGTCGGCGGCGTCGTTCACGTTATCGGACCTCGTGACCCCTCTGCTCGCATCGTCGCGATGGATTCCGGCGGAGAAACACGGCTCACGCCCGTCGGCGTCGTTGTTGCAACGACGCGCGAGCGTGGAAAAATATGAAAAACGGCACGGCGCGTACACGTCGTCGCGACGCTCGCTACACGTGGCCGGTCTCCGGCGATCGCGTCTCGTCGTCTCAGTCACCGTGACTCGGGAACGCAGCGATCTCGGATCGCCGTTTCGGACTCGTTGTTACAACGAGCTCTCGAGGGCGAACATCGGGCGGCGGCTCATGCACGCGGACGTTTTCCATGTCCCGAATTCGTCGCGAATTCTTGCGGCCTCACTCGTATTCGCTGTCGCAACGAATCATGAGGAGCCTCGGTCGGCCGACAGGGTTATCGGTTAACAATATATAATCATGGTCCTGCAAAATTTTCGGGCTTCTGCATCATCTATTTAAGAAATGCGGGACCAAAAAGTGACGCGGGATCCTGCGGGATTGCGGGATTGCATTCCCTAGTGTTAACCCACTGCTGTTCCCATATCGCTCGTACGGGGTAGTGTATTGAGCTACTGGTTGGACATAAACAAATTGAAAATGTTTTTCACTTTGTAAAAGGTGTAATTTTAGGATAAACGCCGTCGACCCTTATTTGAGAATTTTTAAAGAATGTTCAGCAATTTCATAGACCTGAAATAACAAACAATTCAAACCTAACAGTTGTTTATAGTTTATATATAATATTTTGTTTGTACATCGAAGACACATGATGCTAATTAGTCAGTGGGATACGGGAATTAACAGGTCGCCAGAATGATGGCAACAAGTTGTTACAAATTGTGGATTAGATATCTGTGTTTCATTATTATGCTTTCATTTACACAGGAGGTAAGGTACGCATATATTTAATCTTTTTTACATACTTCTTAGCAACGAATTTTTCAATTTCTACTGATAACTTGTGGTTTTTGTAGAAGTTCAATTGATTTTGCATTTTATAAAATTTAAAAAAATTTGAAAAAATGGACTGGTAGACGTATTTAACGAGCATTATACCTAACCGACCCGAAAATTTCACTTATATTGATACAAAATCGATTAAAATTCTACAAAAAACACATGTTATCAGCAAAAGTTGAAAAATCGCTGATAAGAAGTAGGTAAAAAAGATTAAGTGCTCACCTTACCTCCTGTGCAAATGAAAACATAGTAATGGAAAACAGAGATCTAATTTAAGGGTGCGCCGGAGTCAGAAATCACTAGGAATGGCTGTAAAGTGGCACCTCTATCGGCGTCGAGGTGAATTACCACAGGTAAAGTGGCACCTCTATCGGCGTCGAGGTGAATTACCACAGGTAAAGTGGCACCTCTATCGGTGTAGAGGTGAATTACCACAGGTAAAGTGGCACCTCTATCGGCGTCGAGGTGAATTACCACAGGTAAAGTGGCACCTCTATCGGCGTCGAGGTGAATTACCACAGGTAAAGTGGCACCTCTATCGGCGTCGAGGTGAATTACCACAGGTAAAGTGGCACCTCTATCGGCGTCGAGGTGAATTACCACAGGTAAAGTGGCACCTCTATCGGCGTAGAGGAGAACGACAGAGAGATCCTCGTCACTCTTGTTGGGCTGCGACGCGACGGAGAGGGAGATATGTCGCTCGCTCGCAGGAGTGACAAAGACAGAGATTACGAAATGGCTGGATTTTTTGATGCGGTTACTCGGGTTTCATTGAGCGAGGAAGCAATATTTCCTGATGCTCTTTGCATTGAAATGTTCTTCGAATTATTGCGGGGTAGCGTACAGAGGCCTTTTTTGGAAAAAGTGTACAGAAAAAAATATCTTCTATGAAAAAGGACGCAATTATTGTTTATAAAGTTGGAGGGGACAAATCGCAAAAAAGGACTCTGCACGCTACCCCGCAATACTTCAGGGAATATTTCAATACCAAAATTATCCAAAAATATTGCGTTTTCGCTAAATGCAGCCCAAGTAGCCGATCGTTATAGAACCGAACAATTCGTATTTCAACATGGCAGCTTCCCTATCGCGCTTTCCGACTTTCCGCCGTATCGCTGTTGCCGTGTCTCCTGCTGTTCTTTCAGAAACCCATTCATGAACACGCTTTCTCTCCGAGCGTAACTGACCTACGATTGCCTACGATTGAAGTAGGAAGAGGGCAGAGAGATCCTCGTTTCTCCCGTACGGCTGTGATGAAGAGGGATATATGTCGCTCGATCGCAGGAGAGACGAAGACAGAGATTACGAAGTGGATGGATGTTTAGATGCGGCTACTCGGGTTTCATTTAGGGCTGTAACTTTTCCGATGCTTCGAAGCTTCGAAATGTTCGACCTTTGAAGGAAAGTTACATCCCTAGTCTCATTTAGCGAAGAAGCAGTATTTCCTGATGCTCTTTGCGTTTAAATGTTCTCCGAATTATTGCGGTGTCCCGTATAGAGCCCTTTTTTGCAATAAGTGTACAGAAAAAAATTTCTTCTATAAAAAAAGAAGCTATTGTTATTTATAAATGAAATCTTTAATCGTTATTTATAAAGTTTGAGAAGACAAACTTCAAAAAAGGGCTTTGTACGGAACAACGGAATAAAAATAAATTTACAATTATAATAAAATAAAATGTATTGAAAATTAAAAAGAAGTTTAACATAAAAAAAATGAAAGATAATTATTATTAAATTTTCTTGGTGCCATTGCGACGGCCTCCTCTTCCGCTGCTCCCGATGTTGCTGCTGTTGTGGTTATGGTCAGCATGTGGATGAAAAGGTTCTGTAAAAAAGAAATGAAAAATAAGAAATTTACGATCAATTATTGTATTTGTACTGTATGTTACTGTATGTAATTGATAATCAAGTTCACTTTTTTAAATCCAAACCTCCTGTTTTTATTACACGTATTAGAATAGTTGTTGTCGAATTAAAAACGTTTCGATTGAAACATACTTAGTTTTCCTCGTAGTGAAGTTATTTTAAGAAGAAAAAGTTTTGTTGGTGTTAAAACGACTTTCAAGACGTAAAATAAAATATTTAAAAAATTCATCTTTCTATAGACCTTTGAAAATCATAAGAATTTCATTGAAAGTATTTTTTATAAATACGATGGATATGTATCACGAGATATCTCGTGTAACATAAATTTTGGGACACTATGTACATGTCTAGACGTTTAGTAGACGTTTCAAACTGTTCAATTTTTGTTCGAAAAATTTTTTCGTCAGATTATCGGAAACCCTTGAAAAATCGTGAGATCGGACTTCTTTCACCGAAAAAAAGCTGAAAGAAAATTAGATTTTTCCATCTAAATTATGTTGAAATAATGTAATTTTCTTTAGCTTTTTTTCGGTGAAAGAAGTCCGATCTCACGATTTTTCAAGGGTTTCATTTAAAAAAGTAAACCTGATTATAAATTAATTACATTGTCAATTACATATAGAATATACTGAATATGCGAAACTTTAAAAAAAAATTAACTCGAACACGTTACCGATTTTTTTTTGTTTTTAGTTTTTTTTACGGATGAGGGGGAAAATGCCTTACGCACACCCCAGAAGGGGGTAGTGTGGGACTCGGGCTACGGACGGTCCGTACCCATACCCACTAAAAACTTAAACCTCACCCGGGACGGTCAAAGGACCGCCCCTCTAAATAACAATTGTAAAGAACGCTATTTATTGAATTGTTCTTTTCTTTGTCGAAATTATGCGTCTTTTGGCTTCCTGCGCTTCAATTATATATTGCGGTTCCCGAATCTCCATATTTCTCCGTTTTCTAGAGTCAATTATTTCGGGAGGCAAGCAATATTCATAAAAGCGTAGGAGCCGGTTTAACATTTTGTCTTTCCAAAATGCATCGTCACGCTCAACAATTGCAATTTTAATATCAAGAGGCGTCCAGACTGCAAAGATGCAATAACTTCTTTGCGTCACATGTAACTGCCCTTGTATCTGATAATAATATTTGTGATTTTTATTGAGATGACCGTCATCGTTTTTGTCGAAAACACGATGGAGGTCTGCAACCTTTTTCTCGATTGCAACATCGGGAGTCATTTGGCGCGCCGCGTAAGGGCATTTAATTTCCACGATGTAATCATTTCCAAAAATGTGTTAAGTAACGAATATTTCTTTCAAATATGCAGTAAATATTTATTTCATGTAACGAGAAAAATATTTGTTCTTCTCATTGTACAAGTAATCTTTATGTAATAGCAGAAATAAAATTTTTTTTTTTAAATATCCAGGGAATATTTTATTTTCATCATCGAAAAATATTTATACCAGAATATGCTGGAAGACATACACACATTTTATTTTACGAATGAAATATATGCGTTTCAAATATAAAATAATTGAACGACAAGCGATTTTGCCGAGTAGGACACCCGCGGATGATCGAAATATTAACAAATGGTAGGTGATTGCCCTAGCGAGCGAGTGCGAGAGAGTAAGAGAGCGTGAGTGTGTGAGAGAGAAAGACAGCGTGATAATACATATATCTCCTTGTAGAATGCTTCATTTTTAAAGTTGTAGGCCAAAAATCGTGAAAATCTGCAATTTTTACCATCTTTAAACGTCTATAGCTCATTGCAACGTTAATCAATTTTGACGAAATTATCAGCATATGTTTAATTGACACAGATCTACAAAACGTATTTATTACATTTTCAGTATATGTATGCTCACATGAAAAGGTTGTAAAATGCTAAAAAAGTTTCACATCCTGTAATAAACTAATTGCTCTAGCTTCCAAGAAAAGTTTAAATCGTATAGTACAATATTTAAAAAAAGCTATCGTCTTTTTTAAAGCATTCTCGTAGGTCTATTTCAAATATTTCATCAATTCTTTTTCATTTCTAACTATACAATAATCAGTGGTATTTTTTAAACATTCTTTTACATCGCAACAGGAACAGGGATGAAATTCGACGGTTACAATGTATGCGTGTGCGTCGCGCGGCTATTGTCTTATTGTTAGGAGCTTTCCACTAGTATACATATATATGAAGTCTAACAGTGGGGGAAGGCCCTAAGCGGGAAGATGTCTCGAACAGTGCCGGACAGTGATGGGATTGTTGGCACTTTTCATGCGCATACGCGACGATTCTAGCTTCAGAAGGCCTCAGTCAAGTACGAAGCGGGTATCTTGGCCGCCCGCTAATTTCGTATATCATACTCCCCCACTATTTTCCACCCAATAGTTCCCTACTTTCGGACGTAGACGTAGAAACGGCCCTGACGAAACTCGCGCATGCGCGTGAAAAGCACCAACAATCGCATCACTGGTGCCGGAGCCGTAGGAACTATTTGGCAGTTGTTCTTACACCGCCGCGCCGTCATGGACAATTATCAAATGAACAGTAAGTTTTGTTTGTTTCTACGTTTTGTAGCCTCCTAGAAGTGAGACCTCCACTTGTTGAATTAAATAATCTTAACAGTTTTGCTGCGTTGAGCTGAGTTTGTGCTAAAGTATTACTTTAAATATTCTTATACTTAATAATCATTGTATACTATTTCTGTAATTTGCAGTTCCGGTAATGCTAGTTGAGCGGCAGGTAGTGTTCGTCCCCATGGATATGGGAATACCCATGGGGCCGCCACCGCCACCGCCACCGCCGCAATTAGAAATTGTACTGCAGCCGCCACCACCGCCCCCGCGCACCGCCGCCGGGAGCTGCAGAAGCACCGCCGCCGCCACAAAATGTGGTAAGTTAAAAAACAATTCACATTTTGTGTTGAGACGTTAGACTTGTGTAATGACCCAGATAGCCAAATTCCTCGATTCTGTCCAGGGCACCTATGTCCGTGAGGGCTCGTAACGTTCCCTCGGTAGAAACGTGGTACAAGCTGCCCTCCGCCCAAACCCGGCCCAAACCCACAACAAGCTGCCCTCGGCCCGTTGGTCCTCGTTTCTGCCATGCCAGAAATGATGATTCCACGAAGACCGACGTGCCGAGGGCAGCTCGTACCGCGTTTCTGCCGAGGGAACGTTACGAGCCCTCACGGACATAGGTGCCCTGGGCAGAATCGAGGCACGAGCTGCCCTCGGCACGTCCAAGTGACGTTCGACCCGTAAAAATCCCGATACCTGACCTCGGCACGCCGTGCTCGATTTCTGCCCGAGATTCGCTTGGCTATCTGGGGAACTTTAACAAATTACGTAAAAGAATAAATATTATAATATTATATCGTTTGCAGAGAGAGAGGCGGTGTGTGCAAAATGCACGCCGGCGGCAGACTCTTACAGAGGCCCGGCAGGAGGTGCGGCGGTTGCAGCAGTTGATGCTGCAACAACAACAGCAGCAGCAACAGCCACAGCAGCAGCAGCAGCAACGGCAACAACAACCGCGGCAGCAGCAGCAGCGGCAACAACAACCGCAGCAGCAGCAGCAGCAGCAGCAGCAGCGGCAGCGGCAGCGGCAACAACAGCAACAACAATATTTCTGTGGCCGTGACCGTGGCCACAGAAATATAACCAAAATTATACATTACAACCAATATTTTTAAAATTTAAATAAATATTTTTATACCACCTTATTTATAGTTACATTTCTTTATATTTTAAAACATTCCCTGAACTATTGCGGGGTAGCGTACAGAGTCCTTTTTTGCGATTTGTCCCCTCCAACTTTATATACAATAATTGCGTCCTTTTTCATAGAAGATATTCTTTTCTGTACACTTTTTCCAAAAAAGGCCTCTGTACGCTACCCCGCAATAATTCGAAGAACATTTCAATGCAAAGAGCATCAGGCAATATTGCTTCCTCGCTAAATGAATCCTGAGTGGGTTTATCGAAAAATCCAGCCATTTCGTAATCTCTATCTTTGTCTCTCCTGCGGGCGATATTCTCCCTCTCCGTCACATCTCTGCAGAAGAGACAAAGATCTGTCTATCCTGGTCATGAGGTTCCTGGTGTTTGCCGCAACTGGCGCTGTAGTCGCCTCTAAATTCCCACGTCGCGTCGCTCCGGCGCAGCCTTAAATTACATTACAGCTATACACAGCCCACAAGTAGCGTCAGCGCCGATAGCGGCTATTCGTCGGACGCTCACGAGAGTTGAAGTGTTTCATGCTTTAAAAGTGACTCTGAACGTTCAAATGTTTCATTATGTTTATTTTTCATCTGTTCCATTAATGGTTGTACGATATAATTTCAAATCAGTGGGTCATCGAATCATTTCAACGATGATTTCTTTGGTTTTTTCACAGAAATTGATTCTTTGAAAAATCCCGAGGTCGTAGACAAATTTTGTGACCCGATTTTAAATTAGCGTGAAAAAATCGACAGGGAATGATGCGCAGCATGTTCTGGAAAAACTTTTTCCGCCCGCGGTCTTCGAGAAAACACATTTTTCTTGAAATTGTGCAAGTTTAACGAATTATTTCAGGGTTAAAAAACGTTTGTACCACAATCTCGAAAATTATTCCGTATTCTGCAAAGTTTCTGCTTTAATTTAAAAAAAATTCAATTGCTCTATCCCATTTCTATCGAAAGTTCTTTGATTTTGACACAGATTTTATCGATTTTACCAACTGTGCGTCGTCGCCATATTGCTTCTACTTCGCCACGCTACACGCGAATCACAGTTGGGAAAATTATGTAATTAGATACAAATATCGGATAAGGAATTAAAGATACAACATTTGTAATTAGTTACTCGAGGACTTGGATACAAAATTATCTTGTATCCGAAGTTTACATAGATGCTTTTGCATCTGTAGCAGAAATTCGTATCTAATTCAAAGATCCTTTCGGATCCCTCAAGATTCTTTTGCCCAGCTCGAGGCTTGAATGAACACGTTCCGAGGCCTTAGCCCAAAACACATTAGCAAACGCCTACTCATATGGGAGCCGACTGCAGGGGACAGTGCCGAGATTCGTAAATTTCGAGCGCTGATTGACAGCTCGATGCGGTGCGTAACGAATGGAAACGTTTCCAGGGGGTCCCCCAACTCCTTTAGGGAAACTACCGATAGCTATGCTTTAAGACATCATGAGTAGGTAATATACGCGGGTTCTAACACACCACTTATCATTGTGGGCGGATTCCTGCCTTACCGGCATTTTACCTTATAGCGCGAGCATATTTTTGCGGCGTGAGGGGGATTAGCTTATAACGCGACCATATTTTGCGGGGGAGGGGGGGATTTTTTGTTTTCCTGGTATTGACCAGTTCCAGGTATTGCGTATGTTTATAATAATACATCCTGTCGACGGCGCGATATCGGATCACCCAGCTTATCATTTTTTAATGTTTATAATAATACATCCTTTGACCCAGATCTCTGTTCTCACTGACCGGGGGGAGGGGGGATTTTAGTTTTCCTGGTATTGCATCGAAGATCAATTTCCTGGTATTGCGTATGTTTATAATATACGGCGGGCGTCGTGATCGCATCTCTGTTCTCGCCCAGCTTATCGTTTTTTAAATAAGCATCATTTGGCTCTCTCCTTATCGTTTCTCTCCTCGTCTCGTTCGTAACAGCAACACCGCGGAGTCGCGATATCTGACGACATCTATTTTGTCTTTTCATTATCGTTTCTTTGGTGGGAGGGGAGGAGGGTGGAAGGTATCAATGAATAAATAGGGCACGGTGGACCGCGAACGCGGTCATACGGGTCGTAAACGTTTACCGCGCTAAAGTTATTCGAATTCACAATTATAAATGGCCGCTCCAACGTTGAAAAATTTAGCTTGGGCTCACGTTATAAATTCATATTTGAGCGATCATTTCTCCATCGAGCAGAAATCGATGGTGGAACGTTTAATGCGAAACGACGCAACGAGTCGTGTATGTTTCGCTTACACGAAAAGATTTAGCCAAGTTGTCGCGCAATGGCCGGCTATCGATTCTCCATCGGCGATATTTGACATCATCGAAACGGGCGAACGTTGCATCGTTGGTTGCGAAGTATAATTATATTTTGAGAACTTTTCCGGTGCCGAGTTGTCCAAGCCTCGAGACACATCGAGTTTTTCGATCAGTTCTCACTATTAGCGCGATCCAAAGTGCCATCGTCCGGGGACGGTTCTGTTTACTCTCATTTTTGAGAACTTTTCCGGGGTCGAGTTGTTCAAGTCTCGAGACACATCGGATTTTCGACCAGTTCTCACGATTGGCACGGTCCAAAGTGGCCATCGTCCGGGGACGGTTCTGTTCACTCTCAAGCGTCCCTATTCAGGGCGACCAGGTCATACCATAAATCCTTCCAATCTTAAGTATCGTCTCGACATCGGTCGAGGATTTGTTTGAAATACGTTGACGCTACATGGATCCCACGATTAGCGTCGATTAATACGTATACATTCGTGAACGGAGATTTCAAGGAGCGTCTTGAGGGAGAGATTTCACCCCCATTTTTCCGGGGAGGGGATACATGCATAAAAGAACAGGCTGCTGTCGACGCTCTGCTCAATTTCGAAAATGTTCGTCAACGTAACGGTACCTAAAAACTATGTGGTAGACGAGAATCTATCGCTGAGGGAAGCGATGGAGGCAATTGTAAGTATAAAGAAATATTATATATATATATATAACTTTATTTGATCCCCTCGGGGTTACAAATACATAACTACATCTCCCTTCTTCTCCTCAAATCGCCTCTACCGCTCTTACACTCTAACCTTATATCTAACTTATATACTACTTACTACTAACCTTAGCCTACTATACAGAGAGAGAGTGAAACGTATTTTACAAAAGCTTACTTCTAACTTATCAACTATTTATATAAATATCTTATTTACAAATTTACATTTTTCCTTTCCAATCCCCCTTCCCATATCCCCTATCCTATCTCCATCCCTACCCTTCGGACTTCCTTTTTCGGTTACTCCTCTTTCACTCCAATCATCTTTTTTGAACCCTCTCTCCATTCGTCCAACATCCTTAAACTTTCCTCCCCTCTTCCCTCTTCATCCAACACTTCCATCATCCATTCATGCCAACCTTTTTCTCCTTTTTCCTCATTCATCATCCAACATACCTCCCATACATGTTCCCATGTCTCATTTTCCCACCCACACACTCTGCATTTTCTCGATCCTTCATTCAACCAAAATCTCTCCCCCCTCATTTCGTTCCCTAATCTATAACTAGCCATTCTTTGCCATCTTTTCTCCCCCCAACCTTTCTTCAAATAACCCGGTAACCCCTCCCCTTTTATCATCGCATACCAGCTATTATATTTTGCACTCTTTATCCTTTCCCATCTCTCGTTTTCCTGCATCTCCTTTTCCTTTTTCACTATTTCTTCGCTCACACTATCCCTCTTCTCCTCTATCATAGTATTCATTTCCTCATCTGACCATCCCCTCTCCTCAAAGAACTCCCTCCTTTCCTTCTCCCACCCATCCCTGTTTCCCCCCCCTCTTATCCCTTTTTCTCACCTCCTCCCAACACAACCTTGCCAACTCTCCTCCTTTTCCATCTGCTAGCTTTTTTTCGTATCCCCACGCCCTTAAACCCGCCCTTCCCCTTAGCAATTCCCTTTGCATTTCCTCTCTTATCATATATCCCGGTGTGTGTTTCCCTACCCCCAGTACCCATTTTAAATACCTCTCCTGCATCCTTTCCATCCCTTCCCTCTCCTTCCACCCCCAAATTTCCACTCCGTAGCTCATTACTGACCATACCAGTTTGTCAAAGAGCCAAATCCTCCTACCCCAGTCCTTACCAAACTTCCTTTTCCCTATCCCCCATACCTTCCCCATCATCGCCGCCCCTTTCCTCATCCTTTCTTCCACTTGGGCCTTCTGCCCCCCGTCTCTTGTTACCGAATACCCTAAATATTTGTATTCCCCTACTTCCTCTATCACCTTTCCTTTCCATCGCCATGTCATTTTCTTCCATCTTCCACCACCCCTCCTACACCTCATCATTTTCGATTTATCCGCATTCAATTGTAACTTCTTCCTTTCCAAATACTTCTCTAAAACCCCTAGCATCCCTCTCATCCCGTCCTCTTCTTCCGCTATCATAGCTACGTCATCCGCGTATGCAAGTGTATACACTTTTCTATCTCCTAATTTAACCCCTCCCCATCCCCCCTTCTTTAGTTCTTCATCCATATCCGCCAGTAATAGAGTAAACAAAAGAGGGCTTAAAGGACACCCCTGCCTTACCCCCCTTACCGTCCAGAAGCCTTCTCCCTCTTCTTCTCCTACCCTCACCTTACATTTAGTTTCCCTCAATAACTCCTCGCACCTCCCCACTAGCCCTTCCCTAACCCCTCTTTTCCTCAAGGCCTCCATCAAAACTTGTCGGTCCACCGAATCGAATGCAGCCTTCAAATCTATAAACATTACAATCATCTTTCTCTCTTTTTTTTTGACCTGCCTGTTAATCAAATAATTTAAGACATATATATTGTCTATACAACCCAACCCCCTCCTGAAGCCCGTCTGGCTTGCAGGCAGCAACCCCTTCCCCTCCACCTCTTCTCTCATTCTTTCTGCCAACACCGCCGCATATATTTTATATGCCGTCTGTGTCAGCGTAACTCCCCTATAATTCTTCACCTCCCTGCTATCTCCTTTTTTCGTTATTGGCACCACTACCCCCTCATTCCATTCCTCTGGCCAGCCTTCCCCTCTCCATATCGCATTGCACACCCTCCATAGCCACTCTTCTACCTCTCTTCCTCCGTACTTCCATACCTCATTTGGAATTCCATCCCCACCCGCTGCTTTCCCATCTTTTAACCCCTTCACTACCCTCCTGAATTCCCCTATCTCTATTTCCTTCTCCTCATCACTACCTCTTCCCACCATTCCTCCCCTTCTTACTCTCCATTCTACCCCTCCCAGTAACCCTCTAAAATGTTCTTCCCATTCCTCCATTCTTATTCTTTCGTCTATATTCCCTCTGTTTTTTCTTTCCCTATTCACTATCATCCACGCCTGGCTTTCCGTTCTTATACCCTCTACTTCTTTTTCCCAAAATTCCCTCTCCTTTTCCTTTTTCTCTTCACATAACCTTTGATATGCTCTCTTCCTTATCTTATATTCTGTTCCCTCCCCTCCCTTCCTTCTCCACTTCCTTAATTCCTCCCTCGTTTTCTTCTTCTCTTCCCAGCACTCCTCATCCCACCATCCTTTTCTTTTCACCTTTTTCTTTTTCCCCATCTCTCCCAGCACTTCCTTTATATTCTCTTTCAACACTTCCCACCCTTCTTGACTCTCCCTCTCACTCCTAGTTCTCCTCCCAAATATCTCACTAAATTCCTTCATTTCCTCTTCCGCCCATCTTCTCACTCCTTTCTTTTCCTTTTTTCCTCTACCCTCCCTATCTCTTTTCCCTCCCTTACCCCCTTTTATCCACACTCTTATGGGCAAGTGATCCGAATCTTTATTATCTCCTATTTGCATCTTTTCCACTCCTTCTCTAGTATCCTCATTTCCCAGCACATAATCTATCACTGAGTTTCCTCTGCATCCGACATACGTCCATTCCCCTTCTTCGTCTCCCTTCGTGTTTCCATTCAAAATTCCCCACCCTCTTTCTTCCAGATATTTACACAACTTCCTCCCCTCCCCGTTTACTTTCTCGTCCCTTGACTTCCTGGTCCCCCATCTCCCTTCCTCTTCTTCTCCTTCAACTTCTCCCCCTTCTCTTCCTGTTCTTGCATTTAAATCTCCCCCTATAATCACCCTTACATCTTTTTCTCTCCCCCCTATCCATTCTTCCAGATCTTCCATCTTCTTTTCCAAGTCCCTGTTCACGTACACCCCTATCACCCTCCACCATCCCTCTCCTAGCTTCACCTTTATCGTCATTATGCCTTCCCCTCTTTCTGTTACACCTCTTTCCCTCTCTATCTCTTCCCTTATTCCTATTAACATACCCCCCCTAGCCCTCCCCTTTTTTTCCACTTTCTTCGCCCACTGCACTTCCCAGATAAATCCTCTCGGGAGCCTCCTCCTTATTCCATTCCATCCCCTCTCTTCCACCCACGTTTCCATTAATAGTATTACGTCACTTTCTTCTAGCCCTTTCCAGAACTCCTCGTCCTTATTTCTCAGCCCTGCTACATTCCAAAACACAACCCTGTATTCTGCGTTCCTCTTCCTCCCCCTTCTTCCATTTCCCTCCTCCTCCCTTTCCTCCCTTACTCGTTTCCCGACTCCTCAAACCATTTCTCCTCTATTTCATCCCACTTCCTCAATTTTCCGTTTATCCACATTTTCAAATAACCCACTTGTACCTTATTCCCTTTTAACCTTTCCTTCTCCGCCTCCCTTTCTATTTTCCACCTTGCCCTTCTCTCCTCTTCCGTCATATCATCATCTATCTTTATTCTCATTCCTCTTAGCTTTCTCTTACCCTCCATAACTTTTCTTTTTCCTTCCCTGTCCGCCATTTTCACTAGTACCATCCCCTTTCCGTCTTTTTCTATCTTCCCTATTCTTATCACTTCCTTAATTCCCTCATTTTTCACTTCCATCTTTTCCCATATTTTCTTTACTTCCTCCTTTAATTCACTTTCTTCTACTTTTATCCCCCTTATCACTAAATTATTCCTCTTCTCCTCTCTTTCCTTCTTATCATGTTTAATTTCTAACCTCCTTAATCTAATTTTGTTCTCCTCCACTATTTCATTTCCTATCCACCCTCTCTCCTTCCCTTCTTTTTCCCATCTCTCCCTCTCACTTATCCACCCTTCTACCTTTTCTATCTTGCCTTCTATCCCTGCCATTCTTTTTTCCATATTTTCCCTCCTTATTTCATCTTCCTCCCTCTCCTTCACCCACCTCTCCCTTTCCTCCCTCCATTCTTTCATCATCCTAACCCTGTCCTCCCTTGCCTCTCTCACCTCTTCCATCATCCTATTTCTTTCCTTATTACCCTCCCTCACCTCTTCCCACAACTTCTTTATTTCCTCTAGAAGCATTTTCCAACTTCCATCTTCCCCACTGTCCACTCTTCCTCCCCCCGTCCTCTCCTTCTCCGGCGTCCTCAACACTACAGCGCTTTTTTTAAACACATTCCCTTGCTCTTCATTCTTCTTTTCCTCCTCCCCCCCTTCTTCCCTGTCCCTTTTTCCATACCATATGTTTTCTAAGCTTCTTGTACCATTTACCCCATCTTTTCCCATTCTTTCCAGATTCCTTACCATCCATCCTTTTCCCCTATCCATCTTATCTTTGTCACCAACCTCTTTTGACTTTGCCGCTCTCCTAATTCCCTCTTTCTCTCACTAGCTCGCACCACCTGTCACACCTCTTCTACGTTCCGCGCTAATTTGCCACTGTCTTCCAACCTAACCTCACTAACCTCTTCTCTGCTTCCCTTCACTTTTCTCTACCCGCTCCTCCTTTCTGCCCTTTTCCCTTTCTCTCCTGATACACCCTAACCCCTCTTCACCCTTCTACACTATATTCACCTTTCTCCCTTCGCTTACTCTCCACTCTCACTTATAAATCTCGCTCACACTTTTCACACCTCACTCTCTCACGCAACCGAAACCGGAAGTCCTCAAAAGAAATATTATAATATATTATTTACTGTTATTGATATATATTTTATATTACAATTTTATTTTTCAACAGACATTCAACTCGATGGAGGAGAAAGAGGCATTTATCCGCGGATGGCGGCATGCGATGCGGCGGTATCCCATTGCCGTAGAAGAATGGGACGAGGAGTACGCGGCGGCGATTAAAACGCTATTCATCGATACCGTGAGTATAAATTGATAATTTTATATATTCATTTATTAATTTAAAAATAATAATACTTAATAACATTTTTTTGTTTGTTTACAGGCTCAACAGTGAAGACATTATTATATAATATATAATCTATAGATTTTTAAATTTTGTATTTTTTTTTAATAAAAACTTATATTCATTATTTTACGCTTCAGTTTTTTCAAATTTCATTATCACGTTCGGGCGACGATTCTTTCGCGATTCCACAGATATCCACACCATGAGGACTTGGCGGAATCGTATCCGGATCGACTCCGATCGGCACGTTGCCGCAGTCCAGCCCGCGAACGTATCCGCAGGATCTGGACCAGGAGCGATGTTCCTCCATGGGGTCATCATCATTTTCCCATCAGCACAGACGAACACGGCACTCGAAACATTCGACGCAGTCCACGTCATCCAGAACGACGTGTGAGTAACGCCAATCGCGAAAACTCTCAAATCTGTCGCGTTCGAGACGGTAATCGGGTGGTGGTGGTGTTGCGTGATCGGCTGTTGCAACGGTTCCCTCGGATTTCGCGATCATTTTAATATTCTGTGTAAAAAATCAAAACGTAAAAGGAGGTGTCGCGTTTATGATTTTGACGGGGAAAATTCAAAGACGCGTTTTTATAACTGGCCCGTGTTTTTATAATCGTTAAGCCATGCTCGAAATGTTTGCACTTCGCGCAGACAGCAATGATAGGGTTTCGTTTTAACGTTTCTCGTCGGCTGCCAACAATGAAGTCTACACGGTTCGGCAATTTCGTACACGGGATCTTGAACTAGCACGTCGTATTTCGGACAGTTTAAATCTTCCAAATTTATCGAGTTTATTCGCATTTTTCGAAGCATGTCTCTTTCGAAACATCCACCTTTGTAGGCTACGACGGGATTCGCGTAATCGCGCACAACATTTCGTATAACTTCGACTACGTCGTGCTGTTGGTATTTTTCAAAGCCGAAATCTTTAAATGGAACCCCGTGCACGAAATTGCTGACATACCAGGCAGACTTTTTGTCAGCGTCGGATAAACAACGAAAGTTTTTTCCCAAGCGAAATTCGGAGAGTTCGAACGAGCCGTCGCGACCGATTATGGCTAATTCTTTAAATATAAATTTTTTTTCAACAATGAATCCATCCGCGTCAATGATGTGAGTGATTCGATCCATCTAAATAAATAAAGTTTTCACTGGATCTTTTTGCATCGTTTTTAAAATTTTTTTTCTATACTTACCGTTAAAGAATGCGTGACCGGTCGAACGATTTAATTTAATTGTGCGTGTGCATATATGTATGTAAAATTATTTCTAGAAGATATTTTAAAAAATAAAATTAATCTAGAATATCTCTTTTGTATTTTATTACAAATTCCTTTACAATTCCTTTATAATTCGTATTAATATATTATTAGTTTAGTATGTATTTATGTACGTGTAAATTATTTTGAGGTGTTTTTTAATTTATGTACGTATAAATTATTTTGAGGTGTTTTTTAAAAATAAAATTATTTCATGAATATTTTTCTCATATTTATTGCAAATTCCTTCCTTACAATCCCTTTCTTACAATTCCTACAGAATAAGAAAGTAATTAAAGTAGAGAAATGATAAAGAATATATATTTTTATCGGTATAAGCGGTTTAAGTAATTTTTCTAACAGTATTCGTCAATGGACTGTACTCCACGATGCGGTCGTGTATCATCAAGCAGTAGGCTGTTGTCGATGGAGGGACGTCGGTTCGACATTCGAATTCGATTCGCACGTCGATCGTAGCATTTTTTAGCGCTTCATTTTGTCGAGAACAATCGAGAACGATGAGCGGGCCGTATCGCAGGAAATCCGTGACGTTGAGTAGCGCTTCGCCGTTTCCATAGTACGATTCTTGGAATTTTGCATACATGTCGTAGAACAACGCGTATTTACCTTTCTCGTAATCGATATTTAAATCATCGTACGGATAGGTTTCCGAATTCAAGTAAAGCCGAATATTTGACAATGCGCAATGATCGAATCGCGTAACCGTTTTCGCCAAGTTATTCTTTCGATTGGTTTGCAAAGCGAATATCACGTATCGCGGTTTTTCCATTTGCTGAGACGTTTTTATCGCCCATGTATGCTTCGTAGTCGTCTGTAGTAGAGGATATTCGTACAGATCCCACGATCGAAAACTCATGCCGATCGGTTTATCGCTGTCTAAAATATGTAACATGGACAGCTTGTGTATTTCTTCCAATGCAACGTGTGGCATTCGCCATTGAATTTTGTACAGATCCAGAATAGGTTTCGCGTTCTCGGAAGGACTGTACAACGCGTTCACGTCGGTACGCGAGCGAATCAAAATCAATTCGTGTCGAGCATTTATCACAACGCGTTTGTAGTCTTCGCAGAAGCCTAATAAAACGCTCATAGGCACGCAAAAATTGAAATGTATCGCAGCCGTGTTCGTTGCAGTCAGTCTCCGTCGATCATCGCTATACAGCCAGCCGGCGTTGGACAATGCATCGCTTCTCGTTCTGGACAGACTCACGTAATTCTTGAGAGTTGTCGTCGCACCGGGATTTCTTGACCGATCGATTTCCACTTCGTTCAATTCGTAGCGTATTTCCTCGAACATAAACGCAACGGCATTGTTCTCGAGAGTTGCCGTATCGATGCGTGATTCTCCTACTGCTCCAGCGGCTAATTGAAGTTGTCCCGGCAAACTAAGTTTTCCCTCAACGTATAGGAAGCTTTTACACGGGAGCGTGTACAGGTCTTGTTGTTGAATGGGTATCCTTATCTCATCGCTGTTTTCGAACGTCGTGTTGGCATACGGATTGTACGTGTGCAGTTCAATCTTCGTTGTGCGATTGTCGAAGATCGGCGCTTCGGAGATGTTCAAAATATCGTCGGGCATGTTTTTTCATGATTGGTGTTCGCTCGTAAGATCAGAGGATATTCGATATCGGAGGTGATGGACGACTCGTCAACATTTTTTGGAGGATATCGCGCGCATATTTCGCGTCTCAGGTACGCGTTTATCGCCTCCAATTCGTACGAACCGTCGGGTATGACGATCTCCTCGTCTTTTTCGCCGAAATAGAATCGATTGTTTCCGATGTTTGCGCTGATGTTCGGTATCGTGTAATAAGTTTGCAAATCGAGCAACCCCAGCTCGTATTCGCCATTGCTCAGATCTATGGGTGGAAAGTGCTTGGACGACAGTACGCTGCTTCTTCCCGACAACGTGAACGTAAATGAATTTTTCGAATGCATCGTACGGAGTACAGAGAGAGAGAGAATTTATAACGTGGTTTCTCGGAGAAACTTCACACACAATTGTCCACACACGTTTTCGTCGTAGTTTTGAAAACGTTCGTGGTTATACAAGATGATCGCGTTCGCACCGAAATAGCGAATCAACTCGATTGGCGGTCGAAGATTTCCAAAACTATCAAAATATTTGACACGCGAGCCGTGTTTTATATAGGCGACCCAGTGCGTCCCCGGCCTACGACTATTATCTAGATTGACTATACCTCGCTCGTTTATCCACGCGCGTGGCGGGAAATCGTCACGCATAAAAACTCCGCGAAAGTATGGTAACCCTTTACAGATGCCGATCAATTCGACATCTGTCGTCGTGTTGTCTTTCTTCGTTGTTTTTTTTTCTTCTCTCCCCCTCTTCAAACCTTTCCCATGCTTATACGGTGCGAGACGTAACCCGCGACCCTCCATGACTTGATTGTGTCGCTCCGCTTCTTGCAATTGTTTCTTCGCAGCTTTTGCATCGTTTATAATGTCACGTCCGGTGGTCCTATCATAAATAATAATTAATAAACTTAATCATATATTTCTTTTCTTATTTGTTTTATTAATTTTAAAATATTTTGTTTTTCCTCTTCATTGAGATGATCAAGTCGTAATTGTTCCAATACATCCTCGAGTCGATTGCGACAACTTGCTGTTGCTACTTGACGAGTGTTGACACTGTTGACTGACTGCTCTGTAATCTCTTCGAATGGCTCCAGTTTCACCATGGGTATGGCAAGGACGTAGTCTTTCAATGTCGCATTCGTCACTCGTATATGAGCTCTCCCTTTAGAATTAGTGACCACTGTTTCTCCAATAAATATTCCTTTTTCCTCAGGAATTTGAGGACTATAACCTTGTTGTAATTCTGGATTGATTATATTTACTGTGAGTGGAATAGATGTTCCCTTTGGAACTGTTATCTGCTGTTCTTCGAAAAATGGTATATATGTAGTTCCCCATTTTACATGTTTCGCGGAATAGTCAACTTTTGCTTGATGATTTAATAAGAATTCGGATCCTAATATTCCGTTTTGATCTATTGATATTCGGTTGTTATCAACATGGAATAATACTGGATGACCTGCTATCCTGATTGATGCCGTCCCTAGGGTGGCCAGGACTTCGGTCGAGATTCCTCGAATATGAATAGCATTATTTGTATCGATGTCCGCAGTTTTTGGGACCATGAATTCTTTAATGAGGTTGACTTCCGAACCTGAGTCCACTAAGAGAGTTATTAATCCTTGAAGATCTGGTGATGTGATCACTATTTTGGGAGTGTTTACAGTTGAATTTAATTGAATATTGATAACCCGTCGAGGTTGAATTCTTCTTCCTCCGTCTTTGACTCCTTGATCTTCACTTCCTTGGAATGACTCGTTCCTGGAGAGTCGTCCTGTTTGGTTGTCATAGCTTCCATTGTGGGTGAAATCTTCGGTGAAGATGTATTGATTGTCATTATTGATTGACGCTCCTTGAAATTCCCTCCCTTGGGCGCGCCACGGTTCCCTGGGGAGAACTTCTCGTTTCCCGATTTTTGTTGAGAATAAGGAACTATTTCACCTGATTTTACCTTAGCTTTAAATTTATAACATTCTTTAATTGTATGACCCAGTTTTTTACAGTAATTACAAGTGACAGGTGGATTATTTATTTCTGCCTGCCTATTGGATCTTGGATTGTTTTCGCCGTTGCTTCTACCGTTGTTGTTAGAAGGATTGGATCGCCAGTGTGCTCCCGTATTATAATCTTGCCTCGGTGGCTGTTGATATTTGTTCCAAGCGGTTTGATAGCGATATTGTGACTGAGACTGATTTCATCGGTTTCTAAGATTAAGTTGGAATGGTCTCATCCGTTCCTCCTCTTTTTGTATTTGTTTTGAAATTTTAATTGCATTGGCGTATGTGTCTTCTAAATCTCGAATGCTTTCTTGTTGTACTCTGACACGAATTTCAGATGATAATCCATTCAGAAATGCGGCTAATGTATCAGAGTCGATATTTGTTTGTACATCGTCAGATAATACCCCATATTGAGTACGTTCTTCATCCATGATTGCTAATCTTAAATCTTGTACGCGGCTTATGTAGTCTAACATACTCTCATTGGGTTTTTTAAATATATTAGCTAACTCACCCTTAAACTGGTTAAGTGTTTTGTGTTCCCCAAAAATAATTTTAATTTTTGTTCCAAAATCTTCCACTGTTTCAATATTCGAGTTTTCAATGGCCATAAACGCATGTCCTCTAAGTTTATTTGTAAGTAATTTAACTAGATATGGTTCCTGACTTGCTGGAAACATGGATTTTGCTCTTTCACATGCTCTTAAAAATTGATATACTGAGGGCTTATGACCATCGAATACTGGTACAGTCTGTAACGCGTCTTTAATTTTAATCGGGTTTACAGTCTGTGTCTGGTCGGAAGTTACATGTTGCTGTATTTGTGTCGGTTGTTCGGTCTTTTTCGGTTGGGTTAGTGATCGTAATGTATCCTGTATTAGTACAATTTGTTCATTGAATTCTCTAAATTTAGGACCAAGTTCTGCTACAAATTTATTACTTTCTTGAGCCCTTTTTATTTCATCAATAGCTTGTTTTAATACTTGTGCATGAATGTTAATATCGATTTCTTCACCACCAGATGCCATTGTTAAATTTTAAAAAAAACTAACGTTTATGATAACAAAATCAAATCAAATCAAATCCTCAATTCCTGCGTTCTATCCCACCACGCTGTCACCAAATTTATTTTTGTTACGTCCTTGTTGGGACGTTTTTAGAGAAATTAAAGAGTTAAAGATTTTAATAGGAGATATAACGCAGTTTTAAACCTACCTGCATTCACCGGCTTCGGTTCGGGTAATTGATGGCCTCCGGTGGCATATAGGTAAGAGGTACCTGGTTTTGGCTAGCAAACAACCTTTTCATAACTAGGTTGAAGCCTTTAGCTCTGTTTGTTAAAGCTTCATCGATAGCTGCATGGATTTCTGTCTGAGGAATAAGAACAGCATTAGCTGGCAATGCTTTTGCAGCCCTAGGCCAATCAGCCCTCTCCACTCTCAGTTGGGCTGCCTCGCTGCCCAAGGCATCTTGCCTGTCATTGTCATCTGCAGCGGCTGCTCCTGCTGGTTCTCCTCCTGCGGTTGGGGGTGGGACATGGAAGATAGTCTCGCCGATAACTTTATATTGGTTCCTTCGGTTGCCCCGGGTATTCAGATAGATCTCATTGATGTCCATATCTACCCCGGTCCTTTCTTTAGTAATATTATGAAGTAAACCGGCTAACAATCCTATGTAGTTCGCTGCAAAATATATCTTATAAACTTTTCTTAATTCGATCGCTCGCAGTACGGTATAAAATACAATAATTCAATATTCAATATAATATTTGATATAATAATTGGTTACAATTCTCGCACAAAATTAATAAAACAAATAAGAAAAGAAATATATGATTAAGTTTATTAATTATTATTTATGATAGGACCACCGGACGTGACAATAACTTTGACTACTCCCGCGGCACCACCCGTCAATGCTCCTATGGCCTACAAAGCAGGCAACAACAACGGCAGAAAACAACCGCGTTTGGCGATCGGGAGAATTCGTTTTCCCGTTTTCTTTTTTCACTTTTCACCTTTTTTCTTTATCAAACCCATGCCCAATTTCGTTTTAGCTTTCATGGCTGCCAACACTGCAGCCGCGGACACTTTCTCTCCCAACGCAGCGTCTCCGGACGTTAGTCGATGCAGCGCTCGATCCGCCAAAACGCGATCGGCCGCGTGACGATTTCCAAGATCCTTGCACCGCGAATACGCTATATCGTGCTCGCGACAGGACGCATCCAACGGATTGATTCCCCGATCCCCACGAGCTAATCGCTTGGACAGTTTCGTACCGGGGCCGCAGAATTGATAACTAGGTATATGCAATTCGAACGGTAACGCGTTTATAGCTCTGTTTAAAATCCCCTTACCCGTATGCGTACCGATACGTCGCGTCGACCGTAGCATTTTTTAGCGCTTCATTTTGTCGAGAACAATCGAGAACGATGAGCGGGCCGTATCACAGGAAATCCGTGACGTTGAGTAGCGCTTCGCCGTTTCCATAGTACGATTCTTGGAATTTTGCATACATGTCGTAGAACAACGCGTATTTACCTTTCTCGTAATCGATATTTAAATCATCGTACGGATAGGTTTCCGAATTCAAGTAAAGCCGAATATTTGACAATGCGCAATGATCGAATCGCGTAGCCGTTTTCGCCAAGTTATTCTTTCGATTGGTTTGCAAAGCGAATATCACGTATCGCGGTTTTTCCATTTGCTGAGACGTTTTTATCGCCCATGTATGCTTGGTAGTCGTCTGTAGTAGAGGATATTCGTACAGATCCCACGATCGAAAACTCATACCGATCGGTTTATCGCTGTCTAAAATATGCAACATGGACAGCTTGTGTATTTCTTCCAATGCGACGTGTGGCATTCGCCATTGAATTTTGTACAGATCCAGAATAGGTTTCGCGTTCTCGGAAGGGCTGTACAACGCGTTCACGTCGGTACGCGAGCGAATCAAAATCAATTCGTGTCGAACATTTATCACAACGCGTTTGTAGTCTTCGCAGAAGCCTAATAAAACGCTCATAGGCACGCAAAAATTGAAATGTATCGCAGCCGTGTCCGTTGCAGTCAGTTTCCGCTGATCATTGCCATACAACCAGCCAGCGTTGGACAATGCATCGCTTCTCGTTCTGGACAGACTCACGTAATTCTTGAGAGTTGTCGTCGCACCGTGATTTCTTCACCTCGAAAATCAATCAAACGTCTCGATTAATCAACTATGCGTATCGTTAAATCGTCAATTACTCGTGCAACAATCGGAAGGTAATTGACTTTCGCGGGCGTTTCCAACAATTTATACCCTGGTGGTACCTGAGGCGCGAATTCGTGTATCGTGTGAACGAGTTTACCGTTGTCGTACGATCCGGTGGTTACGTTGCATTCCACTCGTACGATATTCACGCTGATGATGTTCACAGGTGCGTTCGCCGTATGCCACGCGTTCGGCAGTAAAACACGATTCATGGAAAATCCGAGGATGGATCCCACGATGCAAGGCTTTGCAAAGTTTATTCGATACTTGCTTATAATTTCACTTTTCATGGTGTTGGTGTTCGCTCGTAAGATCAGAGGATATTCGATATCGGAGGTGATGGACGACTCGTCAACATTGTTTGGAGGATATCGCGCGCATATTTCGCGTCTCAGGTACGCGTTTATCGCCTCCATTTCGTACGAACCGTCGTGTATGACGATCTCCTCATCTTTTTCGCCGAAATAGAATCGATTGTTTCCGATGTTGGCGCTGATGTTCGGTATCGTGTAATAAGTTTGCAAATCGAGCAACTCCAGCTCGTATTCGCCATTGCTCAGATCTATGGGTGGAAAGTGCTTGGACGACAGTACGCTGCTTCTTCCCGACAACGTGAACGTAAATGAATTTTTCGGAGAAACTTCACACACAATTGTCCACACACGCTTTCGTCGTAGTTTTGAAAACGTTCGTGGTTATACAAGATGGTCGCGTTTGCACCGAAATAGCGAATCAACTCGATCGGCGGTCGAAGATTTCCAAAACTATCAAAATATTTGACACGCGAGCCATGTTTTATATAGGCGACCCAGTGCGTCCCCGGCCCACGACTATTATCTAGATTGACTATACCTCGCTCGTTTATCCACGCGCGCGGCGGCAAATCGTCACGCATAAAAACGCCGCGAAAGTATGGTAATCCTTTACAGATGCCGATCAATTCGACATCTGTCGTCGTGTTGTCTTTCTTCGTTGTTTTTTTCTTCTCTTCCCCCCTTCAAACCTTTCCCATGCTTATACGGTGCGAGACGTAACACGCGACTCTCCATGACTTGATTGTGTCGCTCCGCTTCTTGCAATTGTTTCTTCGCAGCTTTTGCATCGTTTATAACTTTGACTACTCCCGCGGCACCACCCGTCAATGCTCCTATGGCCGACAAAGCAGGCAACAACAACGGCAGAAAACTACCGCGTTTGGTGATCGGGAGAATTCGTTTTCCCGTTTTCTTTTTTCTCTTTTCACCTTTTTTCTTTATCAAACCCATGCCCAATTTCGTTTTAGCTTTCATGGCTGCCAACACTGCAGCCGCGGACACTTTCTCTCCCAACGCAGCGTCTCCGGACGTTAGTCGATGCAGCGCTCGATCCGCCAAAACGCGATCGGCCGCGTGACGATTTCCAAGATCCTTGCACCGCGAATACGCTATATCGTGCTCGCGACAGGACGCATCCAACGGATTGATTCCCCGATCCCCACGAGCTAATCGCTTGGACAGTTTCGTACCGGGGCCGCAGAATTGATAACTAGGTATATGCAATTCGAACGGTAACGCGTTTATAGCTCTGTTTAAAATCCCCTTACCCGTATGCGTACCGAGACGTCGTCCCGAACGATGATTCGCGCGCATAAGCTATTTTTTCCGCTCTCTCTCTCTTTTAAAGAAAACGTGGATCCTATTTTCTCTCTCGGAGGGGTGGAGGATGACTGATATCGACAGCGTTCGAGCTCTCGTATAAATACTGCCCACCCACCCTGCTCGTCGAATCAATCAGATCATGCGTTTCGTAAGACAATCTTTGGATATTCGTGTTACAATGTGTCGCGCGTTCGACGATTGCGACGAGACGATGCGAAAACATGGATCACTGTTAGCACGCACTGTACGATGCGTCATAAGCGGCCCGTCAGGATGCGGTAAAACGAACGTTATGATTAGCCTGTTGGAAAGCGTGAACGGACTATGATTCGCAAACGTTTACGTGTACTCGAAATCGTTGAACCAGCCAAAATATAAATACTTGATCAAACTGTTCTCATCCGTGGGGGAGGATGTAGGCTACTTCGCGTTCGCAGATGCACGCCGATGCACGCCCCGATTCGATATTCATCTTCGACGACGTGGTGTGCGACGAGCAGAATATCATGAGAGAGTATTTCGCGATGGGTAGACATTCGCACGTCGATTGCTTCTACCTGGGTCAGTCGTACGCGAGAATACCTAAACATTTAATTCGCGACAATGCCAATATGTTGATTCTGTTCAAACAGGATACCATGAACTTGCGACACATTCATCAGGATCATGTAAATACCGATATGTCGTTCGAGACGTTTAGCGCGTTATGCGCGAATTGTTGGCGAAAGAAGTATGGATTTCTCGTAATCGATAAAGACAGCCCTGCGAATCACGGTCGTTACAGACGTAGATTTAATGAGTTTGTCGTACTGTAACGAGCACAGTTGTTCGGTAAGGGTTGTCGGTGCTGTATCGCGGTTGTAAATCTCTCTCTTGCGCTTCCAATCAAATATGTCGTCCCAAAAGGAAAAGAAGGAGAAGCTGCGAGCTTCGATCGCGAACGAAATAGCGAAGACCAGCGATACCATACGGAAAAAGTATTTGGCGTTGAAAGTTGGGAAAATGGCGACCGAGGAGAATTTGCAAGTGAATTTACGGCCGATCGTCGAACCGTTGAAACAGATAGTTCAAAATACGGCTACTGTTGACCCGAACGACAACGCGGATATCAAGGAAACGCCACCGTCGTCCCCCACCCCGCGAAGAAAAAGAAGATACCCAGATATTGGAGGAACACCACCATCCTCTACGAAGAAAAAGATGGTTGAGATCGAGCTTGCGACGACGGTACCGCAACAGGATATCTTCGAGTCATCGAGCCCGGCATCTTTGAAAATTTCGATGCGCGATATTTTTGAAAATCCTGAAACTCATCGAGAGGAAAATCAACATCTATCCGAGAATTTAGGACCGTTGGCACGCGAGTATTTAAAAAAATTTTTCACCGGACCATCGATAAAATTTGACAACGTGTACGGAGTATATCCCCAAGACGATAAGCTGATGCTGGGAAATTCCACGTTCGACGTGGGCAGCAACGATGACGTCATCGTTGACGGGGTACGGTACGCGGGGACTCGCGGTCTTTACGAATTGATATTCAATAAACTGCCTGATGAGCGGCTGTACACCGAGGACGATAAGAACGCGTACAAAAAAATTCTCACTCTTACGAATGCGCATCGACGCGGGAATCAGCTAAAGGGAAACAGAGGTTACAAGTATAAGAAAATTATAGGGCCGTTGTTTTCGTCGCGAGGTGGACGAGGGATTAATCTTCCAACTTTTATACGCGTGACGGATCATCCAATCGATTACGTGCATTGGGACGATCCGAACGAACTCGTCGATCGTCTGAAATTGTTAACCGCTTCGAAGTACGCCGGCCATTCCAACCATGACAATGAAATAATGTCGATAATCGAGGAACTTCGCGAAGCCGGTATAATTATAAATTAAAGCGCGCGCGGGTTCGTCAAGTCAGAGACGAATGAAATGTCGATCGATGAAATTGTTACGGTTCGTAAAAATGCGTATTCGTCTTAATTGTTGCGAAACGAATCAAACGATATCCTCGGGAGGAGACGACGACGACGACGACAACGGCAAAAGGTGGAACTTGAAATTTCAAAGTCTAAGGATAAAACTGGATGAGATATTTCAACGAATACTGTGCATCGAAGAGCAGGTAAAACGGTTGTGCAAACGATACGACTTATTGATAACTGAAGAAGAAGAAGAAGAAGAAGAAGAAGACTAACTGGAGCGAATAAAAAATGTCTATCAACAAATTTGGTATGGTGCTCCGAGAAGCGAACAAACACGAGTCGAATGTTTCTCCGATTTTCTATCCCGGCGTTTTTAAAAGTTATGTGCGCGATAACGCTATATGTTTGAACGACGATGCCACATTGTACGACGCGAAACGTATGAGGATCGTACGCGTGGCGAATCCCGAGGCGAACGATCACGCTGCAACCAAACTATACGCGGACACGCTTAACGCGAAGCCCGAATCCGAGATCGTGAAAAAACTGATCAAAGAACTGGAAATCGCTAAAGAAACGATAAAGTCCGAAATACTGGCTACGATACAAGATGCAAACGAAAATATGAAATCAACCGATTCACGCATCGACGAGGCCTTGAAGGAGAAGGTATATGAAGTAATAAGTAATTAATCGTATAAAAGAAACGCGCGGACCGATATTGAGAGATCCATGGATAGATGTACAACAGCCATACTGCGTACCATACAACAGCCGTACCTGTAGCTGTAGCTGTAGCTGTAGCTGTACCTGTAGCTGTACCTGTACCTGTACCTGTACCTGTACTGTGTGGCGCCACGAAAAGTATATATGGGAAACTCGAGAAAGTATACGCGCAGATACGTCGCGTCGAGTAGAGACAGGAAGAGACGTCGCTTTCAACGGCCGAATCAGTCATCAATTATTGGAGACGCGATTAAAAAGCGAATAATCGGATAAGATTACGACAAGAACGACGATGAGTAAAGAAAACGTTGTGGACGAGCTGCACGCTCAGGCGAGATGTTTTTACCCGCGTAGACGCGTGGTCGTGCGAGGATTCGATGATCTTTGGCAAGCCGATATAGTCGACGTTCAAAAATACGCGCGAAACAATCGTGGACATCGATATATTCTCACGATAATCGATGTATTTAGCAAATACGCATGGGCAGTTCCTTTGAAGAGTAAAAATGCGCGCGACGTGTGCAATGCTTTCGCGTTGGCGTTGGAGAAGGATGGTAGAGCCCCGAACAACTTGCAGAACGACATGGGAAAAGAATTCTACAATGAAACGTTTCAAGACTATCTGAAGAGTCGCAACATCAACCTCTATTCCACGTTTAGCCCTATGAAAGCGTCCGTAGTGGAACGTTTCAATCGCACGCTGAAGAACAGCATGTGGAAATTTTTCTCGTTGAGCGGAAAATATCATTGGATCGATGAGCTCCCCACGTTGACCGAGAACTACAATAATTGAAAACATCGTACCATTCGTATGCAACCCGTTGACGTGAACCGTAAAAATGCCGGCCACCTTCTGTCCACCGTGTACCGCAAAGTGAAGATCGCTGGCCGCGCCAAATTTAAGCTCAATGATCGCGTGCGCGTTAGCAAGTTCAAAACCCTATTTGACAAAGGATACACGCCGAACTGGTCAACCGAAATATTCAAGATTATCGCGGTGAAACGAACGAATCCTGTCACATACCTCTTGGTCGACGCGACGGACAAACCCATCGCCGGAGGATTTTACGAATACGAGATACGCGCGACAAAATATCCTGACATATACTTAAAGCAAAATTAAAACGTTTTCGGCGCATTGGTTCGATCAAAAGTTACTATTTACACAATTTGCAAAATAGGCACAATAATTTGTCTCGACGTTTCGATCTCAATTTAGATCATTATCAAAAGAATACCAACAAAATATATATTGTGTCTGTAATGGAAATTAACAAAAATATTAATCATTGCATTTAAGCCAGAACAAAAAATAAATTAAAATAATTTCATACTCACTTGCGTAGTGTAAAGAAAATTGTTTACCATTGCGGTGAATTAGAACACTTTATAAGAAAACATTGGAAATTAAATGGAGAACATTTAAAGAAAATATTAGAAGAGCACGTGTGACTACATGTTGCTGCCTAGGCAGTCACCACAGTAGTGAGGACTGTATAGACAAGCAGACGACTAATGGCCGAAAATGTATCGATTTGCGTCTGAGATCATAATAAGGCGGTAAATTCAAAATTACAATATTTTCCCACTTCCACATATTATACCTAAATCGGTAATAAAAAATGAGCTACATCAATGAATTCGCCACTAAAAACATCTGTAACAATGTTTTAATAATTTTTGTTGTGCATACATATATGTGCACCCACATATATACATATATATACACATATACGCGCACATACATATAAACCCAACCACATGTAACAATGTGTAGGGAACTAAAACAAATTTTGAAAAAATTCATCTGTTTAGTAAGATTTCATCATAATCATTACTGGTTCAGTAATGTTGCGTACAGTTCATGTATCTTTGGTGTTTCATACCGCAGATATACGCTATTATTTCTAATCATATGAAAGGTTTCTAAACTTAGTCTTTTGTATAAATTAGGTTCTCGGTCAATTACTTTTACATTATCAAAATCAAACGGGTTCATTGATGTAGCTCATTGTTTATTACCGATTTAGGTATAATATGTGGAAGTGGGAAAATATTGTAATTTTGAATTTACCGCCTTATTATGATCTCAGACGCAAATCGATACATTTTCGGCCATTAGTCGTCTGCTTGTCTATACAGTCCTCACTACTGTGGTGACTGCCTAGGCAGCAACATGTAGTCACACGTGCTCTTCTAATATTTTCTTTAAATGTTCTCCATTTAATTTCCAATGTTTTCTTATAAAGTGTTCTAATTCACCGCAATGGTAAACAATTTTCTTTACACTACGCAAGTGAGTATGAAATTATTTTAGTTTATTTTTTGTTCTGGCTTAAATGCAATGATTAATATTTTTGTTAATTTCCATTACAGACACAATATATATTTTGTTGGTATTCTCTTGATAATGATCTAAATTGAGATCGAAACGTTGAGACAAATTATTGTGCCTATTTTGCAAATTGTGTAAATAGTAACTTTTGATCGAACCAATGCGCCGAAAACGTTTTAATTTTGCTTAAAGCTTCATACGATCGCTATACTTTAACGGCTGACATATACTTAGTTGAAAAAATATTACGCAGGAAAGGAAATAACGTATACGTAAAACGGTTGGGGATGGACGCGTCGCATAATTCATGGATACCTGAAACGAATATACTTTAATTGTATTTTTCTACTATCCACTACACTTTATATGTAAGAGTTATGTTAATTAATTTTTTCTCTACTTTTAATTATATTCTTTTATTCTATAGGAATTTTGAAAAATGTAATTTGCAATAAAATTTAAATAAACTTCTTGCAGTCTAGTAATGTGTATCGGCTAACTTTCCACCCTCGCCACAAGATGGGCTGATAGCGACGTTGTCCCTATCCTTTCTCGCTAGTACATGATTCGTCAACGATTTGTATATACACAGCCTCAACCACCTACTTCAGCCGAACTAAACTCCCCACCATGACTCAGGAACATACGGATACTTCGATCCCGTTTGAATAATCAAACCGAGTCTGAAGAATTTCGTCTCCTTGAAGAACAACATCACGCTGATCTTCTCGTTCAAGTACGTCCTGCTGTACAGCTTGATGGATCATGTGGTTACGGTTTAAGAATTACACAAACAAAGACCAGGCACCGTTCGTTATCTGAGGGTCGGCATAGATTACGAACGGTGCCTGGGTGATTTTGATACTGTACGCGTGCCGCACGGCATTGTCCTTCCCGTCCCTCAGGCAGCAGCAGACACTCCAAGTCGGCATAGATTATGAACGGTGCCTGGTCTTTGTTTGTGTAATGCGCACGCACACGCACACGCAGACGCACATGCACACGCACACGCAACGCACACGCACACGCACACACACACAACATTAATATTGTTTAACCTATCTATTATGCGCGAACGCCGCGATGATGCCAGCGCACGAAGCCGCCAGTTCGCAATCGATCAACGAACTTTGATCGTAAGATTCGCTGTCGACGATCGCTTTCACGATATTCTTGGCGTCGCTATCCTTCACCGTACCGACGAAATTCATGAATTTAGTGGTCACCGCGGGAACATTGTCGATCAGCCACGAATACATGTTGTACACGCAGTATTCTAGATTGTACAAGTTATTCATAGTTTTTTCCGTGATGTACAGAGCCACGAACTGATTCGACAATTTGACTAGAGTCATATCGTTACGATTAACTATTTGCAACGTTAAATCATCGCTAATTTTCCGACACTGTTTTTGGATAGACGATGAAACTATTAAATCGGAAATATACTCCTTCGTGCGCAACAACTCTGTCCATGCATCCTGGAAAAATGCAATCTCGTTACCGCGGTTATCTCCTATAGCCAGTTCCACGCAAATGTCATCGCCAACGCGCACACCAATCTCGAGATGTTTAAAATAATTCCCGGCGATGGAATATCTTCGGCTCAAGACCCGTGCGCTGCGCAAACTCCTCGGCGATTGCATCATTGATGATCTGGACTGCTGCTGGGAAACCCTGTAACAGATTATAAGAAAATTATACTTTTTCTAAATTTCCTTTTTACAATTTTTTTTTCATCTTTCTACTTACATAGTATTTAGTCTCCTCTTTTTGCGCGGCTCCTCGACGTTTGAGCGCTCGGACGGATGGCGGTTGTACTGCATCTTGCGACGTTTTTAGCGGTCGATCTGAAGCTTGACGCTCGGAATACGTCGTTTTATAGCATGTCCCCCTACCACTTCTATTTACAGATAAGATCAACAATCCCCTCCCCGACAGTTCCAGACTTGCAATAATCTCCCTACCACTTCCTTTTCTTTTACGAGGATAAACAAATGGGGTGACTCAGTTTTTCTTAATCGATGCTGTAATGTCCCCAAGGAAGAGTATCCATAAAATTATTGCAAATATGACGCTTGTCGTCATGCGGACTCAACGCTAATTTCTTTTACGACATCGAATACACCTGATGCCGTACGGACACTATGCGATTACCGGTAACGCTCTTTTCCGTATGATTACGAAGGCATTCGACATAGTCGTCGAAACTTATATCTCGAGCGGTAACGTTTGTCCTGATACCTTTGATCTTTTTAGTATCCCGTTCACCGTGCACGCGAATCGCGTACATTTTCGAACGAAGCCCTACGAACTCAGTCATAATTTTACCGCCGTTCTCATCCGTCATCAAACCGAGTTGTTTATTGTTCGCGATGGGAACGCCGTAAACGTTGTTCGCTGCATAATTACTTGTGTCGTATCGATGGATATCGCGTTTCAACAGGGCCTCGTACGCGTCATCGCAAGCGATCTGGTATATCAGGCTGTCCGTGTCAGTGTACAAAATCTTACAATTTTGCTGGAATTTTGGCTGCATGTACTCGTAATGAAAGTTGTACAAATGAAATTTTGAAATATCTAATATTGACATGCCTACGTAGATTGGTTTGAAAAATTTAACGAGCATTTTTTTCAGCTGAACCGCGACAAAGTCCTCGGAAAACACCGCACAACTGTGAAAATTCGGTCTAGCTATCAATCGTTCGACGCCGTGTCTACCGCTCCATCGAGAAAGTAATTTCACGATCGTATGATTTCGAACGTTCTCCATAGTTTTTCCAAACACGGCATTGTTCATTAATTTGAATAAATTCTTCGAAAAATCATTGGTGGCGTTGGCGCGTAATTTCGTGTTCAAATCGATGTAACCGTGCAACCATCGCGACTGCCTAAACTCTAAAATTCTATGTATTTTCAGCAATTTCAAATTATGTTTCAAACTTTGTTGGAGGTATCGGTAATGTACAACGTATCGTTCCTTATCGCGAAGTGTTGCCATCAACTTTTTCTGCGTACTCGAGTCGGTCGCCGTGTCGTGACTTGGACAAAACGGAAGATCCGCGTGAGCATCGTGAATTTCGCGCGGATACTCTAAATCCACCTCCAAAATGTATCCTACGGGTCTATCTGCCGAAACGGATTCGACGTCGAAATTATCCACGTCCACCCATCGAAAGTCTCTGTGCGGCAGAGGTTGCGACATTGCCCAACCGTACAGATTATTCACGTCGAAATACATTAAGTAGGTGGACGGTTTGGTCGAGTCGTGCGTGGACATATATTTGTTGTTGACGTGCGCATATCTGTGAGAACACTGGCTCAATCCGCCGCGTATTCCCCGCTCCACGAACAAAAGCATGTCAACGTCTGTCAACAGCTCCAATTCGATCTTTGTCATTTTCAACATCACGTCCCACGCGAAACCGGGGAGCGTGTAATAATGCGCCGGATCGAGCTTGTAATTCTCGAGACAGTCGTCGCGAAAATTTTCAAAAACATCCGCCAACAACAGAACATCCAATTTTAAGTACAAATCGCTGTACTGTCCAAGCGTTTGTATAGCGAAACGCGACCAAACCGTATTCGCGTGAATGTAATCGACGTCGGATATCTCGCTGCCGTACAACCGATTGTAAAATGCTTCGCGCGGCGGCAAACACGTGTCGTTTAATTTGTCGTACGACGATAGATAGTCGTACGGAAAGACGCCTTTTCTGGTCAATAGTTTAAAATCGTCGCGAGAAAGATGCGCAAATTCACCTCGTACGATGCGTAATTTACTTTCGTCCAAGTATGACGACAGTTTGTCCAGACTCGAGTTCAAGAACTTGAACGAATCGGTGAAACGTTTTTCGTGAAAGAGATATACTTCTCTTTCGTCAATGGCAACACGTCTATCCGTCCCTCGAACGAGTTTGCTAATTCTTTGATAATAAAATGCGCGTCGTAGCCTGATGGATTATGAAAAACCACCGGTATCACGTACGAATATTGATAGCTTAAATTGCATCCGTTATGAGCCGGACCGCGATACGCGCCCGTGAGATGACAATGATCGTGGACCCTCGTCGCGTCGGAAGTGTCGAACGGTTTCTCGCAGACGTGGCAATGCGTGGCCGTACGATAATTTAACTTTTCCGATTCGGTTAGCGGATTCATCGGTACCGTTTTGTCGAATATCGGCTGTAATTTATGACTGAGTTCGTACAACTTGTTCGCCAACCACACGGCGGATCCCTCTTTATCGCGATAAACCTGATACTCGCACAACGATTCGTCGTATCGGCAATGCATGTAATATCCTATGCTAAACGCGTGGTGATGTTGATACTGTACGCGTGCCGCGCGGTCTTGTCCTTCCCGTCCCTCAGGCAGCAGCAGACACTCCAGGTCGGCATAGATAAGGAACGGTGCCTGTTCTTTGTTCGTGAAGTACTTGAACCGTAGCCACTTGTCTTCTTCCGTTATTGGAAGCATCAGAGCGCAATCGTTCATTCGTTCGCAGTCGACCGTATGAACATCTAATCTCTCCGGCGTGAGAAAATATTGCAAGCACCTGTCGGAAAGGAAAAAATCATGTCTTTCCTTCAAATAATTTAAAAAAAAAATAAATGCAACCTACCGATCGCAAATATACTTCTGATTTTTCTGCTTGCTATGCTACGACGAAACCAATCTTGACAAATTTCGTATGCACGCGAAATGGCCACGCGTCTTTGCAGCATTCTGTAGAAACAGCAATTTGACGTGTCTTCCCTCCCGTTTCTTCTCGGTCAAATGAAGCGTTACGCATTTCTTGCGCTTCCATTCGAACACGTTCACGGAAACGTCGTTTTCTCGTTCAAATTTCGGGATGTCTTTGAACAGCATGGGGGTTTGAAATCCTTCGGTTTATTATTATCCCCCCGAAAAATAGATCAAACCGCATTCGAAATTTTCGTGACACTTTTTCGTGACACTTTTTCCTGCTATGTGCCAAAGCAAAGACATAAAATGTCAAAAAAGCATGCGTCGTCGTTGCTGTTCACGTTCACGACCGCTCTTTTCAGCTGTATCGCTCGAGGTATGCGGCATGCGGCGGTGCAGCCGGCTTGCAACGGTTGATATTTGCTAAAGTTCACGATCAAATGCAGTATCTTCGACAGCGCCCACCCGCTGTCTCGCTCTTGAAACTCCTCCAACGATGTCAAAATTGTAGGCACAACGTCTGTCTGATACCATTGTCGTAGATTGCTCGTACGAAACAACGCAACGTTCCGCGTACCGAAACTTTTCACGGAAACCTCGTTGGCGCGCTGCATGAATTCCGCCTCCAACGTTACGTTAGCTTTCAACGACGAATGCGCGTTTAAAAATTCCGTAACGCGTCCCGTAATTATTCGTTTCGCGTGCTGCAGAAATTGTTTTGGGTCGATGTGCTCGACGTTGATAACGATACCGCTCGATATGCGAGTTTTAAACGCCGACTCGACATTTTCCCAACGAAGCGTCGAGACTCTCGCACCCCTGCGATCGTACAAACCTCTACCGACGCGCGACGAGGAAACACGATGATTCAACGAAACATTTAAAGTCTTCATACGGCACATAGTCGATGTTAAACTAAATTTCTCGCCCATCGACAATTGTTCCTTTGCACAGGATAGATAACTAATGCAACACTGCAAAGACTCGATGTACGAGCGATGCCATTCGCGATACTCGTCCATGGTTTTCACCAGCATTGACATGCGCGTCAAACACTTCAACATGTTTTTGCACGTTTCAATCATCTTGATATCGCACGGTTGTTAACACACATACGGTGAATTCGAATAACTTTAGCGCGGTAAACGTTCACGACCCGTATGACCGCGTTCGCGGTCCACCGCGCCCTATTTATTCATTGATACCTTCCACCCTCCCCTCCCACCAAAGAAACGATAATGAAAAGACAAAACAGATGTCGTCAGATATCGCGACTCCGCCGTGTTGCTGTTACGAACGAGACGAGGAGAGAAACGATAAGGAGAGAACCAAAGGATGCTTATTTAAAAAAATGATGTGATCCGATATCACGACGCCCGCCATCGAAATTATAAACATACGCAATACCAGGGGACTGGACGCAATACCAGGAAAACTAAAAATCCCCCCTCCCCCCGGTCAGTGAGAACGGAGATCTGGGTCAAAGGATGTTTATTTAAAAAATGATGTGAGAATGATATCGCGCCGTGGACAGGATGTATTATTATAAACATACGCAATATCTGGAACTGGTCAATACCAGGAAAACTAAAAATCCCCCCCCTCCCCCCGCAAAATACGGTCGCGTTATAAGATAATCCCCCTCACCTCGCCCCCCGCAAAATATGCTCCCGCTATAAGGTAAAATACCGGTAACGCAGGAATCTGCCCACAATGATAACTGTGAGTTAGAACCCCCGTATATGTCCTACTATTGCTTTTTATTTATTTTCGTTTACTTTGGTATCCCCCAAACAATTTTAACAGAACAAGGTGCAGATTTCATGTCGAATCTCGTTAAAGAAATGAGTAATCTTTTTAAAACAAGGCATATCTCAACTACACCTTACCATCCTCAAACGAACGGAGCCCTCGAAAGATCTCATCTCACCCTGAAAGATTATTATCTTCCCGATTCATAGGGAAGTTACTGTAATTACCCCGAAAATCGAAAATCGATTTTTTAGCAGATCTTCACGTTTCATGGTCATTGGAGTCATTTTAGACTATTTTTATCAAATTATTAGTGTGTGTGTGTGTGTGTGAGTGTGTGTGTGTGTGTGCGCGCGCGTATGGCCGTTTCTATGGTATCAAATTTTTCGTTAACATTTTCTGAAAAAGTAACAACGCGATCAGAATGATGAATGATGCAATCGATGTGCCCCGTCATAACTTAGAGCTGATTAGATTTTGGTCCGTATTCGTCAAGTAGTTTTTTAGATTTTATAGTTTTTTTCGAAAGAGTTCATTCAACAATGCAATTTATACGAGAGGATGGAAATTTTCCACCGAATAAACAAACGTAATTATATATATTTCATTTTTATTTAAAAAAATTTTTTTTAAATTTAACCCTTTGAACTCGAGCGGCGCCGATACGGCGTCCGGCCGATGTGAAGTGGCAACTCGAGCGGCGCCGATACGGCTCCCGGCCGATGTGAAGTGGCAAGGATGCATCTTGGCTATTGTTTTACTAAGTATCACACCAAAACTAATTACAGAGTGTAATATTTATCGAAATTGGTTGTTTTCGACATATAAATGAATAAACTGGTGAATTTTTTTTAAATTCTTTTTAAATTAAATGTTTTTGAAGTATCTGTAAAATGTTCACCTAATTTGACCAAAATCGTCTCGAGTTGCTGGTTCGCGCAAGCGAAAAAGGCCTCGAGTTCAAAGGGTTAAAAAAAATTTTTTTTAATATTTTTTTTAATGTAAAAAAAATTTTTTTAAATATTTTTTTAAATTATGCAACTAATGCTAATGTTACCGCTTACAATAATCAAAAAATATCACAATGCAAGAATGAGTTATTCATCTCTGCTGCCGAGAATACATCTTGAATTATATAAAATAGTTCTGTCACGCTAAAACACCGAGCGGTTGCCTACTGAAGGGGAACCGAAAATTGAGAAGCGGGTTGCCTACTGAGGGGGAACCGAAAACTGAGCGACGTGACAGTGTGTATCTTTCAGAGAGGGAGAGAGAGCGGGAGAGAGAGAGAGAGAGCGGGAGAGGGAGAGAGAGAGATCGATAGATAGAGAGAGAGAGCGAGAGAGAGAGCGGGAGATAGAGAGCGAGACGCCGCGGGGGTTGGCGAGCGAAGCTAGCAGGGGGCGGAGCCCCCTAGTATTAATAATAATGTACTGCAATTAACGAATCGGGAAGTTCTTTGTGTGGCTCGTGGAGAGTCACACACAAAATAAAAAAAACCATTAATAGCTGTATGCCCCACTAGCAATGAGTACCACTAACCCTCTCGCAACAACAACCCCACCCGCGAGCTCGCGAAGCGAGCGAGCAACAATAACCAGCTAGTCTTAAACATTACATCAACAAGAAACAGACTGCTTGGGACACTTACATTATCTTCGCAATGTTTAGCTATAATACAGCCGTTCACAAATCCACCCGTTATACGCCGTACGAACTTCTTTTCGGACAAAAGGCCTACTTGCCCTCACCTATAACACAGGATCCAGAATTTCATTACACTTACGACGACTATATCCGATCACTCAAATGCAAACTGAACTCGTCTTTCCAAATCGCACGCGAGAACTTAATTGAGTCAAAGGAACGTAGCAAAAAGTATCATGATAGAATATTAAACCCTATTAAATTTAAAGTTAATGACCTCGTTACTATTAAGAATAATTGCACTAAACCAGGTTTATCAAGAAAACTTACAAGTAATTCTAAAGGACCTTATAAAATTATCCGACTTTTCCCTAATCAAACTGCCGAAATTCAAATTAATCAAAAATTAGTTAGATATCATACCAATCTACTCAAACCCTATTTTTCAGATGAATGAGACAATCTTAATCCTTTTCCTACTCCCACTTCTAACAAGTAGTCTCCATTACTCCCACCATACTTTCGAACAATCTAGCGGAATCTTTTATAATAAAAAGGGAACAGCCCAAATCGCGAATTCAAAATTTACACTACTTTCACATGTAAATAAAACTTATTTAAATGATGCATTTACGATCATTAACACTTATCTCAGTAAAACAAATGAAATCTGCAAATCAACCCTAGAAGATCCAACACGGAAAGGACATATCAGTTTTCATTGTGAACGTACTATCCAGCTAATTGAATCAGAACTATCAGAATGTAGAACAAAACGCGAAATCCTCCAACAATTAACCGAAAAAATGATTATCAGAAAGAAACGTGGTCTATTAAACGGTGTATCATATCTATTGAAATGGGCTTTTGGTACCCCAGATGCTGATGATGCTCAGTTCTATGATGACAGCATTCAAACTTTAATAAATAACAATAAGCAAACGCAAACGTTACTAAAATCCTAAGTTCAAGTGATCACTAATACGATCAGAAACTTCAATAATTCCCTATACAACCTCCGAAGTCAAGAAAAAACAATGAACGAGAACATAGAAAAAATCAACTCCTTTACCGTACAAACAAATTCTTACATTTCACGTTTAGAAATGGAATCTGTAGTGAACCAACAAGTCGCTACTCTGAACATACTAGTAAATGAAATTAACCGCGAACTCTCTAAATATATAGAAGCCATCAACCTGGCTGAACATAATATTGTCTCACCGTTCATCATCACTCCCAAAATGCTATACGAAGAACTAAAAGACTACAATAATGAATTCGAACTCGTTATGAAACCAAATCTTGAAAACATACACGATTTTTATAAATTCATCAAGCTTCACCTAATTGCTGCAAACAATAATATAATATTTGCAATTCAAATTCCACTGGTAATACGAACAAAATTTGACCTTTTTGAACTCATTCCTTTACCAATCCAACATAACGATACTAAATTTTTCTCTTATATAATTCCTCAGAATCAGTATCTCCTCTTATCCCAAAGTAAATCCCAATTTACCTTCCTCAAAGAATTGTCAGATTGCAACAAATATCGACATGAAGAATACATCTGCTATCACCTACACGCTACAGCTACAACCAGCCAACCAATCTGTGAGATTGAGTTACTGTCTCCTCACACCAAAAGGATCCCCTCTACTTGCTTAACGAAAACTATTAAAGCAAGAATAGAAACCTGGAATTACATCGCGAAGAATCAATGGATCTATGTTCTCCACGAACCAACAACGCTAACTATCATGTGTGAAGGAAATCAATCCCATATGGAAGACATCGTTCTAAAAAAGAGCTGTATTATACAGCTTCAACCTCGGTGTAAAGGGTATTCTAACCTATTCACCATCGAGGCTACGCATGAAACTACGAAGAATGCAACCTTTTATGTTCCAAAAATGGATATTTTGCACGACGACTGCTGTATTATAACGCCCCACTCAAAAACAATGGAGACGGCTATCCTAAAGCCGATCCAACTTACAAACATCGACCTCACAGAACTCAAATTCGCCAATAAGAAATTAAATGAATTTGACGAAATTATTACTAAACAAATCAACGAGCCATTTATAATTACTCACACCAAGTGGTACACTATCGCCCTTGGAATAATTGCAGCTTTTTTCATATTATTTATATGTTTCAAATGTTGCCAATATTGCGGATGTTACTACTGGTTACGACGCCTATGTTGCGCAACTTCAGATCCAGGGCACGGAGAGATCAACCCTCCAATAATAAAAAATTTTGTAAACTGTATCTTCGACTCATCACCCTCATCAGATCAATCTACTACATCAACGAATGAAATCATTACATACCCACCAAGGAGAAATACACCAGTCATCATGAATCCAATACCTGAGATGGAAGAAATCGCAGAAACAATCCCTGTAATTCGCATTAGACCGCGTAGAAGCACCACACCTCTTTAGAAAACATGTAAAGAAGTGATTCAATGTAATATGTATAAGTATCTCTAATTCGAGCAATTACCCTAGACTAGTTTTAACTACATTATATTAGATTTAGTTTATATTAGATTAACCCCCGTCAACAATCTTATGGCGGAAGGTGAATTATTGGGTCCCATGGAAATCACCGACACAGGTTTCACCGACAATATTTCACCGACACCAGATTTAACCGACACCAGATTTCACCGACAACGGATTTAACCGACAACGCCTTTCACCGACATTGGATTTGATCGACAACAAATTTGACCGACAACAAATTTGACCGACAACGAACTTGACCGCAACGACTTAAGAGGAACACCTCAGTTAGCGTATTGCTGAAATCAGAATCGCATCGTATTTATGGCGCGTTCTGTGCGAAGGCGACAGCGATAACGCCGTATGGAAGATCGGTTAATTATAAAATCGTCTGTCTTATGGCCTAATGCTTCGACAATAGCAATTATGATACGAAATGCATCACGGTCACTCAGTTTACATTTATCAAGAGTTGCAACGACTTATATGTTAATTATCTGCTGCTTCCCTCTTGATCTTTTCGGTTTACTTGGACCGGGCTCGTTAAAATCAACAGACAGGTCGGACTCATCTATGATGGAATCCTCGAATGCAAGACTTTCTGGTTCATCACTAGCTGTACTAAATTGTGCTAATTCTGTCATGTAAGAACAAAATTACATTTACGATTACAATTTAAGAAATTTAAAATTAGAAATATACACCATATTCACAAATATACATTTACCTTCTACTTGCTCCATCATAACCAATCGCTGTTTCCGTTGCTCTTCTTGTTCTTGTCGCTTTTCTTTCCGCTGTTCCTTTTCCATTAATACTTTATCTGCTCCAATCATTGAGCCTGGTCTTCCTCGTTTTCTTTGATTTGGGAGGAAAAGATTGTCTTCCTCAATCTGGATGATACTTAACGCATCTTTATGAGCGATATCAAAAAGATCGTCTAGTGAGACAACAAATTTACTTTCATTTTCTTTCTGAATTTCAGATCGGCGTTTTTGAGATCGTTGCAACTTTCGCCAAGTTTCGTATAACGTTATTAATTTCGTAATACTGTTGTACGATGTTCTTGTCGGAATACGAGCTTTTTCCCAAAAAACTTCCACTTCTTTTATAACCATTGCGGCACTTGTTCGAAGACCCAATTTCACCTTGCGCAAATTATAAAATAATACACGCACAACTTGTCCGTTACCAGGAAGTTTTACACCAATAATTTGACTTTCGTCATGCCTCAACAAATATAGTTGATCACTATTTCTAGTTTCCATTTTTTGAAATTCACTTGTACGAACTAGAGGTGCTATGTACTTTGAAATAATACTTTATCTCAGACGCGTCTCCCTTTTCGTTATTCGCGACTTCTTTTAAGTCGCCTTTTAAGACAATAGATGCCAATCAGGTAATTTACTCGGTGTTCCGATACCGTAAATATGGGGTACGGAGGATGAAGAGGACGTAGTGAGGAATCAATGAAAATGACGGCCATTCGCTTGCTGATGCAAATCAAGACTGTTCATTTATTAAACAAAAAAAACCATCTCTCCGTGTTCTGTTCTGTCTTATTCGATTGTTTTTGCCACCCGCGCTCCGCGGCACGATGGTCATTTTTTATTCTACAAAAATGCCACACTCGGTCAGTACACAGTACACAGTACACCGCTAGCTCTTACGTAGTGGCGCGACTCTCATGCTGCCGTATATGCGCCCACTTCTACGTTTAGTTGATAAACTTTATATTTTTGGAGGCAATACAGAAATGTAACTATTACATATTTAAGAAATTCTAATTCTATTCACAAGCATTCAGTAATTCTTCCAAAATAGCGGATCACAATCTTACTTCAAATTAACGAGAAATCAAATCTTTATTATTAATAAACATATGAAAAAGTATGTCAAACAAAAGTTGTATTGTTAGTCGAAGTAAATATAATGCTGAAGAAAAAAATTTTTTTTTAAATCCAATTTTCGAAATTTCAAAGTAACGTAATCTTTTTTTACGATAACTTTGTACTTTATTTGCACATAGTTATAGAGCATGAAAAAACAAATTCAGCGATATATAGAAATGTATATTTACGATGTGGTATAATGGAGAAAATCAATTTTCAAGCGCTTTGCGGCACGGGTTTCCATTTTCCGATCGAGCTGAAATTTTGCACATATCACTTTTTCACCAAGTGTCATACTTTAGGGGGGTAAGACCAAAACATTTCGAAAGTCGAAAAATAAGGACGACCCTAATATGTGTGTGTGTGTGTGTGTGTGTGTGTGTGTGTGTGTGTGTGTGTGTGTGGGTGTGGGTGTATGCTTGTGTTAAATGGCAAAATGAGATGTGCTTACCATGCCAGAAACTAGGCGTCTTCCTTGTTCCCGGTTGTCGCAGCTCTCTACTCCTCTATTCCCGGACAGCACGTTCTGCCAGTGGTTGTCGCAGCAGCATCTTTGTCCTCCAACTTGTGGCCGGTAACACGTTCTCCTCTGCTGTATCCCATTGCCAATTGGATGTTCTATAGTACAGTCGGTAGACAATACTGAAGATTCTGACCAGGTTGTTTCCAAGTGTGGTATCCATCTGAAAAAAATGTTTAAAATCGATTGCATGATTTCACATACACAAAACTAAAAAGCAGAAAATAATTATTTAAATAAAAATACATTTTTTGGAAATACCACGTTTTTAAGACGTGCTAAAAAGCATAAAATGGTTTTTTCTATCCCCATACAGATAGTTCTGAAAATTTGTTATTATGAATTTTGAATAGCTATGAAAATACTTGTAAGATTTAAAACGAAAAACGTGAGGCGCGAGATAATAGTAAGGAGTGTATCATATCATCTGCAGTGCAATAACATTGTTACTGATTTAGGTGAACTATTGAATGCGCCCACGTTTTTCGTTTTAAATCTTACAAGTATTTTCATAGCTATTCAAAATTCACAATCACAAATTTTAAGGACTATCTGTATGGGGATAGGAATCCGAATGGGGATAGGAAGAACTATTTTATACTTTTTAGCTCGTCTAGAAAAGGTGGTATTTTCAAAAAATGTATTGTTATGTAAATAATTATTTCGTTTTCTCTTCACAAACGTACCGGTAGGTTTCCGCATTACCTTGGAGGTACTACCGGCAATGCATTTTTTTAAGTGGTTTCCCCAGGAGGCCTAATCCACTGGACAGTTATGAAAAGAATGAGAATTATGCTTCTTCAGCATGTGCAAGTACTACGACAATCCATTGAGAGGTTCCCAATGTGCTGTCGTAGTTGTTGCTAAAGAACGGCATTCGATAACACTTTGCCCTAACGTTCTCCAAGCTCGCAGGGGCTGTTTCTGTGCTCAAACTTGCACACTTAAAAATGTCTAAATCCGAAGCTTCAATGAAATTTCATAAAACGAATCGACGGTTTGAAATGATTTCACGTGTAACCGAAACGTGTCTTGATATGGATGAATCGACGAAATAAGGCAAATTGAGCCGTCGCGCAGAATACAACAGTTGTCGCGGTCGTCTACTGATAGCAACATATTACCGAATTGAATTTTTGGATAACAAACCGCGCCGTTGCTGTCGAGAAACGACATGGACGCAGAGATGGATGTTGGAGAACCTTCCTCTCTGCTGCCATGCCGTTCCAATTCAGCCATTCTGTTGGCGAATTGCTGCAACGGCTGAGTTGGCTTCCGAAAATAGGTACTAAAAATTGACATGTTATTCTCGAATGGAAACGCGGAAAATTAATCTAAATTTCCGAAACGTTCCACGTCATCCGCCAAATGGAGGAGACCATGGACGTTGGACGAATTAAAACAGTCTCCATAGAACTGTTCGCATAGTCGTACAAAGAATTTAATAGCGATTTGTGCAAACGCGAAATGTTTGACGGACAGGGACGGTGACACCAGTGTTCTGATGGCACTATGCAGAAGCAAAAAGTGATTGTACACGCGTCTATCTAGCTGTTCGTACATGACAACCGGGCCAGTGTACAACAGAAACTGCCGAAACTCCGTGGCTTTGAATTTTTAAAATTCCGAAATTGGTTGGGGGCGTCGTGCAAAATCCGATGGACAGTATTTTGAAATTTCATTGATTCTCGCGGTTGTTATCGTGAGTTTTTCTTGGATTAATTGCGCGTTCATGGAAAATTTGCCGCGCACCCAGGCAGACAACAGTTTTTTAACTACCCCGAGACAAACCAAATGCATATATTCAAACGGTACTTGGGAAACCATTCCCATGGACAATGAAGTTAATGGGTTGTTTCGGTTTGCATGATAATGCGAATCGTCAGCCAGACGTCTCGCGTATTCCTCGTCGGTTCGAGGGGGGTTATCAATGTCGCTAAAAACTGTGCAACCCTGTATCGTTTTTCCGGAAACGTGACATTTGGAGCAGGGATCGTGGGCTTCCTCCAAAAGGCAGGCAAGCCCGCAGAGCTTCCCTCTGCGTACCGGCCGTTGTGTCTCCTCGACGAGGTGGCGAAAATCTATGAAAAGATTATCGCAGATCGCCTCGTCGAGCACCAGTCAACGAGTGGTCCCGATCTCAGCGATTGCCAGTTTGGGTTCCGCTGGGGGCGTTCTACGATCGATGCCATCGATCGACTCACCTCCCTCCGGACCAGTGCAGTCGCTGCGGGCAGGGTGTTGTTGGCGGTATCGCTTGATATCACCAACGCGTTTAACACCCTGCCCTGGGATGAGGTAGTGGGGGCGCTGGAGTATCACGGGGTGCCCCCCTACCACCGTGAGGTCATTCGGGACTATCTCCGGGACAGGCGGTTTGAGTACCGTGGCCGGTACGGTGTGATGCAGAGGGAGAACATGCACCGAGGAGTTCCGCAGGGGTCGGTTCTAGGACCGCTCCTGTGGAACATAACATACGACTCGGTGCTGCGGGCTACTCTCCCCCGCGACGCCAGTGTGATTTGCTATGCGGACGATACACTGGTGGTCGTGGAGGGGGAGACATGGAGGGGAACGATAGCCTTGGCGGCTGTAGTGGTGGACTCCGTGGTGGGTAGGATCGAGGGGTTGGGGCTCAAGATAGCCGCCGGTAAGACGGAGGCGATGTGGCTACACGCATTGCCTCCGAACCGGCGGCCGCCGCCCCAACTCGGGATCCAGGTAGGTGATGCCGTTGTCGAGGTCAGGCAGGAGATGAAGTATCTGGGCCTGAGTCGCTGGCGCTTCGAGAAGCACTTCGGTCGGTTGGCCCCCCAGGCTCAAGCGGTGGCGGCCTCCTTAGGGAGACTGCTGCCCAATACTGGGGGGCCCGATGGACGGATCCGCCGCCTCTATACCGGGGTGGTGCATAGCAAGCTCCTATATGGGGCACCCGTGTGGTCCGACGCATTGTCGGTCAGCCGGCGCAGTAAAACACTCTGCAACAGAGTGCAGCGCCGGCTGGCCTTGCGGACCATACGGGGCTATCGCACCGTCTCCACCGAGGCGGCGTGCCTCCTCGCGGGTCTGATTCCCCTGCACCATCAGGCAAGGGAGCGGACGGCTTGGTATTTGGCCGTCCGCTCGTTGCGCAGGGGAGAAGCGGACCCGGAAGAGGAGGACAGGATTGTAGAAGTGAAGCGCCAGGCCCGGCAGGAGTCGCTGGCCCTGTGGCGGTCGGAAACTCTGGCCGCCAATACGGGCCGGCCAATAGTGCGGGCCCTCCTGCCCATTCTGGAGGAATGGTGCGAGAGGCGAGTAAGGCTCACCTACAGATCCACCCAGGTGTTAACCGGCCATGGATGTTTCGGCCGGTACCTGGCGTGGATCAAGAGGGAACCCACCGAACGGTGCCACCACTGTCCGGAGGCTTTGGACACGGAGCGGCACACGCTGGAAGAGTGTCCAGCGTGGTCGGCGCCGCGCCGTGTCCTAAGAAGCGAGATTGGAGGCGACCTCTCGTTGTCGGCCGTGGTCGACCACATGATTGGCGACGAGAGGTCGCACAAGGCCGTGACCTCCTTCTGCGAGGAGGTGATGCAGCGGAAGGAGGTGATGCAGCGGAAGGAGGTGGCAGAAAGGGAGAGGGAGGCCAACCCCCTCTCCGAGAGAAGGATTGCTCTGGCGAGGCGTCCTCGCCGAGCGGCCCGCCCCACGCTACGGGGCAGGCGACGGACCGGGCGGGCGGTGTGCCCGCCTTCGTCCCTCCTTGTCGCGCGCGGAGACTTCGTCCTTCGGCCGAGAGCCCTTTTAAGGGCTCCTCGAGCGAGGAACGGAGTCACCGGGGGTCGTTGGGCGGAGCGAGCTGGAGACTCGCGAAGCCCACCGAACGGCCCAGGGAAGGGGGGTGTAAGTGGGCAACCTGCTTACACCCTGATAGCGTAGGTATTGCTGGGGGGAGCTTCCCTCCCCCCCGGGACGAGGTCCCACACAGGGCCAAGGGCGAAGGGGGATGGCTGGTTGTGTTCTTTGGAGATCCCAGCCGCCCCCGGATAGCTTAGGGAAGGTTGTCGTGAGGTTTTTAGTGGGTATTGTGAGCCCTTCTGGCCAGGTAGCCCCACATAACCTCGTATCTCTCCCAGGGGGTATGGGGTATGCGTAAAAGCATTTCCCTCACGCTAAAAAAAAAAAAAGGGATCGTGGGCTGTATGCGCGAGGTGGTTCAGAATAAAAGCGTGGGCTGGTGCGTCAGCAATAAAACATGTTAAATCAATCGCGATTCTACGGCCCTCGAAAAGAATACCGCCATTCGACATGATTGATTTCATGTCGGAGACAAATTTTTCGAGGTACTTTTCGGAATTCATAGGCTTCCGCGGACCTTTGTATATGCTTACTACGATAGGTTTGCTATTTTTAATGTTACGGACTTGAATTTGAATGGGCCATAAATGTATTGTGTTTTGTGCGTCTAATACGCACCCGTCTACATGAAAATCTAACTGTAATCTACCGGGAATGGTTTCCAAAGTGTTACGTAAAAAAGTTGCTAATTTTGGTTCTACTTCGAAATGAATATACTCATCGGGTTCCACCACAAACGTGATGACCCTAGTGCGCGGTGTGCTAAGCAGTGTTCGCACATCTTTCGGCAAATCATTCAAACCGGCATGCGTGCGCAGAAGGCGCAACACGTTGTTTCCCTGGGTATGCGTAAATTTGTTATCTACAAAGCGCGATGCTAAACGATCGCGAAACGATGGTTCCGACACAGCGCCAGCAGATTGCCGGGCTGTATCGTCGCATCGCGGGACGGACGAAGAAGACGCGCTGGGGATATCTAAAATTTCCGGAGACTCGACATTTACATTGACCGCGAATGAAGGGGGGGTTGTGCTAATGTTCTGCACAGTGCCATCATTAGCGGGAGCTTCTACTGTATTCTGCGAAGACCTCAAATTTTGCCTTATTTCGGCCCAATAACGCCGTCGTTGGCGGAGACCTAAATCCCGATAGGGTTTTCGCGAGACCGACTTTTTTAAATTTCTGCGGGGAGCCATTGGGACAAAGTGATATCGCTACTATTACTGTAAATACCTGTCAATGGCGGGCTGTCCAGCTGTCTTCCTTCCTTCCCTCCTTCCCTCCTTCCCTCCTTCCCTCCTTCCCTCCTTCCCTCCTTCCCTCCTTCCCACCTTCCCACCTTCCCACCTTCCCACCTTCCCACCTTCCCTCCTTCCCTCCTTCCCTCCTTCCCTCCTTCCCTCCTTCCCTCCTTCCCTCCTTCCCTCCTTCCCTCCTTCCCTCCTTCCCTCCTTCCCTCCTTCCCTCCTTCCCTCCTTCCCTCCTTCCCTCCTTCCCTCCTTCCCTCCTTCCCTCCTTCCCTCCTTCCCTCCTTCCCTCCTTCCCTCCTTCCCTCCTTCCTTCCTTCCTTCCTTCCTTCCTTCCTTCCTTGCTGCCTTGGACGTGGTGCGCGTAATCCTCAAAAAGACCAGATCCTCAAGAATACCACTCAATCCTCAAGAAGACCACTGCACTACACAACACCTTAACTATTGTGTGCTAATAAACACCGCACTCGCGATTATTGCAGCAAAGCGATGCTGTAGTAGGACCGCGCGAAGCGAAGGCGACCAGAAAAATGGACTGATGGTGGGATATTCATGGGTCGTGGGCCCTGGGCCCCTCCCCTGATGTATTGATGTCGACCGCGCTTCCTCAGAGTGGTCTGGATTGGAAATTCGTGGACCATTTTGTTATAACTTTTGATTCGCTAGAGATATTGCAATGAAATTTTTACTAAAAATATTTTAAAATAGTCACTTTTAACTGTAGATAATTAAACATTTTTTGCATTTGTTAAACAATGATTTTTTATTAATATTTTATTTTAATATTAATTTTCATTGATATTTTTGATTAGAAAAAATTTTTTTTAATACAGCCGTGCTAGCTATTCTTTACTTCCCAAATATGTATTTTTTATACTTATGTTTCACACATGTAACGTTTTATGGAATACGTAAAATATAAATTCGAGAAATCTTTTTGCAATCTACACATACAAAAATTACCGTCGAGGTAAAAACACATCACAAGCGTGTCAAAGATATTGTTTATAACAATTTATAATGATTATAATTTTTTTATTGGAAGCTCGTGAAGCATGTTCGTGTGACTTTTATATCGTAAAAGGTATCGGCATGAAACTTGAACTGGATGACGTGGAAATGTCAGGCTATGGATAGATTTATTACTATTGCTATTATTACACTTTTTATGTTAATTACTTAGTAATGATTTATTTTAAAGCTTCTGCTTCTAATTGTCTAACTTTTTTACTACGTCACATCTTTATTTTACTAGAGGTGAGCGGAATATTGGAACGAAACAGAACTGAAAAACTACTATTTTATTTCAATACTAAAGAATTGCCTCGGATGTAATATTTAACTCTAAAATCTTACATTTTTCGCTATCTGAAATCATTTGATAATAATTTGTACCAACAATATACCTCGCGAACATTCTATTACCAAATATTTGAGAAAATAAATAATTTTTTCACATACCCGACCGGCATTTTGTTTTATTAATTTTGACATCAGATTCATATTCAACGACCCTCGAGTTTCAGTAATTGATGCGATACCGCGTCCAACTTTGGTAGCTTTAAACAATAATAATTTGAGTGGGAGGAAGGGTGAGAATTAATTTTTTCATGATTATTTAGAGGAAGGTGTACTAAAAATATTCCAATTTGTTAGGAAGCTAAACTCGGCTACACTTTACAGATATATCATCTTAAACAGAAAGGACTTCACAAATTTTTCTTACGGCATTGAGCAGTATTATTTGAATAGAGTGTTTACATTAATAGATAATCGAAAGATATGATTTTTATCGCAAAAGCCTGTTCTTCCATATAAAAAGAAGCGTGTGAAAATATTATAAATAGGAACGTCAGGGCACCGCATCAAAGAGAAGCAATTTTTCTCGTAAAAATTACTCCTCTTAAAATATCCTACTTTCAATGTTTATTGCAACCAGTATATTTATTGAATTATACTATTTTCATCATTTCCGAGGTCTGTGGACATTTGGGAAGCAATGTTCATATATTTGATATCGATGCGAGAAAGTTCGTTTTTGGGCAGAAAGGCACACGATTTTCCAATCCAGATCACTGTGTGCCCGTGTGTTGGTGCCTGCTCGATTTTGCACGCGCCACACACAATCGTACCTCTACTCTGTCCGTGTTAACTGATGAGCTGCTCGACCGGTCGACTTCCGACGCGTTCCTTCGATTCTCACGTTGCCGTTTTAAAAAATTGACCTGATTCCCATTTTTATAAAAAAAATTTTTTTTCTTAATTTTTGTATATTGACATTTATAGATATGTAAATATTGGTCAACTTTTGTTGCGTACATTTTTTGGGCAGATCGTGGAAAATGTCTTACCAATCGTGTTAACACTGTAACAGACCTGTACCGAGCAGCTCTGTTACTAAATATCCGACCGAGCTCCTCCGAACAAACCCGAAGAACACCGAACCCCGTAAGAAACCACCGGCTCCCCGGCACCGTCTCGCAACACCCTTACCGTGTTTACCCCTCTCCTAGAAATACGAATTCGCGGGAACCGGATTCGAAAATCCACGAATTTGGCGGGAACCGGATATTATACGTCACGGAAAACACCTTGCCGCGACCTCACCCCTTATCACCAAACTTTACTATATAAACCACCCCGAAACACATCAAAATGACCTGTCTCCGAGTTGTATCCGGACCGAGCACACGTAGAGGTATCTAGCGAACACCAGCAACACCGAGGAATCGCTCTGTGAGTATTCCTCCGCCTATCCCAAAAGATCACCGCTGATAAGCGGCCCGAATCCGTTCGCCGTGCGAATCCCGCATCCACACCTGCACTCCGCTCCTGTCCGTCAGATTTCGTGAGACGAGTCGTCCTCGAAAGAGACATAAAACAACCTAGAAGAGGTGCGTCACCCTTCTAACAGACATCTAGGGAAGGTTGAAGTGTACGGTGAGTCACCTACACACCCGTAAGACGAGTCGTCCACGAGTTTGAGAACAACGACTTGGTGCGTCATCCTGCTCGTTCCTCGAGAAAACCTGCACGGGGAAATTGAATGTATGGCGCGTCACCTACATTACGATAGATCCGGCCTAGAGTCAACGATCGCAGCGGAAGCAACGATCAAATCCGTCCACGACCCTTGATCCCCCTCGATCGTCACCAAGGTCAGCATCCCCGGCACGGCACCTCCGCGAATCCAGCGGCAATTCCTCTACCGCGTCACCCGAGTACAAATCACCGGTCACCCAATACTCACACGAGTCAGAGCGAGCACAAAAACCCACAAAACTTGTTCTCTTTTTTTTCAAACACCCTGACCGCACTCCCAATCCAGGCACACTCTTCGCCTGATCGGACCCTGGATTCGACGAGCTAATCGGCACCTAGGAGCACTCTCGCAAGAAAACCGGCACACGGGAAACCGAACAGTTACAACACAACTATTCTGCCGCAGGGATAACATAAGTGACACTATTAACCCAAATAAGATAAATGCATAGATGAAATTATTGATGTATTAATGTATTGTTACGTCCCGGATGGGGGTCGTAACGTGTTTATGGACTTTCGCGATCTTCGGTCCACGTGGCACGTACGTCCACGTCTGACCAGGCCCGATTTTTCGGTTGTCCGAGAGAGATAATAAACGGGAACTGGGAATTAGCGAAGTCGCGTTGCTGCTAGAATGGGAACCATGATTTACGACGCGTAACGGTACTCTTATACAATCGCGAAGGTTCCGGGCGGTCCCTGACGTCACAGTGATCGTGGCACGACGTGCGAATTGAATTCTTGGGAGGACGGATTATGACGCGATAATCCGTGTTCCTCCGATTGTACCGGGCCCTGGTGGGCTCAGACGTACGAGGGGGAACACCGATTTAAGAGATCTGACAAATTTGACGTTTAATATGCAACTCGGGGAGATCCGTGCGCGAGGATCCGTGTTCCTCCGATTGTACCGGGCCCTGGTGGGCTCAGACGTACGAGGCGGAACACCGGATTTTTCTTGACCACAATTATCCGTAGTTGGATCGGCACCGGCGTCGTATCGCGCGCACTCACTTGCACTTGTGTTCCTCTCGTCCGTGTCGAGATGGTTTACTTGGGTCTCGCTGCCCTGTCGTCGGACGACAGGGGGAGGGAGCGGATAGGCGGTAGAAAATGGGGGTTTTAGTAATACCACCTCAGGATGAGAGATCGGCGGAGGGCGTAACGCTCGTAGCGCGGGTCATCGACACAAATGTCTTCGAGCGAAGGGAATTTCGGGACGTAGACGCACGGCACGAGTTTCCACGGGGGAGGATTCGCGGCGGGACGAACCTCGGGCGTTACGGTTTTCGCGATTTCGGCGTACCGCTCGTATCTCGGATCTCTAGCGTCGATCCCTTCGGGTGGAGGGTAGCTCGGCGTGAATGTGATGGGGACTAGTTTCCAAGGCGTAGAACTCGCGGGTTGACGGGCCTTAGGTCGTTTATCCCGGACGATCCTCTTCGAACTAACGACTCGAACTGTTCCGGTAAATGTGATTTCTCGGAGGATGCGCGGGGGTTTCGGGATCCCGAGATTCCGGTCGTAGGTGGTCCCTTTTCCCTCCCGGAAGAGTCCTCCGAACAATCTCTTGAGTTGATACTTGCGACCTGCGCGACGCGGCATTCGAAACACTATAAGGCACAACCACACTGACGTAATCGCACGACACAAAAGTAGAACAGAAAATAAAAAAAGAAAATAAGTAAATTAAATCAACGTATAATAACTGAAAGAAAGTGGCTAGATACAAAAATTACGCGATAGCAACGAAAACGAAAATTAACTGTAGCACTGCGCGACGGCGAGGTGACGAACGCGATATAAATGAAATAACTAAATCTACGGAAATAACTATAACTAAACTTAGAAACTAACGCAATTCAAAAGTCGATACCCGAAACTAAAACTATTTAACTATTATAGAAGAACGCGCACTAAACTAAACTACGAACTAGAATTATAAATGAAATAAGATAGAAGAAAATTGAAATCAAGAAAACGAATATAGCAAGATGCGATACGATCAGGTCAGAGAACTGGAACTAGAAGAGTGAAGCGAATTCGAGAAACTGTTGCGAAGAACTGTGGCAGAGCGCGAATCTTGCCATATTTATAATGGGAGCGCGGACCATAAAGGTCGTCGCACACTAGAACGCCTCGCCGCCTGATCAGCACCGCCGTTTCGGTTTTCTTCTATGTAGTTCATAGTTCTATATTGTACATCAGGCATGGGCAAATTTTTTCTCGATTGCAGGCATTTTCAAGGGATACCCCCGCTTCTCCCGCCCGCGCGTTTCGCTCCCCGTGGCAGCCACAGTGGTGTATCCCTTGAAACTGCCTGCGAACGAGCAAAAATTTGCTCATGCCTGATGTACAATATAGAACTATGAACTACATAGAAGAAAACCGAAACGGCGGTGCTGATCAGGCGGCGAGGCGTTCTAGTGTGCGACGACCTTTAGAATTCGGTGGAGCGTGACATTAATTGTTCTCGATCATACGATTTATACTATTGTTCTTCGTGTTACCATTATTCGCGAATGTTCGGTAAACACCTGTAATAGCTGTTGCTATGCCAGGGTTCGCTCGCACCGGTGTCTCATGGTTGCGGTTTGATATGAATATATATATATATACATTTTGATACATAAATGTACACTTTGATTGACCCGGGACGAAAATAGAATTAGAATCGGCGTAACGGCCACGATTTGTTCGCGCGAATTATAGATCCCGAGAATTTGCTTGTTCGCGCAAATGCTGAAGCAAAACGTTGGTACGACGTAACAGTATATTATACGTACATGCATTATTTATAAATCTACGTAAACTATCGATATATATAAAATATAAATTCCCGGTGACTATTTATTAAAATCGTTGTACAACTAAAACGGGCAGACGAGGGCAGTTGAAAATTTATACGCTATATTCAGAAATGTCTACAGTTTCACATGCAAAAGATTCCATTTATGCCGATTTGTGCCGTTTTTGTACAACCGTTTTCAAATTTTACCTTGTTTAAAATTGTCACTGTTTGTTTATGAATAAAAAGATGCTAACAACAGTATTACACACCTAAAATATACCTGCTGACAGATGCGAAATTATCATTTAAACTTTTATTTTGATAGTCTATGATGACTATTTTAAACGTTTTATTTAATCTGAATTTTACGAAGTTTGTCTTCAAAACGTTATATCTCAGCAATGGATCATCGGAAATGAATAATAATTTGGATTGGGAAGCTTTGAGGGGTTCTCACTCTGATCCAAAGAAAATTTTTTGAAAATTTTTATCTTGAAAAATTAACTTTTGGCTACGAAAAACGGGTTTCCAGCCCGCAGTGCGGCGCGGTGCGGCGCACATGTTGTTGTGACTCTTGATCTAAAAAAAAGTTATCGAATATAAATTTGTTCGAGATTGGCGCGCCGGAGCGCCATATTAACTCGAATACGTCACGCGAATCACACGCGATCCCGCCGAATTTGCGAGCAAGCAGCGTGTGCAGTCGAGGCTCACGCGGGCGCCAATACTGCGTGCGATTGGTGGAAATGTGTCTCGATCCTTCTGGAAGATTCTAGAACGCAAAACCGGAATCACCGGAGCGTGACGAACTTCCAGGAAGATCGAGACAACAAAAGTGAGCGACAACGGTCATTTTCGTTCATTCTCTTTCTATCTAAAAGACACGTGACTCCGCATATCTCAGAACACCCTCCTTTGTTTCAAGGCTTTATTTTTGATTAAATTATTGTACATTATTAAGTTACATTAACGCGGACAAGCAGTGTATTTATCGAGCAAATACACAGTGCAATTGTGGAAATTCGGCAATACATTTATTTACTCCTTTTCACGCATCCTGGTTGAATAATCCATTCTCCCTTGACTCGAATTAAACGATCCTATCTCGTTTCTTCCTCGAGCCTGTTGGTCGATCAAGACTGCATCCATTACAACATTGGTCCTTCGAGCCGGATTTTCACCTGCAATCAGTGCAAAGTGAGTGTTGAAACAGAGTTCGCTCAGTGAAGAGTTCATACCACGACTCAGTCTCGTCTCACCATGGAACTCTCCGCCGATGAACTGCTCTACAAGCAGAGGGATCTGGGAGGAAAAATAAGCCGCATTAGCGAGAACTTGAAGAAGTCCGTCGCCCAGGCCAAGATGACCAAGGCTGACGTCACAGCCAGGATTGAGCGCTTGGACGCGTACATGTTGGCATTCGAGAAGAACCACGACGTCCTGATGTTCCGACACACAGACAACATCAAGGACAGTGACTACTTCAAAAGTAAGTGGGCGGATACCATAGAGGAAGCGTTCATCCAGCAGAAGGCGAAGCTGCTGGAGATGATGACTCCATTCAACGAACGCAAGGCCAGAGCCTCGGAGAAGGAGTCCGCCGCTTCATCCAGAGGCGAGTCACCCACAAAAATGGCTCCATTGCCCAGAGTGCAGTTGCCAGAATTCAGCGGTGAATACGTGAAGTGGCCGGCGTTCAAGGATCTGTTCAAATCCATAGTTGAGCGCAATAATAGCTTGAGCTCCGTGGACCGCTTGCACTACCTGAAATCTTGTCTCAAAGGGCAGGCAGCGGATTTCGTCTCTGAGCTGCCTACCACTCATGAGAATTACGATCGAGCATGGGCAATCTTGATGGAGCAGTACGAGAATAAGCGCATTCTAGTCCGCGCGTGTCTCGATCGACTGGCTTCGCTCCCCAAGATGACAGCTAACACGTCAGAAGAGGTCACCAAGGTCCAGAAAGGAGTAGCTTCAGTGACTCATACGCTGGAGAGTCTGGGCAGACCAATCGACAAAACCGAGGACTGGTTTGTCTACTCAGTGGTGAACCTCTTCGAGCCCACAACGCGATCCAAATGGGAGGAGCAAGTTGGACTCAGCCCCGAACCTCCGACCTTTGCAGTGCTCAAGGACTTCATGACTCGACGGCGCCATCAGCTCGAGTCGTCCCCAGAGCCGATGCTAGTAGTGGCTGCTCCTGAAAAAAGGGTTGGCTATTCAAAGTGGCAAGAATCGACCTCGAATGCCGCGTCCAACAAACTGAGGGAAAGGAAACAAACCGCAAGAGTCAACCATGCTGAACGAGACAACAAGGTGGCATGTACCAAGTGCCACAAGGAACACTTCTTGATGCAGTGTCCCGACTTCAAGTCACTTCATCCAAGGGATCGGCGCAAGCAAGTGGAAAAGATGAATCTCTGCTTCAACTGTCTCGGCAGGCACTCCGTCGCTTCATGTCCGTCGACGAGGGGCTGCATGGCGTGTGGGGAACGACACCATTCACTGCTCCATGATGCCTTTCGGGATGACACTGCGCAGAGAAAGACAGCACACCACTCACTAGATTGCCAAAACGTGACGGGTAAGGTGCTGCTAGCCACAGCCATGATTTTGATTTCAGACAGCTTCGGCAGACAGCATCAAGTTCGAGCCCTCATAGACCAGGGCTCAGAAATATCAATGCTTACCGAAGGGTTGGCTCAGCGGTTGCAGCTTCCTCGAACAACGGCCAAGCTTGAAATCTTCGGGGTCGGAGGTCAACAGCTGGCCAAGGCGCGGGGGCGAGTGACGATGTCCATCTCCGGCAAAGGAACTGATGACACTATTAAAGTCACGGCGATAGTCTTGCCGAAACTCACCAACTACTCCCACAGCTGCACTGGTCATCAACAACGCTGGAAGCACCTGCAGGGACTGGAATTGGCTGACCCCACTCCATCAAGGTCATCTCCAATTGAGGTCCTGCTGGGGGCAGACGTGTATCCTGCCATAATAAAGACAGGAGTCAGAAAGGGCAGCGCAAACGATCCGGTTGGCCAGCTCACAATCTTTGGCTGGATAATAACAGGGGTCGCTGGATCAACAGCCACCCTTGCGCATGCTCAAGTGCACCAAACGGTCGTGGGAGACTCCCTCGGCTCGCTTGTTCGCAGATTCTGGGAGCAGGAGGACATGCCGGACACTCGCTCAGCACTGACACCAGAGGAAGTGGAGTGCGAGAACCACTTCGTAACCACTCACTCTCGCACGCCTGAGGGACGATACCAAGTGAGACTACCGTTCCGCCAGTCCGGTCCAATGACAACAGGCTCGAGAGCAGCCTCCTGGCATTCACTAAGGAGGATGGAGCTGCGTTTCAAGCGAGACGAGGGCTTTAAGAACCTGTACCAGGATTTCATCTCCGAGTACGAGCAACTGGGTCACATGACTCTGACAAGTCAACAACCCGAGGAACACGTGCACTACTTGCCACATCACGGAGTCTTGAAGCCGAGCAGCACGACAACAAAATTACGAGTGGTCTTCAATGGCTCATGGTCCGAGCCTGCCCAACGATCACTCAATGATTGTCTTCACGCAGGACCCAATTCACTACCACTCCTAGCCGACGTCTTGCTAAGATGGCGCAGACATCAATTCGTGGTGACAGCAGATGTCACCAAGATGTACCGGCAGATACTGGTGCACCCCGAGGACCGCGACTACCAACGCATCTTATGGAGGAGCACGGACACACAACACGTGAGTGAATACAAATTGAACACTGTCACTTACGGGTTGTCGTGCGCCCCATTTTTAGCAGTCCGGACAATGCGCCAGTTGGCAGACGACGAGCAAGCACAGTACCCCATTGGCTCAACAGCACTCAAACACGACGCATACGTCGATGACATCTTGACGGGAGCTGATTCCATCCCAGCCTTGAAGGAGACAGCAACTCAACTGCATCAGCTGTGCAAGGCGGGCGGGTTTCCACTGCAGAAATGGGCGTCCAACGTTGGCGATCTGCACGATGCTATACCACAGACATGGGAGAATGCCACGATCCAGCCCACGCCACATCAAGGTAACGAGCAGGAACGGAAAACTTGGACAGACACAACACAGTCTACGCTTGGCCTCCAATGGTCTCCACGGGAAGATACGTTCCAATACATCATCCCCAAGGCAGAAGCGAAACCGCTGACGAAACGGAGCGTGATATCCCAGGCAGCACAGTTGTATGACCCGCTGGGATGGCTGACACCGGTCGTGGTACGGGCCAAAATCATGATCCAGTCGACCTGGCTGCTGGGGCTGGACTGGGACGAAGAACTTCCAACGGCATTAGCCAAAGAGTGGTCCATCTTCTGTGCAGAGTTACAACTGCTCGAGAAGGTAAGAATACCTCGTCCTCTGTTTCGCAGCTCCAGTCCAACACAGAGGGAGTTCCACGGCTTCGCAGATGCTTCGGAACGTGCATATGGGGCAGTCATATATCTGCGGACACGGTACACGGAGGAACAGTGGACTACATCACTCGTCACCGCCAAGAGTAAAGTAGCGCCACTGCAGCAGGTGTCACTACCACGCCTGGAACTATGCGCAGCACATCTTCTCGCTCGTCTGATGCAACACACAGCCACGACACTGAATTTGAGTGACACTTCTATTCACTTATGGTCCGACTCCACAGTGGCACTAGGCTGGGTCAAAGCACATCCTTCCCGATGGAGGACGTATGTGGCTAACAGGGTCGCAGACATCCAGCGGAGGGTTCCTGAAGCGCAGTGGCACCACGTACCAGGAGTGGAGAATCCTGCCGACTGTGCCTCCCGAGGCATCTCTCCGTCTCAATTGCTCGACTGGGATCTGTGGTGGAAAGGGCCAGCGTTCCTGAAACACGAGATCAAACATAACAAAACCGAACCGATCAACGAAGAGCAACTTCCAGAAGAGAGAGGCCCCACCGTGGCAGTAGCAAGCAGAGAAGGAAGAGCCAGTGAGGAGAACGAGTTTCTCAATCGGTTCTCCTCATACGACAGATTGCTCAGAATCACGGCATGGTGTCTGCGATGGCGGAAGGGCTGCCACAACCCAGCTGCAACCAGGACCACCAACACCAGAGCGCGCGAGCAAGCGCAGCTGCCAATTCTCACCCCAGTGGACATCCTCGAGGCCGAGAGGTGTTGGATTAGACTGGCGCAGCGGGAGGCCTACGGGGAAGAAATCAGGCTGATTTCAACCAACCAATGCGTTCCGTCCAAAAGCAGCCTCGCACCACTGCTACCATCTCTGGACAACAACGAGCTGCTGAGAGTCGGAGGCCGGCTCAGCAAGGCTTTCTTAAATCCGGATGAGGCTCACCCTGTAATCCTCCCTCCCAAATCCCGCGTCACTCAGCTCTATGTTTCAGCCATCCATCGAAGCACATTGCATGGAGGGGTTCAGGCGACGCTAGGGGCTGTGCGACAGCGCTTTTGGATCCCACAAGGCCGGTCCACCGTCAAGGCCATACTCAACAAATGCATAACCTGTCTGCGATGGCGGGCGGCTCCGGCGAAGCAATTGATGGGGGAGTTGCCAGAACACCGGATCACACCAGCACGCCCGTTCCACTCCACTGGCGTAGACTATGCTGGTCCATTCTGGCTGCGGACCACCCCGGGGCGGGGGCACAAGGCATACAAGGGGTTCCTGGCGGTGTTCATATGCATGGCCACCAGGGCTGTGCACCTGGAAGTTGTAACGAGTTATTCAACAGAGGCCTTCTTAGCCGCATTTCGCAGGTTCACATCCCGCCGCGGTATCTGTGCTCACCTGTACAGCGACTGCGGGACAAACTTCCAGGGAGCAGACCGGGAACTGAGACGCCTCTTCACAGCCAGCAGTCTCGAGAATCGTAGCCTCAGGATACAGATGACCACCCTCAGAACGCAGTGGCACTTCAATCCACCCGGAGCACCTCACTTCGGCGGTCTCTGGGAAGCCGCGGTGAAGTCCATTAAGTATCACCTGCGGCGAGTCATAGGCGAGACTCGGCTCACGTATGAAGAGATGGCCACGCTGCTGACCCAGGTAGAGGCCTGCCTAAATTCAAGGCCACTGTCTGCCCTTCCCGACGATCCAGCCGACTTGGCAGCGCTGACACCTGGGCACTTTCTAATTGGCTCCGCACTCAACGCACTACCAGAGCCATCCCTGCACGACGAACAGGACAATAGGCTCACACGGTGGCAGCAACTAACAAAAATGCGAGATCAATTCTGGGTACGGTGGAAGAACGAGTATTTGCATGGACTTACTGCAAGATCAAAATGGCGGCGTCCTATGGAAAACCTCGTGGTCGGTCGTCTCTGCCTCATCACCGACGAGATCACTCCACCGTCTCAATGGCCACTCGCGCGGGTCACAGAAATTCACCCGGGATCCGACGGAAAAGTACGCGTCGCGAAGGTCACCACCGCAGTTTCCGAGTTTACACGACCGGTGCATAAACTCGTGGTCCTGCCAATCGACGCGTCAGATCAATGAATGAATCGATGCATTCAACGCGCATCGTACAACTGCGTCACTCGCGACGCGATTCACTCCTGCGCCGGCGCAGTTAGCAGACCATCTGCGACCAACCGTTGTCGTCACTCGCGGCCATTCATCAGTCACCTTCCATTTTTTTTGAACTTCACGTTTGTCAACACTCGCAACGTTCAGTCGTAGTAACTCGCAATTGTCACAACTACGCACCGGAGAAAATCGACCAGTCGAGGCGGGCGGAATGTTCGAGATTGGCGCGCCGGAGCGCCATATTAACTCGAATACGTCACGCGAATCACACGCGATCCCGCCGAATTTGCGAGCAAGCAGCGTGTGCAGTCGAGGCTCACGCGGGCGCCAATACTGCGTGCGATTGGTGGAAATGTGTCTCGATCCTTCTGGAAGATTCTAGAACGCAAAACCGGAATCACCGGAGCGTGACGAACTTCCAGGAAGATCGAGACAACAAAAGAGAGCGACAACGGTCATTTTCGTTCATTCTCTTTCTATCTAAAAGACACGTGACTCCGCATATCTCAGAACACCCTCCTTTGTTTCAAGGCTTTATTTTTGATTAAATTATTGTACATTATTAAGTTACATTAACGCGGACAAGCAGTGTATTTATCGAGCAAATACACAGTGCAATTGTGGAAATTCGGCAATACATTTATTTACTCCTTTTCACGCATCCTGGTTGAATAATCCATTCTCCCTTGACTCGAATTAAACGATCCTATCTCGTTTCTTCCTCGAGCCTGTTGGTCGATCAAGACTGCATCCATTACAACAAAATTATAATTAAATTTTTTTAAAAATCGGGTTTAATGATGTACACGGAGACATGTTTTGTATTTTTCGTTTCGTTGATTCTTACGGCATAGCCGGATATGATGGTAAAAAGTGCCCATCGAAATTAATTTTTAGTCACGTCGTGTTTAACAGAAAATTATGAAAAAATGAATGGGTATTCTTTCAAAAGGGTCTAGCCGATTAAGATGGTCAAAACTAAACACGAAAAACTCCTCTGAGTAAAATTTCAGCTTTCTAGCTTGCCCGTCAGGCTAGTTACAGGGTGAAATATGTTTTGCGCTTTTCGGCGCGTTTTCCGGACTCAAATGTGTTCGAAAATTCCAAGCGAAATGTGACATATTCTGGATCCTGAGGTGCATTTTTGAGAATTTTTTCAGATTTTTTTGTTGCAAACTGCGGTTGTAAAAACTGAAAAACACGAAAAAATCGAAAAACGTACTATTAAACGTTCCTACACTCAGACAATCGTATCCCAGACTTTAAAACTTGCGTAGCACAAAAACGAAAATAACAATGTGCATGGTGTCTTCGAATATTTTGAAGTTAATTCCAACGGCGTCCCTAAACATAAAACGCTGCACAACCAACGAATCGAGCGTACCACGACAGTTATGGTCCGTTGTCTATATCGCTGGACTTTTACGACGCGGAACATATTTATATTGTACAGGGTGGTGCAAAATTATTGGTCATCCTTTTGGGAGGTGATAGACCTCGTCGAGATTGCCAACATTGCATTATAAACATGGCCCCGCAAAATTAATTTTCAAGGTAATTTTCAAGGTCAAAAATTTTTATTCGCTTAATCGATTCTACTCGTCGAGCTGAACAAAAGTCTCAAAGGGACCATATGCCGGAAATGAATATTTCATAGAGAAATCTTCGTTTGAAGTTTTTTTTTTGCCTGAAATTTCAGAAAATAAATCTGATGCTTATGAAGTTTTTAAAATCATGTTGTGAATATCCTGATCACGATTAGCGAAAATCAGCCCCCAAAACTGACCCTGAAAAATTTGTTTTCGCGGTATAAAATCTGCTTAATCTTCTACTCTTAGCGCTACCCAGGAACAACGACGTGGACGTGGTAGATTTCTGTTCCCTTCGGGGTGACTTGATTATAGTGAGTTCCCCTCGCCTCTCACTTCGGGGTGACAAAGTCCATAGGGTACGCCTCAAGTGAACGGGCGGACCATAAGTGTGGCGCAGGATTACGACCGATCCATCGAGTTCCAAAAACTTTTTGTAAAAATTTGCGGACAGCCCTGCTGAAATGCGGTGGAGCACCGTCATGCATAAAAAAATGCGATTACGGGTATGCCTCGGAACCATACGTCGCAGTCTATTCAGGAGCGTAAGAAGTAGAAACCGCAAATACTCAACGCTTGATAATCGGTTTGAGAGAAACACAGGAGCCATATAATCAAGCCTTGTTATGTTATGCGGCGTATGAGCAGCTCTGAGCACTAGGATCGTTACGAGGAGCGAGACGCGCGACCAGGTCGAGGAGACTTAGCCTTCGATTCTCGGCTGCCGCGTGTAAACAAACCCGAGCGGTGCTTCGAAGCAACAGTCATTTGTGTCGAAGAAGAATAACATATCGTTCCACAAGACATTCGTCATTTGTGCTAAAGAAGCTTTCCATTCATATCCAGACCTTTTCCGTTTTAATTCTCAACCAAATTTTGCGTACAATAACATTGCTGTAGCATGCCTCAACGTGGTGGCCGTGGTGGTCGTGATCGAGCGCTTCGGGATGGGCATGACCAACGTCTGATGCTTCGAGCAATTGATCGTGCTCATAGTAATTACACACGAGCACGAGCTCTTTATGCTAGTTGGTTGCGACGCCAAGCTAATGGCAGACCGATACGTCCAGGGCTCGTGCCTGATCGTCGAGAATTTCAACGACTCGATGAACGATTTCATGATCAGGAGCAAATAAATTTTGCCGGTTCTGGCCACCGTAGGGCAGGTCGCCCTCGTGTGTCTTGGAGAATTGAGGAACGTGTGATCGCCCTAGCTCGAACTTATCCTGTCATGGGATCACAACGAATAGGCGCGCGAGTAGGGGTCCATCATACAACAGTGTAACCTAACTATTGACTATCTTTCGTATGTCTCTCCTTTATTGAATCTTTTCATAAAGTCAATGTGAAAGTCTATGCGGGGCAGTCAAGAAACTTGCCGTCGTTGCTCGCAACAGCGAGAGGTTCTCGGCAGGGCACGTAAACGTGGCCATGGCGAGGCATCCGTAGTATAAGCGTTCCGACAAGTTAATCCAAGCTACCTTTATTTTGATAAATATGTGCTTTGACTCTGAGTATCGCGGAGATTCGATCGGCACTGCTAGAAGATTCCAGGAGTGGCGATCGATCCCGGGGATGAATGAGATGTTCTCAGCCGTGTACAGACACTGATGCAGAATCGGCAGGGCACGGAAACGTGGCCGTGGCGACGTTGCAGCGGCCTGGACACAACTGTGAGCCTGATTCTAATGTTTGAATATCGATAAGATTCACTTACAACACCGGGTTGGTTACGGGACCCGATGTCCTTTATCCCGACAGGTTCGTGCCTCCAGGCACTGGATAGCGGAAAGGTTGAGGCGAGAGACAATAATTGTTTGAGACAGAAATCGGGTAAAATGAAAGTATATTCTGGAATTTAGTTTGCTTACACAAGGACCCGAGCCCTGATGATATCAGAGTAAAACAATCACGTGCGAAAGTTCGCGACGAACCGAATGTATCGAACGCCGCTTTCGATTCACGTTGCCACGTGTCTTTTGATTGCCGGATCGATCTCAATCATCGACACTTCGTGTTCATGTCGCACTCACTTTTTGGTCGTTGCGTCACGCGTTTTGGGTGTAGTTTATCATTACAAATCTGTACAGAAGTGAACCGGATCACGTAGGATTGGCCGAGGAGTCTAGGCAGGGCACGATACGTGGCCGTGGCGACTCCTCGCTCGTCTGTGTGTGCGGTCACCCTTCACAGAACTTGTTAGATTCTCGCATCAGAACTTAGAAAACTGAACGGCACTGCTGGAATGCCCAGGGGCGGCGAACGGTCTCTGTCTGCATACGAGTTTGAAGCGGAGAACAATTTGTTGAATTGGGACACGAAAATACTGAGTTATAGATGGTTAAGATCTAATCTGCACAGAAGTTAACTGTATCACGTGGGATTGGCCGAGGAGTCTAGGCAGGGCACGTTACGTGGCCGTGGCGACTCCTCACTCGTCCGAGCGTACAGTCACCCTCTACAGAATTAGATGGGTTCTTGTAACAGAATAGAAAACTTGAACGGCACTGCTGGGATGTCACAGGAGCGGCGAACAGTCTCTACCTGTACAAGTGTTCAAAACAAAAATTGGAAAGGTAAGAGCGTCTAGGCAGGGCACGTATACGTGGCCGTGGCGACTCTCTTACCGTCCGACTACACGCGTGCTTCTAATGGAATTATTGAGTGCCTTTGTTGCAAATCAGGCTAACGAAACAGGATGACGATCGGTCTTGCCGGACGGTTCCGGGAAGGGCGACCGGCCCCTGCTCGGTAGGCAAAACTCACAACGTGGCAGAAATTTCGTGAGCGTACTAGTAGCGTACGAAAGTATGACCGTCCCAACACGTGTTAAACGCAGACCGCTTGCTGGATCCACTCTATGCGCGACAACAACGAATAATCGCGCGAAATAGAACACTGTGTATATAATCGAAAACCCAGCGAATCTATATATGTATATATCGATCGATGCGTGACCGGTCTCAATACCTTGCCAATATAAGACGCGACTTTAGAATTCGTCACATTCCAAGTAACGATAATCCCCAACAGAAAACAATACCGTCTAGACGACGCGCATATTCAATCACTTCAATATCCCGCAATTTGAATATATATATCTTTATTCGCCAAATATCATTCAAAACTCCTCGTAGGCAGAATTTAAATAATTTAACCACTAACCATGGAGAACAAATTAAATTGAATTTTCTTTAGGCTCTTAGTTTCAAATAAATGTCACATGTCTAAATAGCACACACCATTTAATGTATGAAAATTGCAACCGTTTAAATTATAATTTCATTACATCACTTGCTAAGATAGCAACAATCACAATTTGCAAATTGAATTTCAATTGTACTTGACTAGTAGTCACTACGATTCAAAGATTCTGCCGTCGCGGCAATACACATGTTCCACGCACGAATCTCTAATTCATTCAATATAACAATTATTTCACAAAATAATTTTAATTTATATCAATGATATTCGCTAAGCGAGTTGTGACTTTCTCACAAACAAAATTCGATTACATTCTTTAATAATTGCCATCTTGGCAGTACACAAATTAATACTCGATTATGAGAAACGAATCCCGATCAATTCGCGAGAGCACGGTGACTCATGCGTGCTTATTAGACCAAGTCTAGACGCAGAGTGCTCGATTTGCTGCTCGCATCGACCTCCTTTGATCGCAATCAAGAGGGGATCGATGCGCGCGCATCTCATTACGTGGATCGATCCTATGATCCTTTTCTAGACAAGGATAACGATCGATATTATTGCCGTCGCGGTGGGGATCGATCCTGGTGTGTAACCAGCATGGTTACACATACTCCCCCCTCCGCCCTCGAGATTTCTGGTGCGTATACGCAGTAAATACGCATTCCAGGAATCTCGGAGTGCCACTGCGTATTGGGAGAAAAGAAATAAGATACCTATAATTTTTGCATCTAGCATAATATAAAATAGAAATTAATCCCTTAACTATTGCACGTGGCACTAAACGGCACGCAGATTCGGCGTAATTACAATGAAAAAAGAGAAAAAGGAGAAAAAAAAATAGAGTCTTTGCACTGGGCGGAAACGCGAACGAAGTAGAGTCATTTCACTGGGCATGAAATGTCACAAAATAAACTATCTTTGCACTGGGCATAAAATATCACAAGGAAAAAAAAATGTCATTGCACCGGGCATATAATGTAACATAAGCTGAAACACTGAAAACAAAAGTCGTATTTGCACTGGGCACTGAATTGAAAACCAAAGGTAATTAAATGTTAATTTGCAGGTTGTACGTAGGTGGTCCCTCCTATCCATGCTCCTCGCCACTCTCCCTGAGTAGCTCTTCCTCGTCCATGCCTTCTAGGAGACCCAGGGGATCGCGAGGGTTTAGTGTCGGCACCTCGATGACTGTTTCTCCCGACAGGTCGTCCCATGACCACTGTGCATCGCCTTCCTCGTCGGCGTTGACCTGGCTGGTTGCAGGGCCAAAGTGCTCAATGTCGAACTCCCCTGGAAGGTGCAAGTACTCCATCACCGGTTCATCCGGTGGCGGCATGAGCGACCTGTCGGGGTCTATGGCCGCCGCTTCGGTGTCGGCCTGGCTTGTCCCACAATCATGGTCCTCGGGGATGACTTCCCATGAGCGATCGAGGTCCTCCGTTGCCGGTTTTTTGAACGCTGGCCCAGCCTCTGCTTCATGGGACTCATGGAACATTTGCTCGTCACCCTCCGTGATGCTCCAATCCTCTTGGTCCCTTTTTTGCTCTTTAGTACCTCGTCGACGTCTGCTGGTTCCTGGACCCCTTCGTGGAGTCTGTGTTTTTGCAACACATTTTCTCGCCGTCGCTTGGGACGCGGTTCCGAGTCGGCAGAGTCGGTATTGGTGGGGCCGCGGGTCCCATGTGCCCGCGGTGAGGGTTGGTAAGGCCGGCGGCTCCACCTCGTGCCATGGCAAATCCTGGTCCGTTTGGGTTGGTCTACTCACCATGGCCCAATACGCGTATGCTATGTTGCCCACCTCTTTCGTTTCTGTGCTTTCAGTATTCATGTTTGTAATACTCTGTGGTTTCGGACCGATTTCCACGGCCTTATATATCTGTAGGTTTAGCTTTTCTTGGAAATCCCCATCGGTATAGGCTTTCGTGCATCGCAACTACTGTTTGTATTTGCTTCCTTTTCTAACCGTTGATACGGCTTTATGTTAGAGGCATGGAATGTTCCCCGGATGTCTCTAGAGTAGGGATTACTTAGTACGAACGTTGCTGGTCCTTTTTTCTTTATAAGTTCGTACGGTCCTTCATACAAGTGAAAGAACTTTGCTATCTCTCTGTCTGCCGCATTGGATACTGGGCTTGTTTTTACCAATACCCAGTCGCCCAATTCGTATTGTTTATGGTGTTTTCCTTTGTTGACGCGTGTGCATCTCTCTCGGGCCTTCTTCTCCATGCGTTGGAATGCGAGTTGTAGATTCCCTTTGTTGTTTGTTTCCTCAGTGTCTCTCTCATATTTAAACCATTTTGACCATGGGCGTGTGGGTTTCCTTTTTAGCATCAGCTCTGTTGGTGTGAAGCCTGTGCTGTCGTGTGTCACCTCATTGCAACATGTTTCAATTAGATTGGTCCATTTGGCCCAGGATGCATGTGCATGTGATGCCACGGTGCGGAATATCCGTCCGATCTCCCGATTTACTCTTTCCACTGGGTTGCTTTGTGGGTGTCGGATAGATGAGAGGACGTGATATATGCCTTCTTTTTGCAGAGCCTGCATCCATCTTTTTGCCGTAAATTGTGATCCATGGTCGGTTAAGATTCTTTTAGGCTTACCGTATTGTGGGATATAGTGTTTGAATATGCGCGCTAAAGTCACGGTGGTCGTCGCGTTTCGCATGGGGTATAATTTCACGAATTTTGTAAACAGATCTTCAATTACCAGAATATACCTTACACCCCCCCTAGACGTCGGTAATGGACCATAGAAATCAACGGACAACACCTCGAGAGGGCACCCCGGTATTATGCTTTGCATGTCGGTATGGATCGCGTGAGTAGGAATCTTCACGCGTTGGCACGTGTCGCACGCGGCAATTAGTTTTCGCACACGGCGGTGTAATTTTGCAATATAGAAGTCCTCTGACAGGAGCTTCGCTGTTTTCTCCCCACCCATGTGGGCATATATTTCGTGTACTTCTCGTATTAGCTCGTCATGTAATTGCGAGGGAATAACCGGTCGTTCCCTGCCTTTTTTGTCCACGTGGAACAACGTGCCATCACGGAGATTAAAACGATTCTTTTTCTCGCGATTTGGTGTTTGTTCGCGAAGTTCAATTTCGCGCCGTAATTTTTCGTCTTTCCGCTGCCATTCAGAGAGCTGCTTGAGAGCGGATAGAAGTGCAGGTGCCATTGTCCGTGCGAGAGCTGTCATTATTGGTACATGTGTTATCCCTTCGTCCGGGTCACGAATTGACGAATTATGTAATCTGCTCATTGTGTCGGCAGGGATATTTTCCTTTCCTGGGCGGTACTGGATTTCGATTTGGTAATCTTGTATCGAAAGGATCCATCGTGTTAGTCGTTGGCTCAGGAGTTTGCTATTCATCAAGAACGTGATCGCTTTGTGGTCAGTTAGCAGTGTTATTTTACTTCCATACAGGTATGTTCGTAATTTTCCCAGTGCCCACACAATTGCCAGCAGTTCCTTTTCTGTTGTGAAGTATGATAATTCTGGACCCCTTAACGTTCGGCTTGCGAATGTTATTGGTCTTAATTCGCCATTCGTATCTCGTTGTTCCAGCACTGCTCCGATTGCAGTTGAGCTAGCATCTGTCGACAGGAAGAAGGGTTGATGGATAATTACGTACTGCAAGGCAACTTCTGCACAAAATGCATCCTTTGCTTGGTTGAATGCTTTTTGTGCTGCTTCGTCCCATTTCCAGCGAGTCCCTTTCTTTAATAGGGCCAGTAGTGGTGTTGTGGTTTCGGCGTGTTTCTTGGTGAATTTGCTGTAATAATTCACCAGGCCCAGGAACCCGCGTAACTGCTTGGTGTTTCGCGGAGTCGGAAACTCGCGGATCAAGGCCAATTTCTCGGGGTCCTGCTTCAATCCTTCTGTTGACAAGATATGCCCGAGGAATTTAATTTCACGTCTCATGAATTTACATTTTTCGAGGTTCAATGTGATGTTATTCTCTCGTAGTCGCGTTAGCAGCGCGGTGAGGTGTGTAAGATGTTCTTCAAACGATGGTGAGAAACAGAGAATATCATCGATAAAGTTGACTACGAATCCCTCCATTCCTTCTAGTACTCGTCTTAGTGCTCTCACGAGACTTGCGCTGCTTGTTTTTAAGCCAAATGGTGTGACTACGTATTCGTAACATCGACCTCGATATAGAAATGCGGTGTATTTCCGCGATGATGGTGTGAGAGGAACTTGCCAGAAACTGTTTGTCAAATCGAGACTCGTTAGGTAGTTTACCCTTTGGAGACGCTGGAATATTGTGTCCGGTGTTTCTGACATTTCGTGGTCATCGAGTAGGAATTCGTTCAATTTTCTCGCATCAAGACATAGACGTATCGATCCGTTCTTCTTTAGCACTGGTACCACTGGATTTAAGTAAGGGCTTGTGCTTGGACGAATTATGTCGTTTTCTAACATTCTTTGGATCTCCGTGTCTGCCGCGTCTATGTGTTTTAAAGGTATCGGATACGTTCTGCTGCAGTATGGTCGGTCAGGTTTTACGTGCAGATGGTGTTCGTAGCATGTTACCCGTCCAATTTCTTCTCTCCATATTTCCGGAAATGCTTGGATCACATTGCACAAAGCAGTCTTCCTTTCCCGGGTGGTGGGAACAGGTTCAAGAATTGATTGTATAATCTCTTCTTGGGATCTCTGCCTGCCCTCAGCCCGATAATCGATTTCATTCAACGTCCGTAGCACAGACCCATTTGTATCTGTTTCATCTGTCATCTCTATAATCACTTGACCGTTGGTTGTGTTTAGTGATAGTAGTTGTTTTTCAAAATCGATTTTGGCTTTCGCTCGTTTCAGCGTATCCACCCCAAGAATGGCTTCACAAATTAAGCCGGGTACCACAATTACCGTGGTTTCTATCGTTTCGTTTTCGCAACTCAGAGTCATCCACATTTGCCTTTTAAGACGAGTCGATTTTCCACCCGTCGCCCCGATTACTACTGCCCCTGTTATTGGTAAGGTCGGGCATTTGAGTAGTCGATCCTGGTGTTCCCCATACCACGATTCTGACACAGCCGTTACGGTACTTCCTGTGTCAATGAGAGCCCTAGTGGGAATTCTTTCGATTTTAATTTGAATTTCTGGACAACGATTCGCTTGTTTCGTGGAGAGTGGTAATCCTCCTTCTTCTTGGAGCTCTTTGCGTAGGTCGGGGAACAATGACCCGATTCTAATTTGGAAATCTTCCCCATGTTTTTTATCGGAGATGCCTCCCACCTGAGCGGGGAAGTCGCTCAGACGCTCCTCTGAGGTTCCCCTTATTCGTTTCCCGTGGATTCCTCCAAGTCGATGACTTCTGGCTCTTCCTCCTGAACTTCCTCGTCCAGTTGTGTCATGCGGATGCGCTCTGGCACATTTTCTCGGGTTCGTTCCTGAGGTCGGCGGTTGTCTTGCCAAGGTCTGGAGTTATCAGTTCTCGGCCTTTGGTTGTCGGAGAAGGGGCGCTGATTTTCTCGCATTTGTCTCGGGGGAGCCGAGTTTATCTGGTTTGTCCGAGGTGCGTTCGTTGGCAATTGGTTTTGTCGGTCGTACATACCTCGGTCCTTCCAATCGCGAGTGTAGTTGGGTCGTTCATCATACCTCTGCCGATTCACGGTACCTCCGTTATCGAATCTTTCGAGGAGTGCTAAAAATGCGTCAATCGATCGGATGTTTTGGCCCAACACACAGTCGTCTACCGCCTGTGTGTAATGTTTGGACAGGGTCTGGATGATCTCATCGTCGGTGGGTCGCGGTCGCAGATCGCGTGCTCTTCCTATCAATTTCATCGCATAGGATACTCGAGAGATTCCTGAATCGGCACGATGTACCCCAGCGTTGAGGTTATCTCTAACCTTACGTTGGATTGCTGGACTCCAGAATCTTCCGAGTAGGGCATTGGCAAATTGGTGCCATGTTGCGATCTGGTCCGACATGATGTCCCACCATTCTCCGGCATTGCCTTTCAAAGATTGGGTGATGATGAATTTCATCTCTTCGTCCGGTAGTCGTGCTGCGTCAACAAAACGTTTTAGTTCTCGTAAGTATTTCGATGGCCTTTCCGTGGTCTTGCCCTCAAATGTTGGCATTTGGGGTTTGACCACGAATGGTCGTGCCATTGATGCCATGGTTGCATCGAATCGGGTCGATTCGTTGAGTCCCCATCGCAGATCAGATTGCTCGGGGGTCTGCTGGTGTGTCTCCTGATGCTCTGGTTGATTCTGTTGCAACACTTGCGAGATATTTTGGTCTGTCAGCCTTGGACGCTGGACATCCCGCTGGGTGTTATTTCCTCGGAGGGCATTGTCTTCCGTTGAAAATTGGACGCTCGGTTGTGCGTTCATTTGATCCAAGCATTCCTTTATCTGTTTACGGATGTTCGTTTGGGCTTTATCTTGCCGTTCCATACGCTCCTCGATCTTTCGACACCAATCCCGCATCTCGATTCGGTGTTCGGTCATTCGTTCATAGACCTCTTCAGTCGTCACTTGTTCTTCTAACTTGGCATTAAGTTGGCTAACCTGCGTCCTTAAATGCGCTATCTCCTCTTGCAACTCTCGAATGGCTTCGGTCATCCGGTCTCTCTCCCCCGCGGAGGGAGACCCCGTTACTTGAGAATTACCCGACGGCATGGGAACCGGAATATGCCCGATCCTTCCGGGAACGGTCGGGGTACCAGGAGGTGGTGTCCGTTGCGTGAGCGTACTCGATAGGAGTGGGACAGGTGGTGGATTTTCCGTACCCGTAATATTCCCTGTACCCGTACCCGTAACTTTTGTACTGCGGGTGACTTTGGGTTTACTCATACTATCCGTCTCAAAAAAAAATTTTTGAACTCGTCTCAACCAAACCGCCCCACGTTGAGCGCCATTTGTAACCTAACTATTGACTATCTTTCGTATGTCTCTCCTTTATTGAATCTTTTCATAAAGTCAATGTGAAAGTCTATGCGGGGCAGTCAAGAAACTTGCCGTCGTTGCTCACAACAGCGAGAGGTTCTCGGCAGGGCACGTAAACGTGGCCATGGCGAGGCATCCGTAGTATAAGCGTTCCGACAAGTTAATCCAAGCTACCTTTATTTTGATAAATATGTGCTTTGACTCTGAGTATCGCGGAGATTCGATCGGCACTGCTAGAAGATTCCAGGAGTGGCGATCGATCCCGGGGATGAATGAGATGTTCTCAGCCGTGTACAGACACTGATGCAGAATCGGCAGGGCACGGAAACGTGGCCGTGGCGACGTTGCAGCGGCCTGGACACAACTGTGAGCCTGATTCTAATGTTTGAATATCGATAAGATTCACTTACAACACCGGGTTGGTTACGGGACCCGATGTCCTTTATCCCGACAGGTTCGTGCCTCCAGGCACTGGATAGCGGAAAGGTTGAGGCGAGAGACAATAATTGTTTGAGACAGAAATCGGGTAAAATGAAAGTATATTCTGGAATTTAGTTTGCTTACACAAGGACCCGAGCCCTGATGATATCAGAGTAAAACAATCACGTGCGAAAGTTCGCGACGAACCGAATGTATCGAACGCCGCTTTCGATTCACGTTGCCACGTGTCTTTTGATTGCCGGATCGATCTCAATCATCGACACTTCGTGTTCATGTCGCACTCACTTTTTGGTCGTTGCGTCACGCGTTTTGGGTGTAGTTTATCATTACAAATCTGTACAGAAGTGAACCGGATCACGTAGGATTGGCCGAGGAGTCTAGGCAGGGCACGATACGTGGCCGTGGCGACTCCTCGCTCGTCTGTGTGTGCGGTCACCCTTCACAGAACTTGTTAGATTCTCGCATCAGAACTTAGAAAACTGAACGGCACTGCTGGAATGCCCAGGGGCGGCGAACGGTCTCTGTCTGCATACGAGTTTGAAGCGGAGAACAATTTGTTGAATTGGGACACGAAAATACTGAGTTATAGATGGTTAAGATCTAATCTGCACAGAAGTTAACTGTATCACGTGGGATTGGCCGAGGAGTCTAGGCAGGGCACGTTACGTGGCCGTGGCGACTCCTCACTCGTCCGAGCGTACAGTCACCCTCTACAGAATTAGATGGGTTCTTGTAACAGAATAGAAAACTTGAACGGCACTGCTGGGATGTCACAGGAGCGGCGAACAGTCTCTACCTGTACAAGTGTTCAAAACAAAAATTGGAAAGGTAAGAGCGTCTAGGCAGGGCACGTATACGTGGCCGTGGCGACTCTCTTACCGTCCGACTACACGCGTGCTTCTAATGGAATTATTGAGTGCCTTTGTTGCAAATCAGGCTAACGAAACAGGATGACGATCGGTCTTGCCGGACGGTTCCGGGAAGGGCGACCGGCCCCTGCTCGGTAGGCAAAACTCACAACGTGGCAGAAATTTCGTGAGCGTACTAGTAGCGTACGAAAGTATGACCGTCCCAACACGTGTTAAACGCAGACCGCTTGCTGAATCCACTCTATGCGCGACAACAACGAATAATCGCGCGAAATAGAACACTGTGTATATAATCGAAAACCCAGCGAATCTATATATGTATATATCGATCGATGCGTGATCGGTCTCAATACCTTGCCAATATAAGACGCGACTTTAGAATTCGTCACATTCCAAGTAACGATAATCCCCAACAGAAAACAATACCGTCTAGACGACGCGCATATTCAATCACTTCAATATCCCGCAATTTGAATATATATATCTTTATTCGCCAAATATCATTCAAAACTCCTCGTAGGCAGAATTTAAATAATTTAACCACTAACCATGGAGAACAAATTAAATTGAATTTTCTTTAGGCTCTTAGTTTCAAATAAATGTCACATGTCTAAATAGCACACACCATTTAATGTATGAAAATTGCAACCGTTTAAATTATAATTTCATTACATCACTTGCTAAGATAGCAACAATCACAATTTGCAAATTGAATTTCAATTGTACTTGACTAGTAGTCACTACGATTCAAAGATTCTGCCGTCGCGGCAATACACATGTTCCACGCACGAATCTCTAATTCATTCAATATAACAATTATTTCACAAAATAATTTTAATTTATATCAATGATATTCGCTAAGCGAGTTGTGACTTTCTCACAAACAAAATTCAATTACATTCTTTAATAATTGCCATCTTGGCAGTACACAAATTAATACTCGATTATGAGAAACGAATCCCGATCAATTCGCGAGAGCACGGTGACTCATGCGTGCTTATTAGACCAAGTCTAGACGCAGAGTGCTCGATTTGCTGCTCGCATCGACCTCCTTTGATCGCAATCAAGAGGGGATCGATGCGCGCGCATCTCATTACGTGGATCGATCCTATGATCCTTTTCTAGACAAGGATAACGATCGATATTATTGCCGTCGCGGTGGGGATCGATCCTGGTGTGTAACCAGCATGGTTACAACAGTCTTGCGCATTCTCCGTGAAGAAGGCCTACGACCTTACAAAGTGCAGATAGTGCATGAGTTACGACCTGGTGATTGCGCAGCTCGTCTTCGTTTTTGTCGGTGGATGCTTCGCAAGATCCGAAGAAATAGGCACTTTGTTAAACATATAGTGTTCACTGATGAATCGAGTTTTTCCACCACTTCGATTTTGAACCGACAAAATGTTCGCATCTGGTGCAGACGCAATCCACACGCAATGGTCCAAAGAGTTCAGCAGGGTCGTGTTTCTGTTAATGTTTGGGCAGGGATACTCGGGAATGATTATATGGCTCCTGTGTTTCTCTCAAACCGATTATCAAGCGTTGAGTATTTGCGGTTTCTACGTCATACGCTCCTGAATAGACTGCGACGTATGGTTCCGAGGCATACCCGTAATCGCATTTTTTTATGCATGACGGTGCTCCACCGCATTTCGGCAGGTCAGTCCGCGCTTTTTTACAAGAAGTTTTTGGAACTCGTTGGATCGGTCGTAATCCTGCGCCACACTTATGGCCCCCCCGTTCACCTGACCTGAACCCTTTGGACTTTTTTTCTGGGGTGCTCTGAAAGCCATTGTTTATGGGTCAGGCAGGACTTTAAGAACGGCTCAGGATTTACGAGATCGAATTGAAGAGGCGGTTGCTACTTTAGCACAAAATCGAGCTGTGCTCCGTAGAGTGCGAAATAATTTTGTGGAGAGACTCCAAGCTTGCGTTCGTAACGGTGGTCATCACGTTGAAGCTGGCAAACAGGCACAACTGCTCAGAGCTATTGGGGCCAATGGGTCAGTTCTGTTTGTCCCTAGGCAGCGTCGACGACGATAAAGTGAGAGGCAAGGGGAACTCACTGCAGTCAAGTCACCCCGAAGTGAGAGGCCAGGGGAACTCACTGTTAATCAAGTCACCCCGAAGTGAGAGGCGAGGGGAACTCACTATAATCAAGTCACCCCGAAGGGAACAGAAATCTACCACGTCCACGTCGTTGTTCCTGGGTAGCGCTAAGAGTAGAAGATTAAGCAGATTTTATACCGCGAAAACAAATTTTTCAGGGTCAGTTTTGGGGGCTGATTTTCGCTAATCGTGATCAGGATATTCACAACATGATTTTAAAAACTTCATAAGCATCAGATTTATTTTCTGAAATTTCAGGCAAAAAAAAAACTTCAAACGAAGATTTCTCTATGAAATATTCATTTCCGGCATATAGTCCCTTTGAGACTTTTGTTCAGCTCGACGAGTAGAATCGATTAAGCGAATAAAAATTTTTGACCTTGAAAATTACCTTGAAAATTAATTTTGCGGGGCCATGTTTATAATGCAATGTTGGCAATCTCGACGAGGTCTATCACCTCCCAAAAGGATGACCAATAATTTTGCACCACCCTGTACTTCCGTCTCAGACGGACGAGGGATTTAAGAAGTGAATCTTCAAGTAGCAAAGGTCTAGAAGATTTTTCGTGGTAAATTGAAGATTTCCTAATGCAGGCAGTCAGGAAGGATTCAATCGAATTTACAGCGGAATCGATCGTAAGTTTTAACGATGTTGGGAGGATGAAGTGGAGCATCTATTGGATCCAGCAGCACCGGACTATGATGGGTGGGGAGTTGTTCAATTAATGAGGAGTTGAAGTCGTTAGAGGTATCGACGAGAAATAAATCCAGGTAAGAGAAACTATTTTGGTTACGAAAGGTGGGTAAAAGTGGTGAAAAATTCTATATTTGGAATTGGAGCTGTGAGCGTGGAGATTTCTACCACTGCAGTTTGAACGCTGATTGCGCCAAGCCTGATGTTTGGCGTTGAAATCCCCGCCGACGATGAAAGGGTATCGCAGGCGAGCGATACGGTCAAGAAAACTGTGAGTAAGGGTAGTCCTCGGTTTTACGTAGACTACCATGAGAGTGATGGCCGGACAATTTAGTCTGATGCAGAGAGCATCAATGCCATCGTGCTGAGGAAAATCCACTTCCTTGAACGTGAGTGAATTTTGAATAATGATGACAACCCCACCACCACGGGAGGAAAGGTTATTTGATGGTCTGTCTGAACGAATAGTTTTGTAGCCTGGAACTTAGAAATCCAGGTCAGGGCGAAGCCAAGTTTCGGTGATCAGAGCAATGTTGATATTATGCTGCTGGAGGTATAGAACAATATCGATACGCTTTGCTTGGATGGAGCATACGTTCCAGAGTAAAATTTTGGGATTTGAATGAGCCATTACAAGGTCGAAGAAACCTGCATGAAGGCGGCAAACTTTTCTGAATCCGTCTTGCACAATCTCAATTTTGCCAAAAGGATTTTGTCAATATTGCAAATTGAGGCAATTTCGTTGAATATGTGCATAGTTTCCTCGATTGTAGAGGAGGGTAAATTAGGAGGTGGTCCCCGAGATTCAGTGACAGATGAAGAAATATTTTCTTGCCTATGGGCAGTGGCAGCCCTTTTAGGCGCCAGTGCGTTACTATAAGTAACGTGTGGTCGAATTAGAGCTGATTCGGTGGATCTGTGTGGACCAGCTGCAGATGAGAAGATGAGAGGTGGAACAGGTTGAGGAAGTCGCTTTGACCTCTTGTTAAGATATGATTCAAGAGCCGGGCATTTGGAGTAATTGGCAGTATGGTTTCCATTACAGTTTACGCAGATTGGATCTGCGACCATAGTGGAGGACCAGCGCATTTGGCACACTTAGGATTGTACCCACAGTTCGAAGAAGAATGGCCAAAGGCCTGGCATTTAAACCACTGAGAGTAATTTTTCCGGAATAAGAATTTGTCCCAGTACACTCGCGTGTAAAAGAGGTGTGAGACTTTCTTAACACTGTTCAGTGTCACCCCGTTAGGGAAGGTGATTTTGTACGTACAGTACAAAGAATCCTTAGCTCGCTTTCCACGTAAGGGAGCACAGGTAACAGGGTTGAGACCATGGAATCTCATTTCTTCCATGAGATCGACTGACTCCATACAAGGTAATCCCTTCAGGGTAGCAGATAACACTTTATCTGTGTTAAGAGTGAAGGTGTGGAAAGGCATGTTGGCATCTTCCAACTTGCCTTTGAAACCCCGAAAGTGATCAATGGAATTTAGTTGGATTCGCACCCTGGTGCCAAGGAATTTTAATTTGAAATCACGGCCGTATGATTCGGCCAGTGATTTCGTCAGACGTGGCATATTACCATCAAAGTTTGCAATATATAAGGGGGGGGCTTAGTAATGATTTGTTTAGGAGGAGCTCCAGGAGTAGGAATAGAATTTCCTGGCTTAGGTTGCTTCTCGTTGTGCGACGGAGAAGATGGATTTCTCCGAGAAGGGCCAGCATGATGAATATTTAAATTCTGTTTAGAGTTAGCAGCAGGAAGGTTGCAAGTGTTGTTCTGGAACGATCCAAGTATGTTAAATTTATTGAAGACTGGAACGGTGGGGATTACCCCAAGGTTATTTGTGTCTTGCATAATGGTAAGAGCTGTTGACTGTTGCGAAGAGGAGACGGGAACAGGACGGTCAGAGTCTTCCGTCCTTCGTTTTTTAGATCGTGGCTGTATTTGCGACTGATCTACTGGTGTGATGTTAGAGGTCGTTATGCCAGTATCGGCAACCGGATTGTCGGAAACAATGAACGAGCTGCTATTCAGATCGAAAGTTGCATTGAAATTCTGCTGTGAAAAATTCTCATCAGCAGTAAGAGAAGGCAACGTAGGATCTCCAGCGAGAGGGAGAAGGAACGTTGTAGTGGCAGAGTTGCCGATGTCTGTATAAACAGTAGGATTTTTAAATAAATCCTCAATTGCAGGGGGGGAATTCTGCACGGATTCCAGCTGGGAGAGCTGAATCAGATTGTGGTGAGCCACCGAGGGTTCAGAGAATGAACGAACAAGCGTTAATGAATCGTGAACGATTTTGGGAAAGTATAGAGACGATTCCGAAAGCGAAATGTCAGCCTGCAGCGCAGGGAGAGCATTTTGTAAGGGCAAACAGTCCGCAGAAGACGTTGGCCGCGGAATGGAAGAAACCGTTGAGGAGGGGGGCGCCTTGCGCGAGACAATTTGGATTTTCTCCACTTTAACACGAGCGGGAGCAACTCAACTCGGGTCTAACTTTTTAGAAACACCGGGAATGCCTATAGGAGGCCTTTTAAACACTGAAGACTTATGTCTCACATTGGAACGTTTGTTTAAATTCACTGAGGGGCGATTTGTCGCCACTACCCGAAACTGGGGACAAAAGCCCCGGTAAGATGAAACACGCGCGAATACCGACGCAGTAAGAAAGTCGGGCGCAACTAGCACTTAAATGATAGAAAATATCACGGAAAGTAACTTTAATAAGTAAGAAACACACGAGCGGAAAGAACAACTCGAGCGCGAATGGAAACACGTCCGACCACGGCGGACGCTGAGACCGGAATGCGGGCGTACACTAGTTGAGTTTTTTTTTTTTAGATTTAACAGGAGGTAAGAAGGCCTGTGCCTAGCAGCTTAAGTGCCGCTTTACCAGGTAACTTAATTGGTAACTAACAGTTGGGATTACCTATGTAATTTAGGATTGCCGGGGCATTTAAGATAGGATGGGATATAAATTTTCAAAACAATCCGAGTAATGATCACTGAAGCGTGAATACCGAAAGGAGGACCAAGTATGCAAATCATGGAGAAGAATGTTGGATGGTGTTTGGGATTGGCTGAGCGGATCGGCGGCGACTCTGCATCAATGAACGGACTCGGTACGGCCTCGGCTATGTTCGGCCGTATCGAGATCCCTGGGCCGATGGATCGGCTCGCGGCTTGATTGGCGGCGGCGACGAGATCGATCTGGATCGATTGTCGCACGCGGAACGTGCGACTGATTGGCTGATTGCTCATCGATCCATCGATCGTCGTCGCACGGGGCTGTTCAGCCGCCAGCTGACCCATCGGCAAATCAGTTGCTACTAGATCATTCGCTTGGCTACTTTACAATCCTTAGAATTAACGTGCGTCTTCTGACCCTTAATCAAAGGAAGAATCGATCTCGGGGTTTCCTACGGAGGAAACACAACTCATTATATTTTCTATACTCATTTATTGTTTCTTGCGAGTTTCGCGCTCGGTACATTGTATATGACATTCTGACGAAGTCCCTTCGTAGGGAGAATAAAGAAGTGACGGTTGTTATTTAAACTGAGTGCCGGATTATTCCATCCCTCCTAAACATTTTGGTCCTTCGAGCCGGATCCAGTGCTGCAGTTATCTGAAATTCAAACCAGTCTTTATTCTCGGTGATTAGTGCTTCGACCTTGCTGTTTAACAAAACAATGGCTGACCTTATCGACGACCAACGGGTGATCGCGCATCGTCTTTCAAAGATTCTCATTAATTTAAAAAAGAAAGGCAAGTCCAACGTCACGGTGGGACTACTGCAGACAAATCACGACGGTGCTAAGCAGTTGTGGGACGAATTTCATAAGGGGGACAAGAGCGTCAGGGCAGCGGCCAGGAAGGACCCGAAACTCCGGGAGAGCTCCTATTTCACGGAGGACGAGTACGACACGGTCCAGGAAAATTACTGCGATATTGCCGGCGCGCTAAAGGACTGGATTGCCGAAATGGAAGCACCAGCGCCCGTTAAAGAATCCAACGATTCAAACACGACGGATGAAACAACGGTCGCTACGACCGCAAAAAGGTCACGCGCTGTGTTGCCAAAAATGGCTCTCCCGACCTTCGACGGGCAATATAAGGAGTGGCCTTCGTTTCGCGACCTGTTTACTTCGCTGATAATAAATGAACCGACGCTCTCTCAGGTCGAGCGGTTACACTATTTGAAATCGTGTATGAAGGGCGAAGCCGCTGCGATTTTGAAAAACGTCCAGACAACCTCTGACAACTTCCAAGTTGCCTGGAATAAGCTCGAAAGTCGCTATAACAATTCGCGACTACTAGTGCAAGCGCAAATACGATCGCTTACCTCCATCGCGCCTATACGGAAGGAATCTGCGGCCGAAATGAAGCGTCTTTACAATGAGACGTTCGACGCTGTCGATGCGCTGGAAAATTTGGAACGGCCAGTTACCAATGCTGTCGACTGGCTCGTAGAGCTGACTGTCGAGCGGTTGGATCGTCAGTCCCGACGCGAGTGGGAGGACTCAGTGAAGGACACCAAGGAGTTCCATACACTGGAAAAACTAAAGGAGTTCATGGAAGGACGCATCCATACTTGTGAAGCCTTGGAGTCTTCTTCAGCTGAAGCCACCGCCGACGTCAAGAAACCCGTTGTGAAGTCCTTCAAGGTGCATCAAGTGTCTCAGGAAGGCTCGTCTGTGGGGAATTGTAGCCTGTGCCAGGGGAACCATTTCGTCGTGCACTGCGATCTTTATCGGGAGAAGTCTCCCGCTGGCCGGCGAGAGGTCGCTAGAAATCAGAATTTGTGCTACAATTGCCTGGGGAAGCATGCAGTCCAGGACTGCAAATCGAAAAGGAGATGCCAGAAGTGCTCCGGGAAACACCACACCTCGATCCACGGGTCTGGCATCACGGAAAGGGAACCTACCGCTTCAGGAGCCGCCGTCCAGCATTTGTCCACGCACGTGAGTCGACCATCAAGTGTCCTGCTAGGCACGGCTCGCGTTAAAGTTTCAGGACCGCGAGGACAGGACTGCTCGGCTCGGTCCCTCATCGACCCTGGGAGCGAAGTCTCGCTCATATCCGAGGCCCTGGCGCAGCGACTTGGCGTGAGGAGGAGTCCGGCTCGGGTACCTCTCCTCGGAGTCGGAGGTGCCAAGGCCAAACTAACCAGAGGGCAGACGAACCTGGCCATCGCCCCTCACTACGGCGGAGGGAAAACGTTCGAGGTGTCAGTGTACATCATCCCCGAGCTCTCACGCTACAGGCCGAGAAATTTACCTGCGAGGACCGAATGGCCGCACGTCAAGGATCTCCGGCTAGCAGATCCGGGGTACCACCTGGCCGATCCTGTGGACATCCTGCTCGGAGCTGACTCGTACAACCTCATTCTGCGAGAGGGTGTGCGGCGCGGGCAGGAGAACTCGCCTGTAGCCCAGGAAACTGCGCTCGGGTGGATCCTGACAGGGGGCATCGACTCAAAGGTCGGCAGAGGCGCCGCGAGTAGCCCGGCGTTGCTTGCTCATCACTGCAGTGTCGACAGAGATCTAATGAGCATGTTGACCAGATTCTGGGAGCAGGAGGAGATCGAAACTTCGATACCAGGGACCGAGGAAGATCGAAGGGCGGAAGAACACTTCAAGGCCACTCACCTGCGTCAGGCAGACGGTAGATTTGTGGTCCGTCTACCATTCGGTACCGCACCGAATCTGGGGGATTCTCGCCGCTCAGCCCTTCGCACCCTCGAGTCGATGAACAAACGATTCAGCCGATCTGCCAAATTCCAGCTGGCCTACACCGACTTCCTGACCACGTACGGCGGGCGGAGAAGGACGGAGGTTATTTTCTTCCGCATCACGGGGTCCTGAGGGAGTCCAGCACCACCACCAAGCTGAGGGTTGTTTTCAACGGATCGATGCCATCGTCGAACGGGAAGTCGATCAACGACTTCCTCCTCCGAGGCCCGAACCTTCTGCTGAATCTAGCCGACGTCCTTCTAAGGTGGCGGCTGCACGAGTTCGTCTTTTCAGCGGACATTGAAAAGATGTACCGCCAAATCGTGGTCCACCCCGAGGACAGGAAATGGCAAAGGATTCTCTGGAGACCTGCACAGGAGAACACAGTCAGAGAATACGACCTGAATACGGTCACTTACGGGCTCGCTTGTGCTCCTTACCTGGCGATTCGATGCCTCCATCAGCTGGCCAAAAACGAAGAACGGAGGTACCCCCTCGGCGCTGAAGTGGTCCTTCGGAACGTCTACATGGACGACGTTCTATCCGGGGCAGACACTCTTCCAGAGGCACGGCGGAAGCAGCAGGAAACGCGCGATCTCCTGATGGCGGGCGGATTCCCGCTACGCAAGTGGGCGTCCAATGCCCGGGAGCTCCTGGATGACCTTTCAGACGAGGAAAGGAAGGGAGGAACGGTCGAGTGGGACTCTCCGACGCATCAAAGCGTACTAGGTATAAGGTGGCTCTCTTCCTCAGATTGTTTTCAGGTGACAGCAGTTATGGCCTTGAAGAACTCCGGGACGACGAAGCGCGCGGTGCTCAGCGGGACAGCCCAGCTATTCGATCCCCTCGGATGGTTGGCTCCGGTAACCATCGTTGCCAAGGTTCTCATCCAGTCACTCTGGCTCATGAAAGCGGACTGGGACACTCCTCTACCGGAAAAGGAGCTGAAGACTTGGCAGCAGTTCCGGAAGCATCTCCCGGCGCTGCAGACCACTCGCGTCCCTCGGTGGCTGGGAACGACGACCTCCAGTCAGCCTTTGGAAATACACGGGTTCGCCGATGCCTCCGAGCGAGCCTACGCAGCCGTGGTATACTCTCGTTCGATCCGAGCTGAGGGAGGGGCGACGGTTTCACTCATCGTGGCGAAATCGAGGGTGGCCCCGTTGAAGCGGGTTTCGCTGCCGCGACTGGAGCTCTCCGCAGCCTTCCTACTGGCCAAGCTCGTCGACCACATCACCAACGCACTCGAGTGGCAAGATGTACGCGTACATCTCTGGTCCGATTCGTCGGTCGCTCTCAGTTGGATCCGGGGACATCCCTCCCGCTGGCCCACCTACGTCGCGAACAGAGTGGCCGAAATTCAGCGCCTGCTGCCTCAAGCCCGGTGGCACCACGTGAAGGGCGCAGAAAACCCGGCTGACTGTGCGTCCAGAGGATTGTCTCCAGCAGAGTTGCCATCCTTCGGGCTGTGGTGGAGGGGACCAGAGTGGCTGTCTTCGTCGGAGCCCATCCCGGCGGCCTCAACCGAGGAGGAAGAGAACGAGACCCCGGAGGAAGGGCACGAGGTCGAGGAGCTGGCAGTGCACCACGTCACCAGCACTGGAGAAGCATCCTCGTGCACTGTAATCGAGCGGTTCTCAAATCTTAACCGCCTACTCCGAGTCCTGGCCTGGTGTCGGCGCTGGATTCCTAAAAACCGAAACCAGGAATCATTCGTTACGGCCAAGGAAGTCCACGAGACCAAACTAACCTTGATTCGTCTCGAGCAGGCATCTGGCTTCCCGGAGGAACTCAATTACCTCCGAAGGAATCAACCCGTCAAGGCCAACAGCAGACTGGCGAAGCTCTGCCCAATTTTGGACCAGGACGGAGTACTACGGGTCGGGGGCCGCCTACAGTCGGCAAATCTCGCTTTTGAAAGCAAGCACCCCGTAATACTGCCGGACGAATCCCCTCTGGCAAGGTTGTGGGTCGATGCAGCGCACAACCGATGTCTTCATGGGGGGACACAACTCACACTGGCTACGCTACGCCAGGAGTGCTGGGTTCTCCGAGGTCGGAAATTGGTAAAGTACTGTATCCGTCGGTGCACGGTTTGTATTCGCTGGAGGGGGGAGACAGCCCAACCTAGAATGGGCAACTTGCCGATGGCACGCATTAATAAATGTCGTCCTTTCCTCCGAGCAGGTATCGACTACGCTGGTCCCATCGAGCTTCGAGTCGGTCGGGGTCGGGGTCGTGGTCAGGTATTCTCCAAGGGCTACATCGCTGTCTTCGTGTGCCTTGCAACAAAGGCAGTACACCTGGAGGTTGTTTCGGACGGATCCACCGAAACATTCATCGCAGCCTTGAGACGATTCACTTCCCGGCGAGGCAAATGCTTGGAGCTCCATAGCGACTGCGGTCGCAATTTCGTGGGTGCGGACAAGGAGCTTCGTACTTTACTGCGGGAAGCCATGCAGCAAGGGAGTGGTCCGTTCGAAGCGGCCTCCAGGGAGGGCATAACGTGGAAGTTCAACCCCCCCTCTGCTCCTCATTTCGGGGGAATCTGGGAGGCAGCTGTCAAGTCGGTCAAACACCACCTCCGCAGAGTCATCGGCGAGCAGCGACTGTCGTTCGAGGAGCTGACCACGCTCCTGACCGGCATCGAAGCTTGTTTAAATTCCAGGCCTCTGCAACCATTGCACGACGACTCGGAGGATCCAGTCGCTCTCACACCGGGTCACTTCCTGATCGGCGAAACACTACTCGCGATTCCAGAGCCCAGTCTCGAGGAACTCCCGGTGTCTCGGTTATCTCGGTGGCAGTTGATGCAACAACTGCAACAACATTTCTGGCGACGCTGGTCACTGGAGTACCTTAACACATTACAAACTCGAGTCAAGTGGTCGAAGAATAAAATTTTAATTGAGCCCGGAATGCTCTGCCTAATTAAAAATGAAACTTTACCTCCTACGCAGTGGCCACTTGCTCGAGTTGTTCAGGTGCACCTTGGGCCAGACGGGACAGCTCGAGTCGCGGCCGTGAGAACTGCTACTTCGAAATTCCTCCGGCCAGTGCATAAACTTATTCCCTTGTTGAATCCGATCGACGAGAAAAATGGCACGGGAGGAGGCCTCGAGACTGGACCTTCGAACGATCCTACCGATCAGGCATAAGTTCAACTGTATAACACAGGTTAATAATCACGCTCGCGACCATTATCACTGCATTGCCGATCATTCCATAATTCACTCACCTCTGTAGCACGTTCATCATCACAGTAATCATCGAATTCATCTCACTACACCACACTTTCATTTCACGACGCGTCCCTTTTTTTGCAGATACTACGCAGTCGTTGCCGGTCCGTTCAGCTTGCCATGCTCCGCTTGAGTCGACGCCGCTGATTGGACGTACCGCGATTCAGTTTCGTCAGTGGCTGACGAGGCGGGCGGAATGTTTGGGATTGGCTGAGCGGATCGGCGGCGACTCTGCATCAATGAACGGACTCGGTACGGCCTCGGCTATGTTCGGCCGTATCGAGATCCCTGGGCCGATGGATCGGCTCGCGGCTTGATTGGCGGCGGCGACGAGATCGATCTGGATCGATTGTCGCACGCGGAACGTGCGACTGATTGGCTGATTGCTCATCGATCCATCGATCGTCGTCGCACGGGGCTGTTCAGCCGCCAGCTGACCCATCGGCAAATCAGTTGCTACTAGATCATTCGCTTGGCTACTTTACAATCCTTAGAATTAACGTGCGTCTTCTGACCCTTAATCAAAGGAAGAATCGATCTCGGGGTTTCCTACGGAGGAAACACAACTCATTATATTTTCTATACTCATTTATTGTTTCTTGCGAGTTTCGCGCTCGGTACATTGTATATGACATTCTGACGAAGTCCCTTCGTAGGGAGAATAAAGAAGTGACGGTTGTTATTTAAACTGAGTGCCGGATTATTCCATCCCTCCTAAACAGATGGTCTTAATTGTAGGAGCTTCTGCGGATTAAAGTTATGGATGACTAGGTTAGTTTGTTAGGCAGCGGACTGTTGTGTAAGGTGCGTGGGAGTTGGGATGAATGCTCGGGACCTTAAGGAGGTCTATGATGGTGGAAATGTAGCGGAAATCTCTTTTTAATGCGTACGGTATCAGTTGTGGGCTGTAAGTGCCGGTGGAACGGACAAACGAATTAGGATGCTCCTCGACTTCATATTTGCTTATTATACTAATACAGAATTCCAGGAGGCTGGGAATTTCCAGAAGTTCGTTAAGAGTACGCGTGAGTGTTCTGTTGGGAAGCCCGGAAATAATTTTTAAAATGCGGGTCTGGGCCCGACTAGCAATAATGAAGTTCGATTTGGCAGAGGCTATCCAAGCATGCAATCCGTAGGTAAGCACTGGCCGGATACAAGTTTTGTAAAGAGTAAGTCTCAAGTCCCTGTTCAGGGGTGACGCCTGGGAGATGTAACTGTGCAGTGCTCCTGCATCGGCGCGTGTTTTGGAGACCCGATCCAGTATTGCTTTGCTCCAGCACATTTTGTGGTCTATGACAATGCCCAGGTATTTTACTTCCTTAGACCATGGGATGGCCACATTGTTAATAACCAGGTTGGGGTGGTTAGCCGTCCTTGTGCGTAAGGAGAAGAAAATCGCCTGCGTTTTGGATGAATTAACAGTGAGGTTCCAGGATTGGAAGAAAAGAATGACCTGGTTGAGATAGGTCTGCAGATGATATAAGGCAAGGCGGGAAGCCTTGTGCGAACAGAATAGGAGGGTGTCATCTGCGTACATGGCAAGGTTTGCTTTGTCGCTTTTGGGTATGTCGTTTACGTAAATGTTAAACAGAACCGGTCCGAGGATGGAGCCTTGAGGTACTCCGGTATGAACCTTGAAGTTCTGGGAATTGTACCCGTTGATAGATACAAATATCCTTCTTTCCGACAGGAAGCTGGTTAGAATTTTTTGCGTGTGCGTGTCGAGGCCCAGACTCCCGAGTTTAAATATGAGTCCCTTGTGCCAGACGGTATCAAAGGCCTTGGTAAGGTCTACGAGAATAGCGGGAGTAGTACGGTTGACGTTCAGTTGGTGGGTTACTAATTGAGTGAATCTCACCAGTTGGTGAGTTGTTGAGTGTTTTGACCTGAAGCCGAACTGCTGATCGATTATTAGGTTGTTCGAATCGAGAAATGAGTAGAGGTGTTTTAGGATGCACCTTTCTAGAAGTTTTCCCATAATTGGGAGTAGACTAATGGGCCTGTAGTTATCAGGGATTTTATGGTCTTTCCCGGGTTTAGGTATGGGAACAACTCTGGTTATTTTCCAGATGTCAGGGAAATATGATATATTAAGACAGGAATTAAAGATATAGTAAAGCTGGATTACAACCTTACGTCCTGCCTGCTTGATCATAGGGACGGAAATTCGGTCATGCCCAGGGGCCTTACTGTTGTTGAGCCCGCTAATAAACTCTGCAACTTCAGTTGGGGAGACAAAGATCCGTCTAGCCGGGGGATTGAAGCGCTTGCTTAGCACCTCCTGAAAGTGGGCCTCAACAACTTGCTTGTGAGGGGAGTTGGCATTGTCGCTGGCAGTGAAAGCTTTGGCAAAGACTTGGGCAAAGGTGTTAGCCTTTTCCCTGTCCAGAAGGACCGGAGAAGGCGAATTAGGAGAGGAGAGAGGAGGAAACTTAGTACGAGTGCCAGTAATAATCTTATAGTTCCTCCAGAAGGTCGGATCTGCCTTGTCCGCCTTTGCCAGTCTGGCTTTAAACTGCTCCTGTTTGAACTTGGAAGCTCTCTTCCTAATTTCCTTGTTCAGGTATTTGATTCTGTCAGCGTAGAAGAGACAGTGCGTGCGTTGAAGGTCACGACGGAGCTTCCTTCTTAGCCGAACAAGTGCAGACAGAAGGGGGTCGTCCGGAAGGTGTGGCCAGGAGGTTTTAACCTCATATTCCGAGGCTCTCTTCAGGCAGGCGGAGAGAAAGGAACCAGTAGATTTTATTGAGGCATCGATATCCGACTGGTTATCTAAGTGATGTGCAGTTTGTTAGTGAGTTGATTATACAAGTTCCAGTCATGTGTTGTTTGAATGCACGGAGAAAACATTGCATTAGCCTTGGGATCTAGCAAGACCGGACTATGATCCGAGGGTAGTTGTTCGATCAGCCTGCATTCGAAGGCGCATGGAGTATCAGCTAGGAAAATGTCGATAAATGAAAACTTGTCACCGCAACGATAGGTGGGAAGATTGGGGCAGAAAATTCTGTATTTGGACTTGGACGAGTGATTAAAGAGAGCATTGCCATTGCGATTTGCGCGTGAATTACCCCACTGGGAGTGTCTGGCGTTTAGGTCTCCACCGATAATGGAAGGATATCGGAGTCTGGAGAGTGAATCCAGGAGTCTTGGATGTAGGGTAGTTTTGGGGTTGATGTAGACCGCCACCAAGGTTACCGCCGGAGAGATAAGTCTCACGCACGCCATGTCAGCGCCTTCACAGGGTGGGAGATCAAGGATGTTGAAATCCAAGGAGTTTTGTACAAGGATGGTCACCCCACCTCCTCTGCCAAGGGGGCTGTTCAGGGGGCGATCGACTCGGACCACCCTGTAGCCGGGCATGGTGAAGTCCTGGTCGGGCCTTAGCCAGGTTTCAGTGAGCAAGGCAATGTTGATGCTATTCTGCTGTAGGTACAGGGTAACATCCGTTAATTTGGGAAGGACTGAGTGCACATTCCACAGCAGAACCTTAGGATACTTACCCCCTATGAAAGGGAGGCAGAAACTTGCATAAAAGCGGCAAATTTTTCGGACTCAGATTTGCACGTTCTTAATTTAGCGAGGAGGCTTTTTGCTGCAGCTAACATGCGATCAACATTGCATAACTCGACAATTTCTTTGAACACCAGCATTGTCTCCTCGACAGGGGAGAGTGGGGGTTTAGTCGAATGTGAATGACACGGCTCGTGGGAGACTGGAGAGTTGTTGAAATTCCCGGGAGTTTCCATAGGTGGGTATTTTATTGAGGCGAGAATATCACTGTACGAAACATGGGGACGGCGTACAGCGGTGTCCACGGAACTATGGAATACAAGGATAGAAGGGTTAACTGGTTGGGAGCGGGAGGGTGGGGCTCTCCTGGCTCTTTTCTCAAGATAGGTTAGTAGCGCGGGGCACTTGGAGTAATTAGCTGTGTGCTCACCGTTGCAATTCACACAGGTAGGTTTTTCGATTTTAGCCGTTAAGCATTCCGAGGAGGGGTGTGAGCCGGCACATTTAACACACCTCGGCTTGTAGCCGCAGTTCAATGACGAATGTCCAAAGGCCTGGCACTTAAAGCACTGGGAGTGGTTAATTCGGGATAGATATTTATCCCAGTAGACTCTCGTGTAGAAAAGGTGGGCAACCTTCCTAACCTTATTAAGGGTAACTCCGTTGGGAAAGGTGACCTTATAGACACAGTAAGGAGAATCAAGATTTTGCCTGCTACCAATGGGGATGCAAGAGACAAGGTTAAGCTCATGCAGCCTCATTTCCTGCATCAGCTCATTTGTATCCATCCGAGGGAGACCCTTGAGGGTGGCAGATAACACCTTCTCGGAGTTCACCGTGAAGGTGTGGAACGGGAGATTTGCGTCCTCAAGTTTGCTTCTTAGGTCCCGAAAATGCTCGAGGGAATTTAGTTGGACCCGTACGCGGGTGCCCAGAAACTTAAGTTTGAAGTCTCTACCGTAGGCTTCGACCAGCAACTTAGTGAGGCGCGGCATGTTGCCGTCAAAATTAGAGATGTAAAGGGGGGGAGGTTTAGAGACGGCCTTCTTGGGGAGGACTTCGGGAGGAGTACTAGTAGGATTAATACCAATGGAGTTTTTGCTCCCGGCCGAAGAGGACGCGTGCGCGTCTCGGAGAGACGGGCCTGCGTGGTGTATATTTGCTTTGAGCGGAGGAAAAGTGTGGCGGTCCTCGAGAAAGGAGCCCAGAACGTCAAAACGGTTGGAAACCGTTATGGCAGGAGAAACACTAAGGTGGGGAACCTCTGTCATATAGGGACCTTGGGGGTCGATGGTGAGGAGAGAACTGCTATTATTGCAGGTTTTTTGTTTTTTCGCGGCCGGCGAAGATTGAGGTTGTAAACAAGGCGTCGACCGGCTGGCGGTCAACGGAACGGTTTCAAGGTTTGACTTCTGCCCGATATCAGCAAGGGACCCAGCATTGAAAAATGAATTTACAGAAGTATTTGGGATTTCCATAAGAAGATTTTCCAAATGTAAAACATTCGGTTAGGTAAGCTCATACAATGCAGGTGCGCTTGGTATAGAGCTGAGGGGAACAACATCACGAGAATCGGAGTAAGGTGTTACCCTAGAGTATCCAGAGGATACAAAACGGAGGAAAGATGTTCCGACTGGGAAAGTGACGGAGAGGCAAGCTCCGAGGAGAAAACTTCACCACTGTGTGCAACCGAGGGTGCGGAGACGGAGCGAAGAAGAGTGGCTGGGTCTCCACAGCCACTAGTCGCGTTGTTCACTAGATCTTGGAGAACGGGTGTCTCGGAAGTGAACACAGGAGCATGCGGACCACTGTAGTCCGCAGGAGAAGGTAAGGGGCTATTGCCGGAGGCAGTAGCTGCAATATCTTGCCTTTTCGTGACTATTTTCACTTTTTCGATTTTGGACAAGGTCGAAAGAACGGCACCAGGAGAGTATTTATAGGTGACTCCACTGTTAGACAGCGGAGTTCTCTTAAATAGAGATGCTTTGCGCCTCACATTAGGGCGCTTGCTTAATGAGCCCGGAGGGCGGTTTTCCGCCAACTCCCGGGGAAACGACGAAAGCCCGTCGACGTCAACAACGAGCACTACGCGTGACCGACTTCACTGTGAAAAGGACACACTTAGATTTAAGCAGGAGTGAGATAGATTAACTAGGCCTTTGCCATATAACGACTACTGAATGCACTACAGAATGACACAATACGAGGGCGCACGGTAGAGAGGCGTCCGCAACGGACGAACGCCAACGACCGAAAATCGTTTCTGTTTATTTCGGGAGCGCGGACCTTGGAGAGAGCCCTTCGTGGCGCCGCACAGTGCGGTACTCTGTGGACAAAACTCTAAAAATTCATTGTCTAATATCCACAGGATTCTATGTCGAAACTGTGTTTTAACATGTAAATTATCATGTTTATCAATAGAAAATTCAAATAATTCAGTAGGGGATTAGTTGTAAGCGTTTTTCTTCTAAAGAAAATGCTATATCAAGCAGTTTATAAATCCGAAGCGTCACTCACTTTCATGGTATCAGGAAAAAGAATTTTATGTATTATGACCTATGGGATATAGCTTAAAGTACAACTAATGCGACTGAAATTTCAAAATGTGTAAGTCTCTTATATGCATTATACTAGTAAATAATACAGTTGAAATCATGTTTGTCACCTTTTCCTCCTTTAAATAGTGAGATTTCAAGAAGGGTTCAAAACATCCTATAGTTTTTGTTTTTTCGTAATTAGTAGACATTATACTTCAATTTCCCACAAGTTTTTCCTGCTACAAACTGCTACACTCAAAGTTATGCAACGTTAACCCTCGGCGAATGCTACGTCCGACATCGTGCGGCATGCCATGGACGCGAACCAAAATAATCATAGTTCGATTCTAATCTAATTATTCGATAAAATCATCAGTTGGTAAATAAGAAATGTGTATGTAAAAATTAGTATCCAAGAAAATAGTAATTGAAAGTATCGATTTACATATAGGCCTTCTTTCGGAAGAAGCATTAGAAACGACTCATAAAAAAGTAACCAAGATTTGATGAAAAGATTTCAACACTTTCATCGGATCCCCTCATATCAAGCTGTATCAAAACTGCTTCAAAACAAAGATCTTGAGGACATAAGACAGTGTATTGATATCTAGTACACAACGGAAGATATCCTGCAAAAATTAGATTTTTTTTATTCAGAGTTAGGGAACGAATTCGTATACGAACTATCATTAACGTGATTTATCTGTTTCCTACACGTAATATATGTACTAGATGTCTATATTTCATTTTTTAATTATACATAAAATATGCATCTTATTGTTTCTTTCAAAATGTAGTGTTACTAGATATAGAGCCCGAAAGTAGGATACGTACAACATCATATTGCAGCTAATTTCTACAGTTCTACAAAGAAAGCTACACGTTCCTATATTCTCTGAGTGGTTCGTTTTGAAAGGAGCTACCATCACACAATAATCCTGCAAAAATCAGCTGCACGTTTTGGCGTATTTTCGCTGATAGCAACATGCGCATGAAGTTTCAGCAAGGAAGCAGGATCCCTGAATGAGTGCGCGGCACTTCGCTGGACGGTTCGAAATAGAGTTGGGCAGTATCTAAATACAAAAGTGTCTAGATACGTATTTAGGTACAAGGTACGTATCTATTATTCGTGATCCGAGGGATCTAGATACAAAAGGATCTTTCACTTGACTTGTAACTAGATACATTTGGATCCGACCCGAAAGGATCCGAGGCTACGGATACATTTGTAACAAGGATCTGTATCCACATACTAAAGATGCGAAAATTCGATGAGACAAATTTTTACGTTGCAGGTAAGTTGTACATATTTCTTTCGAGTGTGAAAGTTTTGCAAGTAAGTATGGACTATACTTTCAACAATTTTCGGCAATTTACACGTCATGAAATGGCTATTAACACTCTAGGGTACCTCTGCGGGTACTTTACGCTTTGGGCATTGTGTATTTTTCCCTTGCACTCCAGGCTTGAAATCGGGGACTCAATGACGGTAAAATAAACCGTTACCGGAATTATGCCACGAAGCTGTGCCGAAAACGTTAAAATTGTCTTTTGAACAAAGGATTATGGAAAAACAAGTAGGACATACGTTGGGCGGGTAGGTAGCAGTTACTGTACCTCAAGGGGTCAATAGCCGTACCATGAAGACATTACCAAAAGGTGTTAATAGCCGTGCCACAAAGACATGACCAAAAAAGTGTTAATAGCCGTGCCAGGTACCGGAAAGTCATTGAAGACAAAATCGGTGTAACCCGTCAAGATTTCCGTTTTTAAGTAAAAGGCAATATATTGTTGAATTAAACAATACCCCGTATTCGTTTTATGTTGAGTGTTTACGTCTGAAAAGCGTACGCGCTCGAAACGCAGTGGCAGGTAGGCGCGGTATAGGAAATGCTGTGAAAAGAAGGGGAGCAAATTCGAGCTGCCAATTTTTGTTTTGTGCAAGCCCAAAACCTTGATAATCACAACCACGTCTAAAAAACAGCCCCGCCGCACTCGGAAGTACAACATAATCACTCGTGAAGTGTTATAATCGTAACAAATATCATTCGCACACTAATCATATCGATCTGTAAATACTTAACAAACGATAAAGAGTCAGAAGGTAGAAAATGGTTGAAAGTATAGTCCATACTTACTTGCAAAACTTTCATACTGCAAAGAAATGTGTACAACGTACCTGAAACGTTAAAATCTTTCTCATCGAATTTTAGCAGCAAGCACGTACTACGAAAATCTCTAACTTTCGATGAAGTACAACACTTAATGGGTGCTTGAATGATGAAAAATATATCAGTACATTGCCCTCCATACATTAAAGTAAAACAAGTAACTTAATTTTCATACTTTGGGTGAAATCTTGAAATTGACTTTCGGCTAGCTAAATCGCCGGAAAGGACTCCTGTGCGTCGGGTTACCCGTCCGTGTTTCTTGCATTGCTATTGTGTTCTTGATTCGGGACTCGACCCTCGGGCCTCGAGGAGGAAAGGATCTTTAAAGGATCTGTATCCACACACAGATCCCAAAGTATCCAATTAAGAATTTTGTATCTATGATTCGTGATTTAAAATTTGTATCTACAATGACTCCCACTGATATTCGGACATTCTTACAAAGACGATAACTATTTTAATATTGTACTATACGATTTGAATTTTTTTGGCAAGCTAGTGCAATTAGTTTGTCACAAAATGCGAAAAAAATTTTTGTGAAAAATCGCAATTCATCTGAATTATAAAACTAGATGGTTATTGTTGCTCGCTCGCTTCGCGAGCTCGCGAGTGGGGTTGTTGTTGCTCGCTCGCTTCGCGAGCTCGCGGGTAGGACTGCTCTTGCGAAAGGGTTTTTGGTACGCATTGCTGGTGGGGCATACAGCTCTTAATGGTTTTTTTATTAACTTCCCGATTCATAGGGAAGTTACTATAATTACCCCGAAAATCAAAAATCGATTTTTTAGCAGATCTTCACGTTTCATGGTTATTGAAGTCATTTTAGACTATTTTTATCAAATTGTTAGTATGTGTGTGTGTGTGTGTGTGTGTGCGTATGGCCGTTTTTATGTTATCAAATTTTTCGTTAACGTTTTCTGAAAAAGTAACAATGCGATCAGAATGATGAATGATGCAATCGATGTGCCCCGTCGTAACTTAGAGCTGATTAGATTTTGGTCCATATTGGTCAAGTAGTTTTTTAGATTTTTTAGATTTTTTAGTTTTTTTAGTTTTTTTCGAAAGAAGTTCATTCATGAATGCAATTTATACGGGAGGATGGAAAATTTCCACCGAATAAACAAACGTAATAATATATATATATTTCATTTATATTTTAAAAAAAATTTTTTTTAATTTAAAAAAAATTTTTTTTAATTAAAAAAAAAATTTTTTTTTAATTATGCAACTGTAACGAGTTCGGAATTCTCGTTACAACCGGAACTCTCCCTCGTTGCTGAATGGCTCGCCGAGCCAGGGTTCGCGGCGAGGGGGCGGTCGAGGAACGACGGGTCGGGCAAAATAAAACACTTCGAGACGGCGTTACTGTTTACGTCTCACTATGCCGCGGATCGCGAAGACGCCGATCGCGGTATCCCCACGGGTACGCGGTTTGCGGATCCGAGTATCGGTGACGGGCACGGTTCGTCCAGGCACGTGGTGGGTCGGAACCGGCGGCTCGCGGTCGGATTTGTCGGGGCGATAACGGCGGGGTTCGTTCGACGGCGCGTTGAGCGGACGAGGAAGCAGCGGCGCGTTGCAATGGGTGTTCCGACGGCTCGCGGGAACGGCGACGGGAACTCCGGCGCGTAGCTGGTGAAAGGATTCGTTCGGCGGCGCGCGGAACGGGCGAGGACACAACGGCGCGCTGCGGACGAGGTTGCGACGGCTCGTGGGAACGGCGACGGGGACTTCGGCGCGAAGCGGTACTGCGGGTCGGTTCGACGGCTCGTGGAACGGACGCGGATGCAACCGGCGCGTTGCAAAAGGTGTCCCGGCGGCTCGCGGGAAAGGCGACGGGACTTCGGCGCGAAGCGGTACTGCGGGTCGGTTCGACGGCTCGTGGAACGGACGCGGATGCAACCGGCGCGTTGCAAAAGGTGTCCCGGCGGCTCGCGGGAACGGCGACGGGGACTTCGGCTCGAAGTGGCGACGGCTCGTCGGGGTAAGGCGCTTACCGATGTTCCGATCCGTTTGGGCGGCTCACCTGCTGGGCCCGGAAAGAGAGCGAGTCTTCTTCCGTGCTGCCTCTTATAGGCAAATTCGGTGGTGGCTGCGGGATACGCGGGTTGCGGTGTGCGCGTAATTCGCCGAATTGTGCCTGCTTCGAGGCGCGAAAACGCGGGAAGGCGCGTAATACTGTGTCGTGCCTGGTTGCGAGGCGTGAAATCGCGCGGTACGGGTTCGGGTTCGGTCGGGGTCGTTCGGCGTGTTTCGGTGGTGCGCGAGCCTTCCGTTCGTAACAGATCTGTACTGAGCCCGCTGTACAGGTCTGTTACACCCCCCTCCGTCCTCGGGATGGCGAACGAGCGGCAGTGAGACCTTTTATTGAAAACCAAAGTTACATATTATTTACTTATAAGCTAGTGTCGTCTTAACCTAGGGTGCGGGGTCGGATCAGGTACAACACAGGTGATCTGGGAAGAACGGTACTTTTTATTGTCGACAGTAACAAAATACTATTAGCGGTTCGCGTACAATTAGTCAGTCTCTTTTGTTGCTAGCCCGGCTCGGGCGTAGCCATCAGTCTTAGCAGGTAATTAATAATACTTCTTCGCAGTAACCTTGCGCGAGACTAGAAACGGGAAGAAAGAAAGAGGAAAAGAAAAATTTTTGCTTATATCTACTCTTATGTTTAGGATTTTAGTCTTCGCGGTTCTCTGTTAGCCCGGCTCGGGCGTAACCGTTAGTTTGATCAACAATATAACGCTATTTACAGCTAAATGCGTGTGTAAACCAAAATAAACATTCGTTGATTCTAGACGAGAAAAAGAGAAAAAGAGAAAAAGAAAAGAAAAAAAATGCTTCGGCGGGCCGCTTGCCGAATAATAACGAAAGAAACGGCTGGATTACGGACGGTCGGGGTAGCGTGTATTCGCCGTCGCAGTTCCGGTTCTTACTAGCTACCTAAGGTTGGTCGTATAACTGTGTACCAATAGTGGATCTAAAACGAAAAACTTTAACACGCGATTGCGGCGAGTGAGGCCAATAACGAACAAGAACGCAAAACAAAAACGAAACGAAAACAAGGAACTTAGGATTCACCTGCCCAGTCGGACCATGTGTTTGGGTCGGCGCGACGGTGTTTTGTGGCGTTGCGTTTCCGCCTACCGTAAAAAAATAAATAAAATATAATACTTGAACTCCCCTTTTCTGGGGAACCCTCGGCGCGAGGGTCGATCGCGGCGCGCGATCTTTCACCGGCAAGGTCTAAGCCCTTCGTTTGCATCGGCGTAGGTGGCCGTCCTTTTTGAAAAAGAGGATCCACCTTTCCTCAAGGGTCAGTCTCGCCTGAACGCTCGAAGCGAACGGACGTGCTTCGCCCCTGCTCCGTGCTCAGGTATACGACTACCTGCCGCCGTCATCTTGACGACGCCGCTACAGTTTACGTGGCCTTTTCGCTGACGTGGCCTTTACGTGTTTCTCGCGTTTAGCTACGAATCTCCGAAATTCGCGTGGTGTAATTGTACTAGTGCTGATTGGGACTAATAATAGCGAGAATCAGTGCAGTGTCAATTAAACAACAAACTGACTCAATTTGAGCCTGCCTGTCGCGACGTCTCCGTGATTTGCGCCGATCTACTCCCTGCCCGTCGAAAATTGCTACTCCCTTGTAGCAACAGTGTTTTAATATTATTCACTAACAAGTGCATAAACAATTTCGTTCGTGCCTGCATTATTAACCAACAATCTTCCATATCCAAGTGGACTGCTTACCGCTTTACCTTACCTGCACCGCGCGTGGGTTTTACCAAGTGACGTGGCCGCCGCGAACAAAGAACAATAGCCCCTACACCAAGTACCATGGATAATATCGTAAACACCAGCCCTAAACCCCAGGTAGAACGTACCAAGAAAAAGAAGGGCAAGAAGAAAAAGAAGGTGGAACCCCCAGCAGGCACAATCTCACCTGAGGCACCAGGAACACCACCATCCGACGCTGACGAATCTTCGTGCAGCGTCATGGAGATCGATCCCGCCTTGGTGAGGGATCTTCCCACCACCAACAGGAAGCGTTCCCGCTCCCAAGCCCCCACCACGGCGTCCGGACGGCTCGGACGAGGAAGATCTCCAACCGAGGGTCCACCTCGTCAAGCTGGAGCCCCTCGAAAAGGACAAGGTAGGTACTGATAATTCAGTATTCAACTTTATTGCCCCCGCTCCCGTTCCCCCCACTCCAAAACCGGCCCCCGCGAACTCCTCCGCGTCCCCCGCGAACTCCTCCGCGTCCCCCGCGAACTCATCCGCGTCCCCCACGTCTTTCGCTCCCCCCCCCCCCCGCTGCGGTCCACTGCTGAGCTCGTGTCGCTGTCCGAGCTCACGATGGACCGCCTCACCTCCGTTTGCCTCGACGAGGCAAACAAAATCTCCAAAGCAAGTGCAGATCAAATTCTGCAACTTGCTGGCCAATTCCGCCGTATCGTTGGGGAATTGGCCCAAAATAACAGCTACATCGCGGGCAGATTGTCCGCGATGCCTGCTGCCCCCCGCGCCTCCGCGCCCACCCGGTCATCGGCCCCAGCCGCTTCCCCGGCTCCCCACCTCCCCACCGCTTCTCCGGCTAACCACCTCCCCGCCGTTGGCTCGTACGCCAGCGCCGTCGACCGTCGCCCGCCGCCCCGCCGCGCTGCCGCGCCAGCACAATTCCCCCCGCTCCCCCCCAGCACTCGCCTAAACCCCCTCGCGACCGCCCTCCCCACCGCGCAGCCGCTTCTCGCGCCGAACGGCGCTCTTCCCCGACCTCGCTTGGCAACCCAAGTGATTTCGGCCGCGAAATCGACCCCCGCCCGCCACCTCCTCCGCGTCACCCCCGCGGAACCCATCACCGGCGACGGCGCCGCCCTCAAACGCGCCGTGTTCTCCCACGTGGACCTTCGTAAGTCCAACGTGGGATTCAAATCCATTCGCGCTACCCGCGACGGTGCCCTCTTGATCGAGGCGGCCAACGCCAAAGACCTGAGGGTCTTTACCGAGAACCAGGCCCTCCGCAAGGCCGGTTTCACGGCCTCCGCGCCCTCCCCCCAGCTCCCCCGGATTATCATCTACGATATTCCGAAGGAGCTGGAAGCCCAAGATATCGCTGAGCACATCCGTGCTCAGAATCTCACGTCCTCCCCGGCCACCGATAAAGCCACCCTCCGCCCACTCTTCAAAGTGGGCCGCAAAGACAAGGAGGGCAACGACTGGGTTGTCGAGGCTTCATCGGTTATCCGCGAGTCCCTTCTGCCGAAAGGAAAAATCTTCGTTTCCTATGCCTACTGCCGAGTAGACGATTACCTCGTCGCGACCCGATGTTTCAAGTGCCAGAAGTATGGGCACGTGGACAAACACTGCAAAAGCAGTGAAGCCACGTGCTCCTTCTGCGCACAAACCGGGCATACCAATAAGGAATGCCCGAATCGCGAAGCGTCCCCGTCGTGCGCGAACTGTCGCGCGCGCAAACTCCCACACGCGCATGCCGCGGGCAACCGTAACTGCCCCTCGCGCTCGTCTGCCTTGATTCTCAAGGCCTCCCGGATTAACTATTCAATATGAATAGTTATCCCCCGCGACCGGCCCCGCGAAACCCTCCCCCAAGGACACCCCCACCTACATCATCCCCCCCAAACTCACGCACTGCAGAGCGCATCCCTACTTTAAAAATTGCGCAAATCAACATGCGGCGATCCCGGCTCGTATCGTGCGAAATTGCTCGTATGATAGAGTCCGGTTGCGTCGATGTTGTTCTTGCGCAAGAACCTTACAATACCGCGGGAAGAGTCGTCGGACTCGACTCCCGGAACGTAGTAATTCACGGCGCCCCGCGTGGCGAAAATTGTCAGGCCGCGATCATTGTGAAGGGCTCGACCTTCACAATTCTTAAGCTCTCGCACCTCTCCAATACGCACACCGCCGTCATAGAAATAACCGGTCCCCTCGGCCCTCTGTACTTGGTCAGCTGCTATTTTCAGTACAAAGACCGTATAGAGGCCGGAATCGCGTCCCTCCAAAACATTATCGATTCCCTCCGCGGAAAGCCGATCTTCTTCGGAATCGACGCGAACGCCAGGTCCGCTCTGTGGCACGACCCGCTCCCCCCCAGCTCAAACACGTACAACAAGCGTGCCTGGATCCGTGGGAGGGAGTTTGAGCGTTTCCTTGCGCAAAACCCCCTCCAAATCCTTAACCAGCCTGGAAATCCCCCCACTTACAGTGGTCCCTCCGGCGTGTCTTGCATAGACGTAACGCTGCGGACTGCTGCAGCCGATTCTCTGTCCTTCTCCTGGAGTGTTCTTGATGGCAGGACCTCAAGTGACCACAATGTCATCCTGCTTGAACTAAGCAGTCATAATGCAATTCCAAATCCTCCCCCCATCCTTGGCACATTTGCGTGTCACAGAGCGAACTGGGACGAATTCGGAATTGAGTTCGCGCGACTTCTCTCCGAGGGCGCTCCCCCTCTCGAATTTTCCTCCCGCGACGACGTCCAGACAGCTGTCTCCCATCTGGAGAGGGCCATACTGGGCGCTGCCTCCCTGGCCATCCCGAGGAAAAGGTGGCACCCCCGTGCCGTTCCCGGATGGACGGAAGAGCTTACGCGCCTTAAGCGCTCGTCTAATCGCCTCCGTAGGCAATTCCAACGCGAGAGGGATCCCGCTCTCCGAGAAGAGAAACGTCGCGCGTACTCTCGGGCCCACAAGGAGTATCGGGCACTTTTCCGCACCTCCGCAAGGAGAGGATGGAGGGAGCTTGTTACCCGAATGGGCCTAGAAAATCCCTGGTCCGCCCCATACCGGGCGACGTTCGGCAAGAAGATTGCTCCGCAACTTCTTACGTCGATTTCGACCACCGGCTCAACGACCCAGAGCTGGCACGAAAGTGCCAGTGCCCTGCTCGCCGCGCTCTCCCCGGACGACTCTGCTCCGGACAGCGAGTCGCACGCCATTACGCGACGCGATTTCACTCGTGAAATCAACACCCCCGATGCCCCCGACTTCTCCCTCGCGGATCTACACGTAATAATCGGAAACCTTGGCGACAACCGTACGCCCGGCCCCGACGGTATCGAAGTACCCGTTCTCAAACAGGCCTTCAGCCGCTCCCCCGCCCTATTTCTCAAAATTTTTAACGGGTGCTTAAAATTCGGCCTATTTTCAAATTCGTGGAAAACGGGAAAAATCAGGGCGATCCTCAAATCCCCTGATAAACCCGAAACCGCGCCCTCCTCTTACCGCCCCATATGCCTGCTTCCCGTTATTGGAAAGGTGATGGAGAAGTTAATAATCACCGGATTAGGTGACCTAATTAACAACCATCCGCTAGCCTCGAACTCGCAGTTCGGCTTTAAGAGAGGCTTGGGGACGGACGATGCCCTGCACAGACTGCAGGGAGTCGTTCATTCGTCCAACGCCAAGCACGCGGTCGCACTCTCCTTTGATATCAAGGGAGCGTTCGACAACGTCTGGTGGCCTGCTGTTACGGCCGAGTTGCGCAATCGCGATTGTCCGCGCAATTTGTACATTGTCCTCATCGATTATTTCCGGGATCGCAAGATAATTCTTTCCGCGGAATACTCCTCCTATTACAAACCCGTTACCAAGGGATGCCCGCAGGGCTCGGTCCTCGGCCCCTCCATTTGGAATCTCCTTTTCGACTCTTTATTCCGCGAAATCGCGTTAATTCAAAATACGCACACTGTGGCATACGCCGATGACCTGCTTGTCGTCGTGGAAGGGAACTCTCGTGTTTCCTTAGAAATGACGTCATCCCTGGTCACCGGCGCGCTACAGGCATGGTGCAATAAAAATAAAATGGCCATTTCCCCTCACAAAACAGTTATGCTTCGAGTGAGGGGCAGCCTTAGCATTTCTCGTCCGCCCGTTATCAAAATGGATACCGCCAGCCTTGCTTTCGCCAAGAGCCTTAGGTACCTGGGGATCGTGTACGGTCACTCGTTAAGTGTGTCTGAGCACGTGATCCGGATATCTGACCACGCGAAGGCAAAGTTCAGCGGCATCTCGGCCCTAATGGGATCCAAATGGGGATACGATTTCCGTGCCCGATCTCTGCTATTCAAAAGCATCTTCCTCTCCATAATTTCCTACGGTGCGATTGGTTGGGCCCACAAGCTCACCCAAAAACACGTTTCCACTCTCCAAAGTGCGCAGCGCACTGCTCTTCTCAGAGTATGCGCTGCGTACCGCACCACGTCTAACGATGCGCTCTGCGTGCTGGGACTCCAACCCCCCATAGATTTATATCTGACGGAGAAGCGACTCCGCTTCCTCGTCAGAAAAAATATACCATTCGAACACCGCGGGATTATCTTCGCCCCTGGCCTCTTCGACGACCCCCGCGACCATATTACGGCCACCCGTAAAGCCCTTCGCGAAAATACCCTCGAATTATGGCAAAACAGATGGACCAGATCGGTCAAGGGAAGAACCACTTTCGGTTTCTTTCCAACATTGACGGAGAGGGCCCGCTGTCGCGTCCCCATCACCTTCTACACAACGCAGTTCCTCACCGGACACGGCGATTTTCGGGAGAAACTCTGTCATTTCGGATTGACAGACTCTCCTGACTGCGACTGTGGCGAGGGAACTGAGTCATCTACCCACGTACTCCTTCATTGCAAATTGCATGCGACGGAGCGAGAACCACTAACATCCCTAATAAACTCACTTGGGCATACATGGCCACCACCTTTTAGTATTTTCGTAAGCGACGACGTCGCCGAAGCGTTCAGCTCCTTCGCACGCAAAGTGCTGCAAAAGAAGGAGATGCGGCCGGCCACCGTTGACCGCGCCGCATGACCTGCGCTAGTCCCCCCCATCCTCCCCCCTCCGCGACGCGCTCCCCCCTAAACGCCGGCCCCAATAATTACATTATTGCATGCCCTTTCAGCATTTTGCATGCTCTCTATTGCCTTTAGCGGCTTTTGCAGAGCCAAACAGGAGGGGGTGTCTTTGCGCGTTCCGCGCCTTCGCCGCTCGGTCCCCGGGTCGAAGGTGGAGGCGCGGTGCGCGGCCCCCCCTCTGACATGGTCCACCCGAGTCCATAAATCGGTACCTCGGGGTTGGGGAGCCCAGCGATCGACGAATGGCTAATAGGCTTCCGTCGATCGCCCCCCAACAATAGGCGTTGGCTTCGAGGTGGCAGTGGTGTCTGGCCCGGACTGTCAAGGGTACGAACTGGCGTTTCCATCGCTCTGCGCGCGCCTCGCGCGCGGTGGGATGAAATGTCAGCTCAAAATCGGTCAGCTAGAAGACCGTGCTCAACCAGTAGTGGCGCGAAACTGCAAATCTCGCGCCAAACTGGTACTCGAGACTTCGTCTCGAGGTGCGTTGATCGTGCATCACAACGATCCCAATCCCCGATTTCCGAACGCCTTTAGGAATAGGGGAGGGGCGGGTTGGCCAACAGGCTAAGGTACCGTCTCCGGAACCAAAACAGTAGATCTTTCCTCAAGGGTGGACGCCCGATACTGCCCCGTCTTCACGTAATACGTGGGTACCTCTACCCGACGGCCCGTCGGGAGGTGGTACCACGCGGTGGGGCCTGGAACTGGTTTGCCGTCGTACGGCAGTGATGGAGGGGCCCCTGGGAGGCGGTCTCCGGACGGTGTCGGGCGGCCCCCGTTGCCGGGTTGCTCGGTCCAGCATTGGATGGAGCTGGTGCTCGGCTGTGTCGCTGCCCGGTCTGCAGGAGCGGCGGTGGTGATCCTCGGTGGGGCCGTGGTGCTCGCGGTCCCCCGCGCGTTCGTTGCCGGTTTTGGCGGCTGCGGGCGTGTGGTGCTTCTGGGTGGCGGGTATTCCGCTATGAACGCCACGTCCGGGTCCTGAGTACACGGTCGTTCGGCCCGTCGCGGCGGTGGCGGTGTGTTACGGCGGCCTCCTCTGGCTTGGCGCGCCTTCGGTCTTGCTGGTGGGAGCATCGATTTGTTCCACCAGTTGGGTGGCTCGGTTTTGGTGCCTGAGCTGGGCACTGGGTCGAATGGGCCGACCTTGGCGGTTGTGGCTGCCAGTTACGAGGGTCCGGGTGCGGCGTCGGTCTCTAGCGGCATGGCGGGCGCGCGCTTCCGTGCGGCCTCCTCTATCTCGGCCTTCCGTTTCAGCAGGCCCGGGAGCCAGGTCACCGGGCGTATTGACCGCACTCGTGGGCCATGACGGCGGTGTGGTGAAGGTCCCAGTGGTGTGGGGAGTGGTGGCCCGATTATGAGGCGCGGTGCGGCCGGCGCGACCTGCGGTTCCGGCAGCTGGATCGTCGGTGTGCGGGGCCGCTCGTCCAAATTCGGTTCTGCCAGCAGGTCCGCCAGCTCCTTCACCCATGGCTCCATTGTTCCTGTTACACAGATCCTATTACAAAAAGAGACGCTCGGCATTAGTTTACGGGGTCGGCCTCGGCGACGAGGGGCTGGTAGGGCGGCGGGGTCGGGGGTTGGTGGGGGCAAGCCGTCCGGTTCCGTGTCGTTCCCAGTTGGGGTCGCGGCTCGCGTTTCGGTGTCCGGTTCCACTGCCGGCTTTAAATCCTGGACATGGATGTGGCGTGTCCACTTTCGGTTATCGCCCCGTAATCGACAATGACCGGGGACACGATTTTTCCGACGGTGTATGGGCCGCTGTACTTGGGCGCGAGCTTCGCTTTGACTCCGGCCGCTTTGTCCGACAGCGTATGTTCGCGTTTCCAGACGCGGTCTCCGACGACTGGGCGCCAGTCACGGTGTCGGAGGTCGTAATGTTTCGCCTGTCGTCCGAATGCACGCGCCAAGTGCAATTTCGCGAGCTCCCGCGCTTCCCGGAGATTCTTCCATCGCTGGTTCGGCGGCTCGCCGGAATCTTCGGTTGGTGGACGTCCCGGCGTTCGGAGTTCTCTTCCTTGGTTGAGGTACGCCGGACTGTACCCGGTTGACTCGTGCCAGGCGGTGTTGACGGCAAAGCGGGCTTCTTCGATCTTCTCGTCCCACTGGTTGTGCCGGGTGCCGGTGTATTGTGCGAGCATCGTCTTTACCACCTTGTTGGCTCGTTCTACCGGGTTGCAGTGGGGCGAGTACGGTGGCGTCTTCCTGTGTGTGGTCCCGGCGGCTTCGAGCAGGGCGGTGAATGGCCCGCCGATGAACTGGCGGCCGTTGTCGGTGATGACCACTTCAGGTGCCCCGTGACGGAGGATGACTTCCTTCTGGATAGCAGCGGCGACGGCGGAGCTGGTGGCTTTTCGGAGCGGTACAAGTTCCACCCACTTGGTGAAGCGATCGAGGGCGACCAGCAGCCAGATATTTCCTTGGCGTGACCTTGGCAGTGGTCCGACGAGGTCGATGGACACCGTATGCCATGGTCTGGTTCCTGGGTTGGCGTGGAGATGCCCCGCGGGCTGCTGCGGTGGCGACTTGTACCGCTGGCAGCTGGCGCAGCTGCGAACGTACGGGCGGTTTCCCGAAACATCCCTGGCCTGTAGAATCGCTGTGCCACGCGAACGATGGTCTTGGCGACCCCCAGGTGTCCGGCGGTAGGGTCGTCATGGTATTTTCGGAGTAGTTCTTCTCGCTCGGCGATGGGCACGCAGATCTTCCAGGCGTCTCCCGGCTCGGGTTCGTTGTAGTCGAGCTGGTGCAGTACGTGACGTTGAAGCTTCCCGTCCTGGATTCGGAAGTCGGTGACGGATGACGGGTCGCTCTGGACGGCCTCGAATTTCTTCTGGTACCACGTGTCGGGGCGCTGCTTCGGTCGGATCAGGTTAACGCCCGCCGTGGGTGCGTTACGGGACAGCGCGTCCGCCACGTGATTCAATTTTCCGGGCCGGTATCGGACGTCAAAGTCGTACTGTTGCAGCTCGAGTGCCCATCTTGCCAGTCGTCCGGTCGGGTTCTCGATTTGACGGAGTCATCGGAGCGCCTGATGATCGGTGACTACGGTGAAGTGGTAGCCCTCGAGGTACGGCTTCATTTTTCGTATTCCCCATACGACGGCGAGGCACTCCTTTTCCGTGGCGCTGTACTTCCGCTCGGTGGTGCTCAGCGTGTGACTGGCGTAGGCAATGACGTGCTCATCGTTCTCTGGGCCTTGCGTGAGCACGATTCCTAGGCCGTTGTCACTGGCGTCCGTTTGGAGCGTGAACGGCTGCGTGAAATCCGGACAAGCGAGAACCGGCGCGGTCACAAGTTTTTCGTTCATTGTCCGGAACGCAGTTTCTTCTTCCCCGGTCCACCTCCATTTGGCATTTTTACTGGTGAGCTTCGTCAGGGGCTCCATGATCTCGGCGAAATTCGGCACGCATCGCCGATACCATGCAGCCATGCCGTGAAATCGACGGATATCCCGGATCGTTTTCGGAGCTGTCAGCTGCGCTATTGCGCTCGTCTTCTCGGGGTCGGTCCGGATTCCTTGCTGGTTCACGATATGGCCGAGATAGCGTAGGCTGTCGACGCAGAATCGCCATTTCTCCGGGTTGAGACGCAGGCCGGCGGCGCGGAGACGGTGGAAGACCTCGCGTAGGTGGCGCCGGTGTTCGCTGATGCTCCGACTGACGATGATGATGTCGTCGAGGTACGCAAACGCGTTCGGCTCCATCTCCGGGCCGATGATTTTCTCCAGAAGTCGCTGGAACGTGGCGGGTGCCGAGTGAAGGCCGAACGGCATCACCGTGAATTGAAATAGCCCTCTTCCGGGCACGGTGAAGGCGGTGAGTGGTCGGCTGGCGGCGTCTAGCGGAACCTGCCAATATCCGTTCTTTAGATCTAATGTTGTCAAGAACTTGGCCCCTCGTAATTTGTCGAGGGTGGCCTGGATGTGCGGCAGCGGGTACGCGTCTTTTTCGGAGCGGTCGTTCAGGCGGCGGAAGTCGACACATAAACGTGGTTTCCCGTCCTTCTTCTTGACGACGACCACCGGCGAGCTCCACGGGCTGCTGGATCGTTCGATGACTCCATCTCGCAGCATTCGGTCGACTTCTTCGTCGATTACGGCTTGCATCACCGGGTTACGGGGCCGGTATCGTTGATTGAGCGGTGTCTCGTTGAGCAACTTTATCCGGTGATGCACCAGCGTGGTGCGCCCGGTCACGGAAGAGAACTTCGCCAGTTCCTGCTCCAAAAATTTTTGGAACGGCTCGCGTTCGTCCTCCTTTATTTTTCGGAGTCCCATCTGGAGGCAGGGTTCGGCCAGACAGTTCGTGGCCCAGTTGGCTACCTCTGCGGGCGATCGGACGGTCAAACGGAGCGCTGCGATGGCCTGTATCCCGAGCAACACGGGGGGGGGGCATCTGCGGTAGTACGGTGAAGTCTTCGGCCTGCTCGACGTTTCCCACGCGGAACGTTAGACGGACGGTGCCTGCTGGACGCATCTCTGATCCGTCGGCGAGGCAGATCCGCTGGTATCCGTCGGTGGGCCGAATTCCTTGTTCACGGGCCCATTCCGTGGCCTCTGCGTTGATGCACGAGAGCTGGGCTCCAGTGTCCAGCATGGCATCAATTTCTCGTCCGAGCATGACGATTGGCAGAAGCGGCCTGGGCGTGTAACGGATCGGCGGGCCCGGGTTTACTGGCGCCGGCTCGGCGACGTCGGGCCCCGCGGTCCGTTTCCCGGCGGATGACAGTCGCGGGTTAGCACGTCGTCGCGGCCACATCGCGAACAGAACTTCCTATAGATGTTCCTGCACTCGGAGCGATAATGCCCGCGCTGCTTGCATCGCCAGCAGTGTGTCATCGGGTCATACGGACCCTCGGGTTTTTCGGAGCGGCTGGGTCCCGGCGTGGTGCTGAGACGAGCAAGCCGCGCTTCAATCGGCTCGGTGACCGCGATGCTCCGTTCGGCGGCCTCTACCGCGTGAATCGGCACGGCACGTGCTGCGGTCCTTCGGTACGTAGAGTTTTCCCCGGTGTCCTCGGATGCCTGCTCGATCTGTTGGACGCGCGCCAGGAGATCTCGGGGGTTCTTCACGTCCGGCCGATAGATGAGTTTTCGGTGCTCCGGCCGCATGTTCTTAAACAGTAGATCCAGGCGGTGGTAATTGTTCATCTGGGCCCGTCGCATGAGCGTGGTCACCGAGTTCATGAACTCGTGGAAGGGTTCGTTCGGGCGTTGGCGTCGTGTTCGAGCCTCGTTCTCTTGCTGGAACCGAGAGCGATTCGACGCGAATACTTGTATGAACTCGTTGGAGAACTCCACCCAGGTTTTGATGTCGGCTCAACTGTTGCGGTACCACACCTGGGCCGATCCTCGCAGTAATTCTGGCACTCCACGGAGCAGGTCGGCGTCGGTGAGATCGTACGTGCTTTGGAGCTCGGCCATTCGCTCCAAGAACGACAGGGGATCCTTGCCGTCGGTGACGTTACCGGATTTGCGGAGTCGGTCGATGCTCTGGTACGGATCGGCTTCCTCGGTGACAACTGTCGCTCTGTCACCGGTGGCCGCCATGCTCCTGGTGATGACGCCGTCCTTCGGTTCCGTCATTGCAGTAGGATCGTTGGTCTGCCGCTGGACGTACTCGGTTAACCGTTGGCGCAGTTCTTCCGCGGTCCCGATCGTTGACAGGTTACTCCGTTGTAGCTCGGCGATCAGTTGCTCCTTTGTCAGGCGAATTCGCTTCATCCAGTCCGGTCTTCCTCCGGCTGAGTCTAGTTCCGTCGATTGCCGCTAGGTGGCGGCGCTGGTCCCCGTTACGCTCCGCGATCGCGATGCACGATTCAATTTTCACTCGTCGTCACTAGGTGTCACTCAATGTTGTTCCGCGACACTTCGCGCGGTCCTTGTTGTCACTCCGCGGCACTGGATGGCGCGTACGGCGCGGTTCGCACGTGTCACTCGCGATCGCGTGGTCTTCCGACGTTGTCACTAGATGGCGCGCGTAACGCGCGTCTTCGATGATGAGTTAACCTCGAAGCCACGTGGCCGGTTAACCTAGAAAATTCGCGACGCGCCACGTGGTTGGCACTTTACGCGATTTTCGCACAACGTCCCTGTTCGGGCGCCATGTAACGAGTTCGGAATTCTCGTTACAACGGGAACTCTCCCTCGTTGCTGAATGGCTCGCCGAGCCAGGGTTCGCGGCGAGGGGGCGGTCGGGGAACGACGGGTCGGGCAAAATAAAACACTTCGAGACGGCGTTACTGTTTACGTCTCACTATGCCGCGAATCGCGAAGACGCCGATCGCGGTATCCCCACGGGTACGCGGTTCGCGGATCCGAGTATCGGTGACGGGCACGGTTCGTCCAGGCACGTAGTGGGTCGGAACCGGCGGCTCGCGGTCGGATTTGTCGGGGCGATAACGGCGGGGTTCGTTCGACGGCGCGTTGAGCGGACGAGGAAGCAGCGGCGCGTTGCAATGGGTGTTCCGACGGTTCGCGGGAACGGCGACGTGAACTCCGGCGCGAAGCTGGTGAAAGGATTCGTTCGGCGGCGAGCGGAACGGGCGAGGACACAACGGCGCGCTGCGGACGAGGATCCGACGGCTCGTGGGAACGGCGACGGGGACTTCGGCGCGAAGCGGTACTGCGGGTCGGTTCGACGGCTCGTGGAACGGACGCGGATGCAACCGGCGCGCTGCACCAGGTGTCCCGGCGGCTCGCGGGAACGGCGACGGGACTTCGGCGCGAAGCGGTACTGCGGGTCGGTTCGACGGCTCGTGGAAAGGACGCGGATGCATCCGGCGCGTTGCAAAAGGTGTCCCGGCGGCTCGCGGGAACGGCGACGGGGACTTCGGTTCGAAGTGGCGACGGCTCGTCGGGGTAAGGCGCTTACCGATGTTCCGATCCGTTTGGGCGGCTCGCCTGCTGGGCCCGGAAAGAGAGCGAGTCTTCTTCCGTGCTGCCTCTTATAGGCAAATTCGGTGGTGGCTGCGGGATACGCGGGTTGCGGTGTGCGCGTAATTCGCCGAATTGTGCCTGCTTCGAGGCGCGAAAACGCGGGAAGGCGCGTAATACTGTGTCGTGCCTGGTTGCGAGGCGTGAAATCGCGCGGTACGGGTTCGGGTTCGGTCGGGGTCGTTCGGCGTGTTTCGGTGGTGCGCGAGCCTTCCGTTCGTAACAGATCTGTACTGAGCCCGCTGTACAGGTCTGTTACACAACTAATGCTAATGTTACCGCTTACAACTAACGAATCGGGAAGTTCTTTGTGTGGCTCGTGGAAAGTCACACACAAAATAAATAAAAAACCATTAAGAGCTGTATGCCCCACTAGCAATGCGTACCACTAACCCTTTCGCAACAACAACTCTACCCGCGAGCTCGCGAAGCGAGCGAGCAATAACAACCCCATCCGCGAGCTCGCGAAGCGAGCGAGCAACAATAACCAGCTAGTTTTATAATTGTGATCAATTGCAATTTTTGACAAAATTCTTTTTTCGCATCCTGTGGCAAACTAATTGCTCTAGCTTCTGAAAAAATGTTCAAATCGTATAGTACAATATTAAAACAGTTATCGTCTTTTTAAGAGTGTCCGAATATTAGTGGGAGTCACTGCAGATCCGCATTTCGCCCAACTCTGGTTCGAAGGATTATGATCCCTGTAACGAATTGTTATTCTCGTAGAGATACATTGAATGAAACGATCAATCGCCATGATAAATCTGTGTATTACAAATTATGCGAATTTCGATGGTTTAAACAAATGTTTAAACGTAACAAAAAGTTTATATTCTTATGGTGGGTAAGGTGTACAAATATAAGATTTGTAATTTAAACGATGAGTAGCAGACGTTGGTCCTGCGTAACACGAAACGTCTCATTTAAATTGGTTTTCCGTATGATTCGGAAAACGATAAGTATTACTCTGGAAAAACACCAAAAATAGTAGTTTCAACTTTTTTTAACTGTGGCGCACCACTTTCAAGAATTAGAAAAAAATAAGAATAATACTTGAAACAAAGGAACTACCTTGAAGAGAAAGAAACGCTCTTTCTGTTGCTTTGTCGCACAAGATTCTACGATAATTTTTTCACTTTCTGTAATCAGTGAAAAAGCCAACATTAACTTCAATGTGGGATAACTGGAATGTAAAAAATTACACAGTAATCAACAACCACACATTTAACACAGGAAAAGTAGCCCCTCCAAATTACATTCACGGAATCTAGCAGAGAAAATAGTTTCGCTACGAGTGGTTTCACTGTTTCAAACCATTGTTTAACGATATCGATACGTCAATTTTCACCAGAGTTATGATAATGCAAACTGGTAGCAATATTTCACTCTCTGGTTCCAGTAACGGTTCCAGTAAATTCTCTGCTATTCAAACCGATGTGGGTCCCAGAATTTTTACCTTTTACCTAAAAAGTTGTCGCGTTGTCCGAGACTGGTTGCTAGTTTTGTTCATGAGGTGTAAGTGGGATTATATCGTCGTAAATAGTCTGTTGGTGGTTTTCCCGAGACCAGCCGTATAGACAACGAACCATAATAACGGCGCGCTCCCCTCGTCTCTACCTGTGACGGAGGATACCCAGCGAGGGTGCATTCCGTCGATGGAATTAAGGATCGCAGAGTCCGTATTGACATCCTTAAAAATCACCTCAATTCTGATGCAAATAAAATGGGAACTAGCTGATTATTGTTGCTCGCGAGTGGGGTTGTTGTTGCTCGCTCGCTTCGCGAGCTCGCGGGTAGGACTGCTCTTGCGAAAGGGTTTTTGGTACGCATTGCTGGTGGGGCATACAGCTCTTAATGGTTTTTTTATTAACTTCCCGATTCATAGGGAAGTTACTATAATTACCCCGAAAATCAAAAATCGATTTTTTAGCAGATCTTCACGTTTCATGGTTATTGAAGTCATTTTAGACTATTTTTATCAAATTGTTAGTATTTGTGTGTGTGTGTGTGTGTGTGTGTGTGTGTGTGTGTGTGTGTGTGTGTGTGCGTGCGTGCGTATGGCCGTTTTTATGTTATCAAATTTTTCGTTAACGTTTTCTGAAAAAGTAACAATGCGATCAGAATGATGAATGATGCAATCGATGTGCCCCGTCGTAACTTAGAGCTGATTAGATTTTGGTCCATATTGGTCAAGTAGTTTTTTAGATTTTTTAGTTTTTTTAGTTTTTTTCGAAAGAAGTTCATTCAAGAATGCAATTTACACGAGAGGATGGAAATTTTCCACCGAATAAACAAACGTAATTATATATATTTCATTTTTTTTTAATTTAAAAAAATTTAATTAAAAAAAAATTTTTTTTTTAATTATGCAACTAATGCTAATGTTACCGCTTACAACTAACGAATCGGGAAGTTCTTTGTGTGGCTCGCGGAGAGTCACACACAAAATAAATGAAAAAACCATTAAGAGCTGTATGCCCCACTAGCTATGCGTACTACTACTACTAGTAGTAGTAGTAGTAGTAGTAAATTTAGCCGGGGAAGGAGTGATCGGCACCCCTCCCTATTCCGTGCGGGAGAGGGGGGGTGGTGCCGCCAGGCACCTCCCCTCTCCCGATCGCACACCGACAGCATAGTCAGTATCATATGGCGACCGGCCCTCTTTCCCGTAGGGTTGCGAATACCACTACGTTCAACCGCCGCTCTGTTTTTTATAGCCCGGGCAACTTTCAGAGCAGTCGATCTACTAATCAGGGAGTGATCATCATCGATGAGACGGCCATTCTACCTACTTCTGGATTTTTGAGCTTTTTAAGGCTCGGAGCGTACGTCGGGCCGTGCTCACCCTCAGATCGTGCAGGTTCGCCACACCTGCCCAGTTGGCCCCCCCCTCTTCACCATAGAACCATGTCGTGCGCCTTTGAGTGTTACGTCCCGTTCCCTAGTCTGCCTCGGCTGTCCGAGACCTTCCCACTCCCTCCCCAGGATTAGGATAGGCTAATCTATGCTTCTACGGGTTCCACAAAACAAGGGGCCGCGCCTGTATGTTCGTTGGGATGAAGTTGTATACTGTGTGTTCGGCCACCTTAGGATCCGATCCGACTTCAACGAAATTCCAGTAAAGACCGGAATATCGTGTCCATGCGGTCTTCGCCCTCGGAAGGTTCCCACTCTAATGCGTATACATCAACTTGGGGTCCGATCCGACTTCAACGAAATTGCCGCCGAGGCTGGAATATCGTTTCCATGCGGTCTTTCCTTGCCGAGCCTGCCGCGTATTGGGGTTTGGGGGGGACTCAAGCCGCACTAGGTTCTATGGCTGGTAGGGGTTGAGCGTGACCATCGCTCTCGGGTTCCGACGGGAGTGCAAGCTTGTGCTGCATCCAGGCGTTACCCATTCAGGTTTGTCTCCTGTTTGTTTCTTTGTTTCCCTGTGAGTATACTTTGTTATCCTTTTGTCGGTTGAATCACCACTGGTTGTCGCTCTTTTGGTATGCCTTTGTTCTCTTTCTTGGTCATTTCTTGGATCGTGTCCCTGCTAGTTGTCCTTTCGTTTTATTTCCTAGAATGATTTTCTCGTTCGTGTTGGTCCTTCTCATTTTCCACCTTACTGTTGCTTCTTATGATTCCCTCCTTTGGCTGGTTGTTCCTTGCCGTTTTGTTTCTGGATTTTGTTCCTTCTCTTCTGTCCCTACCAATCTGCCTCGTGTGTGTTTCCTTTTTGTTATTCCTTGTGGTTCGTCCCTTTGACTGCTTTCCCCGATGTTTGTCCTCTACGTTGTATTGTGCTTTTTCTTATCCCTGTTATTTCCTATTGGGTGTTCCCCGTTTTCGCTTCTTCCTTCATAGTTCCTCGTCACTTATTTCCTCCCCCTTTTGGTCCTTATTGTGGTGTTCCTTTCTCTTCTGTCCTTACCAATCTGCCCACTGAGTGTTTCCTTTTTGTTATTCCTTATGGTTCGTCCCTTTGACTGCTTTCCCCGATGTTTGTCCTCTGCGTTGTGTTGTCCCTTTCCTATCCCTGTTATTTCCTATTGGGTGTTCCCCGTTTTCGCTTCTTCCTTCATTGTTTTCCTCTTTGCTTCTTTCCTCTCTTTTTTGGTCCTTTTTGGGGTGTTCCTTTCTCTTCTGTCCTTACCAATCTGCCTACTGTGTGTCTCCTTTTTGTTATTTCTTGTGGTTCATCCCTTTGATTGCTTTCCCCGATGTTTGTCCTCTGCCTTGTGTTGTTCCTTTTTCCCAAACCCCAAACCCCGCAAACGCGCGCGAATCCCGCCCCCCTGCACCCCTCACTCCGTTCGCCACCCTCCGTAGAGGGTGCCCGGGGACCACCACGAGGAGGTGGAATGAGAGGGTTTCAGTCATGTAACTACCTCAAATAGAGATGACGAAACCGACAATGGTTCAGAGTCAGCATTGTCAGCGCCACATGACCTCAGTCCCCATGTGTACTACTAACCCTTTCGCAAGAGAAGTCCTACCCGCGAGCTCGCGAAGCGAGCGAGCAACAATAACCAGCTAGTTTATTTTGTGTGACTCTCCACGAGCCACACAAAGAACTTCCCGATTCGTTAGTTGTAAGCGGTAACATTAGTATTAATTGCATAATTTAAAACAAAATTTTTTTTTTAAATTAAAAAAAATTTTTTTTTTAATTAAAATTTTTAAAATAAAAATGAAATATATATAATTACGTTTGTTTATTCGGTGGAAAATTTCCACCCTCTCGTATAAATTGCATTCTTGAATGAACTTCTTTCGAAAAAAACTAAAAAATCTAAAAAACTACTTGACCAATATGGACCAAAATCTAATCAGCTCTAAGTTACGACGGGGCACATGATTGCATCATTCATCATTCTGATCGCATTGTTACTTTTTCAGAAAACGTTAACGAAAAATTTGACAACATAAAAACGGCCATACGCGCGCGCGCGCACACACACACACACACACACACACACACACACACACACATACTAACAATTTGATAAAAATAGTCTAAAATGACTTCAATAACCATGAAACGTGAAGATCTGCTAAAAAATCGATTTTCGGGGTAATTACAGTAATTTCCCTATGAATCGGGAAGTTAATTAACAACGATTTTACATCCACCAATGACAATGATCCAAAAACATTCTGCATATAATACTAGGCAACGGATTTCATTTAATACACCAAAATATTTGAATACGCCACCACAATCACCAGACATTAATCCCATTGAACATCCATGGTATTACTTGGGGAAAAAGATTCGTAATCACTATATTACTATATAGAGATATACACAAGTCAATTGCCTGGTTGGACATGCAAATTGTAGCTTCGTGTTTATACATCGATTAGTGATAGAAAGATTTGGTTACTTGGCCTATTCTATATACTGGACTGTTCTTCTTTGTACGCTGTTCCTTTCTACATAAGTGAAGTGCAAATTGGTCAACAATTTGTTGATTTATTGTGGTTTTTCCGGATTACCTCAATCAAATACGTAACTATTTTGGCGTGTAGTCTGTGTCCTCGGCCGTGTTATTATCATCGGTTCACCGTGTCATTGCTCACTGACACACCAATACGCTTTCACTATATTCTGGACAGTGTTTCGCAACTTGGAGTATCTTCTCTGGCTACCATCTCACGCATTGAATAAATATGTCTCAGGCTAGAAAACTGATATGCAAAGGATGTGGGACAACGGTTGCTAAGCCTGTTACATGTATGTCTTGTGATGTTATTTCACATCCTGCCTGTGTTCATCGAACTCAGCATCCGTTTTGGAAGTGTAAGCTCCTAAATTGCGCAGAGGATCTGACACCCACTTGCTCACCAACATCGCCAACACGCAGCAACCAATCATCTAACGAAGATTTACTGAAGAAGATTGAAGAGATGCTTGATTCTAAATTTTCTAAACTAGAAAACGAGCTGAGGGTCTTCCAATCAAATCTAGAACTACTTAATAACTCTTTTAAAGATCTAAATAATAGAGTTTCTAAATTGGAAGCAAATAACTCAGAAAATGACATAATGGAAGAACTAGCCGAAAGAAATAGAAGATCTCACAATATTATGGTGTTTAACCTAACTGATACTGACAATTCTTCTGACGTTAGTGCAGTTAATAGTTTGTTAAATGAGACCGGCGTCACCGAAGCTATCAACAATTACTCCATCAAAAGACTGGGGAAAAAAAACTCAAGTAAACCCCGTCCTCTCTGCATTTCTTTCAACTCGCCGAGCATACCGACAAAAATTTTGAAAAACAAACGCGAATACTCTGGTTCGGCCAAAATATCTAATGACTCTACGGTGAAACAGCGAGCGTTTTTAAATGATTTGCGTGTTAAATTACGGGATATGAATGATCAAAACAAAACTATTAGATATGTCAACGGTAACCCAAAGATCGTTACGATAAACCAACAACAATCAAAAAACTAATCCGAAAAATGTCCATATATTACCAGAATGTCAGAGGTCTACGCACGAAACTAAGTGATTTACAGCAAGAGGTAGCTTGTTCTACACTTCAATCGGATGTCCTTATCCTAACCGAAACCTGGCTTACAGACGGTTTCACCGACAGCGAGTTAGGCTTGAAAAACTACACCATTTACCGATGCGACCGATCTAAACAAACTAGCTCACATCTCAGAGGTGGCGGCGTTCTTATCGCGATTCGAAACACCTTACGTAGTAACAGCACTATCAATAACATTTCTAATGTTGAACACTTATTTGTTGAAGTGTCATTGGGAGCCCATACTCTAATAATCGGAGTGGCTTATCTTCCGCCTTTAAGTAGTGAGTCCTTGTATATTGCACACTGTTCGGCTATCTCTGATATTCTCGAGAAAAATTTGAACTGTAACTACATTATTTGTGGAGATTATAACCTTCCTCACATCACATGGTCCGGCGCTAACTCACTTCCCGCGAAATCAAATGTTTCTACCAATGAAATTGCATCTGCTGCAATTCTCTCCTCTACATTTAACTTCTTCAATGGATCCCAATGTAACTTTGTGTTAAATTCGCTCGGAAATACCTTGGATTTAATATTTTCCAATATCACATCAACTCGTATCATGCATTCCCCCGAGTCGATTGTTAAATGCGATAGTTACTATTTGAGAGTGAGCGGTCTTGGTCGACCGAATTGACTGGAACTTGGATTTGGAAGATTGGAATGACTGGAACGAATGGGACAGGATGGCAGAGTGACTGGAATTAGAGATAGGATGCAAGATTGAACGGAATGGATGCGTATGGTAACGGTTGGATTTGAATGGAAGAGAAGTGGACTGTATAAATGGAATTGAGAGCACGAATGTATGGATCTATGTATAAATAACTGTATTTGCACTTATGTTTGTCAAAGAATATTACACTGCGTAATGAAATTAATGTACAATGAGTTGACTTGAAATAAAGATGGCTTTGTTAGGAATCACGTGTATAATTCGATCAGCTGATTGTCGCTGTGAGAGCGAGATGACGGTTGTCACTCTCTTTTATTGTCTCGATCCTCCTGGAAGTTCGTCACGCACCGGTGGTTCCGGTTGAGCGTTCGCGAACCTTCCAGAAGGATCGAGAGTGAGAATAAGCCAATCACGCAGCCGATCTATTGCCCGCGTAAGCCTCGATGGCATGCGATATGGCTCGCGGTTTCGGCGGGATCGCGCTAGTCTTGGCGGGATCGCGCGGTGCCGGTTTGACAATATGGCGCTCGGGCGCGCCAATCTTGAACATTCCGCCCGCCTCGACTAGTCGAAATTTCCCGTGCTCGCGTAACAATGATCGGTGGACTACGTGACGTTGACGACTGGTTTGGCAATGCTGTTGGAAGAAGGTGAATGGTAAAAGTGCGTGTGTTATGAGCGCGAGTGCCATGGAATTCGCAGCAACATGGAGAATACGATCGAATTATTGCAATGAGGTAGACGAAGTTGCGGAAAGTGTTAATGGAAAACACCGGCGTGTGGATGCGTCGCGTCGCGTACTACGCAGTTGTAAGCTGCGCAATGAGTGTGCGCGCGGTGAATGTATCGACGCGTTCATTGGTTATCCGCATCGATCGATGATACAATGAGATTTCGCGTTAATCTCTCGAATTAGGTGGTTGCGGTGATCACTTTCGCGACGCGAATGTTTCCGACGTTCACGAAATGAAATACCGTCGCGCGTGCTGGTGGATATCGCGAGTGAAGTGAATTCATTCATCCGACGTTGTTGCTGTGACGGACGGGCACGAGCACTTCGTACGAGCGACGACATCTTGGACGCGTGTTTCGTCCTGGAGGAAGACGGTTCGCCGTTGATTGAGGTGCCCACGTCCTGGTGTGGTCTGCTGCGAGGTTGAGTTTCCAAGGGCGTCATCGGCAGAGTGGCAGAAACGTGTGGGAGAGAACGATGCTCCAACAGCTCGTCCATGGGTTGGTGAATTGGCTCCGCCCGCCATGGAAGACCTGCTGCACGTCCTTTGCTCGACCCTTTGGACCTGAAGTGGCCCTTGGACGCCCTGAGGTGTTGCAGCAAGGCTGGATGGTCATGATCCCCATCGATGAAGTGGGAGGAGCGTGCGGGAGTGACATGATGCTCCGTCAGCTCGTTCTTGGATTGGCGAGCTGGCTCCGCCCGCCATGGAGGACTGGTTGCACGACCTTCACTGACCTCTCTGTCGATGGAGCGCCCTTTGGATGCACTGCAGAGGCGCAGCAATGCTGGTCGGGCATGATCTCCATCGGTGTCGTCGAAGGAACGTGCTGGAGTGACTCGATGCTCCGACAGCTCGACCTTTGGTTGGCGAACTGGCTCCGCCCGCCATGGAGGAGCGGATGCACGACCTTGTTTCGAACCTGTGGTGATGGAGTACCCCGTGTGGATCCAGCAGTGCTGTCGAACGACCCTGGTGTCGCAATGGAGGCCTCCTGGTGCGGTTCTCCTGGAAGAGAACATAACCTGCAAAAGAGTGAGGTTAGGTTCTGCGTGCAAGACACTGAATGAGCCTCGGATGGATTCCGAGGTGTCTTGCCCAGATGTCCTCGACTTTCTGCAGGCTGGTGTCGCCTGGTGCTGGCGACAAAGGTGTGAGGATGCTCTTGAAAGTTGAGCAACGGTCGTCCCATAACCTCTCAATTTCTTTGTTGCAGTCGGTGTTTTGGCAGTGTCGCCGTCAACACCTCTCCGGATTGTTGTCCTCAGCTGCTGTGGAGGCTGGTTGCTGCGTCCTGGAGATCGCAACCGCGACGTTGGTAGTCACTGGAGTGTGGCGTGGGCTACGACAGCTCGGTGCGCATGGTAGTTAGCGGAGCTGGTTGCACGCCCTCGGATCACCCCTTTGGTTGTGGAGCGCTCATTGGAGTTCCAGCGGTGATGCTGTGCGATCCTGGAAATTGGTTGAGCACCTCCGTGCGAGGTTCTCCTTTGAGTCGACAACGTAATCTGAAAGTCAGAGAGGTTAGGTTGTGGGTGCAAGATGATGGATGAGCCTCGTGTGGGCTCGATGGTGCCTTGCCCCTTTGACTTTCGTCTGTCAGCGTGCTGGAGATTTCTGGAATGAGCGTCAGTGGTGAGTGACCGCTCTGCGTTGGTCGTGGAATCGCCGATGATGGCTCGGTGCATCTGGGCATGCACGGAACTGGAACACGAGTCCACCATTCCAGAGTTGATCCAGCCGTGAACGATGTGTTGTCCCTCTGTGTGGTGTTGAGCACCTTTCCTGACTCTGTCCCTCTTGGTTGCAGGGAGCACGTCAGCTGATCGCTCGGAGTCATCGCGATCTGCTCTGGAAGATGCTGCGCTGCGACTGATGTGGCTGAGGCTGGTCTCTGTTGTCGTTTCCGTGGAACTGCAGGACACGGCATCGATGGAAGGCCAATCCACGCAGTCGTGACGGTATTGAGACGCCTGAGGTCTCGATGGCCACCTTGAACTGGAACCTGGGATGGTTTCTGCTGTTGGTTTAGCAGACGTGGAGAAGCCAGCTTGTGGTTCTTCCTTCTGGGCGTGATTGGTCCTGGACACGCTGAGCAGTCGTTTGGCAATGGCACGATCTGCTCCAGAAGGGGTGTCGATGGCACTTTCGTGGCTCAGACTGGTCCTTTGCGTCGTTTCCGTGGACCTGCAGGAAACGGCATTGCTGGAAGGACAGTCCATGATGGCCTGATGAGATGAAAGCGACTGTGGCCTGGACAGCGACCTTGTATTGAAGCTCGAAGTGGTCTTCGAGGTTGGATCGGTGCAAGCGGCCTTCTTCCGTTTCTTCTGAGCGTGGTTGATCCTGCACACGCTGAGCAGTCGCTTGGAATTGGTGCGATCTGTTCGAGAAGGAACTTCGAGAGAACTCTCGTGGATTTCACTGGTCCTCTGCGTCGTTTCCGTGGATCTGGAAGGAACGACAGTGCTGGAAGGACACTCCACGAAAGCCTCATTGGACTGAGACGGCTGTAGTCTGGACAGCGACCCTGAATCGGAGCATGAAGTTATCTCCATTGACGATTGAGAAGGCGAGGAGAAGCTAGATTGTCCTTCTTCCTTCTGTGCGTGATTGGCCCTGGACAGGCTGAACGATCGTTTGGAACTGGTACGATCTGTTCCAGAAGGCGTTTCAATGGATCTGTCATGGATTGTACTGGTCCTTTGCGTCGTTTCCGTGGACCTGCAGGAAACGACATTGCTAGGAGGACACTCCACGACGACCTCATGTGACGGAGATGGCTGTAGTCTGGACTCTGAGACGGTTTGAGAGCTAACAGCATACCATGCCTGAGTTTGCGGCGGCGGATGTGTGAAGCTTTCGCCGTATTCATAAGCCAGGTCTAACAGTCTAGCTGATTGTTGTGAGTAGGATTCCTCGACTATGTCGTAGAATTCATTGCGCACGTAGTCACTGTCCTTGAATTCTGCTCTGCGAACGTACATGATTATGTCGTGATTCCTTCCGAATTCGTTGAAAAAGTAATCGTCTATGATTTGCAGCCTGGTTTGGATGGCTTCTATCGTGACTTCGGACTGGGATACTGATTTCCAGAAGTCCTCCATAGTCTTGCTGATCTTCTCTGCCAGAGCCTGTTGAGTTTGGAGCAGTTCCTCAGGTGAGATTTCCATTTTGACTGCGGCTGGTTCGCTGGATGGTCTTCTCACTGGCAGAACTGAGTTGATCACTGGTTTGTGTTGAGGACGGGTTACTGTATAAAAGAACACGTTAAAATGAAAACAGTTTTAATGAGAGTCGTGTGGTGCGTAGCACGTACAAGAGACGAGTGAACATCAAAAAAGGTATAGAATAGCGTTAGAGAAAAGACTATCGATAGAAACAATTCGGAGCGGCCCGTTTCTAATGCGCACGCATCAAAACGGAGTACGATTAATACGTGAAATAAAAGAGCCCGAAGTATGTGACTCTATGTCACTCCAACACCCCCACTACTTGGGCGTTTTGTGTACGCGTTCTACAATATTTATTTCTGTGCGCAATACATTGAATTTCTCGTAGCTTAACGGTTTCGTTAGTATATCGGCGCACTGATCGTGGGTGCTGACATATTTCGTATCAATTTCGCCGTCTCGCAATCTCTCGCATATAAAATGATAGCGAACATCGATGTGCTTAGATCTGCGATGAAATTCTGGATTTCGAGATAATCTTATCGCACTTTGGTTGTCCACGTTTAAAATCGTAGGCCCGACACATCGCTGCTCGATATCTGACAATAATTTTCGGAGCCATACCGCCTCTTTGGTTGCTTCGCTCGCCGCTATGAACTCAGCCTCAGTCGTACTCATGCTGACAGTCGCTTGCCTTTTCGAAGACCACGCTATACATCCGCCGTTCATCATAAAAACATACCCGGTTGTGGACCGGCGCGTGTCGAGATCGGCGGCATAGTCCGCATCGGAGTATCCGACAAGTGCGCTCGACCTGTGTTCGCAGCGAAACAATAGCCCAAAATTTTGGGTTTCTTTAATGTAGCGCAGGATTCGTTTTACTGCGCGCCAATGAGACTCATCGTGTTTATCGAGGAATCTACTGGCTACGCCGACAGCATACGCAATGTCAGGTCGAGAGATCATTGCTAAAAATAATAACGATCCTACAACTTCGCGATATGGGAAATTGGACTCTGGTTCGAGAGGGCTAACTAGCCTGACGTGAGGATCGGCCGGTATCCTGATGGGGTTTGCATCTTCCATATTAAACTTTTGTAGCATTCTTTTGATATAACTCGCTTGACTTATAAAGATGCTATCCCTTTCGCGTGAGATTTCCATTCCAACAAAAGCCTTTAAGTCGCTCGCAGTTATTTTGAATTTCTCTTTGAAAACTTTAACTAATTTTTCCAAAGTATCCGGCCTTTGGGCTAGCAACAATCCGTCGTCGACGTACAATGCTAAATAGGCTTTATCGCCTTCAAAAAGACCTACGTATACGCATTTATCGGCACTGCTTTGCGTGAAGCCTAAGCTTCTTATAAAATGGTCGAATTTATCGTTCCAGCAACGTCCGGATTGTTTCAAGCCGTAAATCGCTTTGTTTAGTTTTAAAATAAGATTCTTATTGCAAATGGTCAGACCGTCGGGGACACGCATGTATGTCGTCTCCTTAAGGTCACTATTCAAATAAGCGGTACTGACATCAAATTGTAAAGCGCTCAAGTTTTCTTTGGCTGCTATCGCAAGAAGAAGGCGTACCGATTCGAACCGTACTACAGGTGAGAAGATCTCGTTATAGTCTATCCCCGCTTCTTGCGAAAAGCCTTGTGCACACAGTCGCGCTTTGTAACGCTTCATATTTTCGCCGCCTAAATCTTTTATTTTGAAAACCCATTTAAAGCCTATTGGTTTTCGCCCTTCGGGCAGCTCAACCATATCCCAAGTCTTATTTCTCGCGTGAGCATCTAATTCCTCCTCGATCGCGCGTTTCCAAAGCGCGGAATCGTCGCGGCTCAACGCTTCTTTGAAGCTGGTTGGCGGATCGTGAATGACGGTGCACGCTTGGTATCGTTGAGGTGGGTTTATTTCTTGGCGCGGACGTAAATTATATTTTCGAGCGTTCGCTTGTACATTTTCGGGTACATCGGTTTCAGGTACATCGGTATCGGGCGCGTTCGCGTTACTGTCTTCGAGAGGTTCGTCAAGCTGCGCCCGTGCATCACTTACCGGTACTTCGCGGTTGATCTCATCGGAATCAATAGGAATCTGTACGTATTCTTCGCTCGCAGAATTCGAAAAATTCTCGTTAAAAATTACATTCCTCGAGATAGTTATACGCCCGGTTTGAGGATTAAACAATCGATAATTTCCAGACTCGATTTCGTATCCTACAAAAATGAGCTTCTGCGATTTGGCGTCCCATTTTTTTCGAAAAAGATCGGGGATGAGTGCGAACGCGTCACAACCGAACACGCGTAGATGGGATAAATTGGGCTTTTTCTTAGCCCACAGCTCGAACGGTGTAGCTGCATTCGAGCGTGCGCTCAACGATCTGTTCAAAACATACACGGCTGTATTCACTGCTTCAGCCCAGAGACGCGTCGGTAAATTTCGCGACAACAACATCGTGCGCGCGCTTTCGACGATCGTTCGCATTTCGCGCTCCGCGCGACCGTTTTGTTCGGGTGTGTACGGTGCCGACGTCGAAAGCTTAATTCCTCTAGCTTCTAGGAAATTCATGACGTCTTTATTTTTGTATTCAGATCCGTTATCCGTCCGCAAAACTTTTATTTCTCTGCCGAAATGATTTTTGACCATGTTTGTATATCTTTTTAGCGCTTCGAAAGTATCGTTTTTATGTTTAAGAAAATACACCGTGCGAAATCCGGATGCTTCGTCTTTAAACAGCAAGAAGAATTTTGCTCCGCCGACGGACGTGTTTTGCATCGGCCCGCAAAGATCGGAGTGTATAATTTCGCCGGGAGCGACATTCGTACTTTTCACAATTCTCTTGAAAGGCAGTCTAAAAAATTTTCCAAGCGGACAATCTTCGCAAAAAGACTGCGTTTTACCGACCACGGATACGCCGGAGACAATTTCGCGCTTTAGCATATCATTAATACGATCGCAATTAACATGGCCCATGCGTTCGTGCCACAATTTAATCGGAGCAGCGGATGCGTAGTTCGCTTCGTGTTTTACACTTGGTATAATCAGTAATTTTATCAAATTATTCCGCTGCTTAATGCCTTGCGCCAACAAAACTTTGTTTTTTGAAAAAATATTCGCGTATTCTTGGTCGAAAACGATTGAACATTCGTTCGATGTACAAACACCCGTGGAAAATAAATTTTTCTTAAGCGATGGAACATACAAAACGTCGTTAATGACGCCGTCAAGCCATTCGTTACCAACTAGCCTTTTTATGAAAATTTTACCGCGCCCCTCGACGTTTACGTTTGTTTCGTCGCCGAGGTAAACACGCTCGCCGTAACAGGGCACGAGTTCATGAAACCACTCCCGACGACACGAGAGATGGCGCGATGCGCCGCTGTCTAATATCCAGAACTCCTTGTCATCTGTTTCACGCAAACAATTGAGATTTTGCTCCGATTCTAAAATATTCGCGTCAACGTCCGCGGGGATTTTACAATTTTCGGAGACTACAAACGCGCTGAAATTCGCGAAATTTTCTGAGCTCGACTGGCTCTTTCCATCGTTATTTGGATTTTGACTTGCGCCTTTCGATCGCTTTTTAGAAAAACAAAAACGCGCAACATGACCCGGTTTTTTACAAAAGTTACACGTCATGGGTTTCTTACGCTTATCCGTATTGTTGCCGCCGAACCGCTGATTGTTACTCCGTTCCTTGGAGATGCTGACGGCAGCGAGAGCACTGTCTATGCTGTCCATGGTCGTCATTCGGTTTTCTTCTCGCAGCAATCTTTCCCGTAGGTTTGCCAGCGTCTGCTCGGCTGGAACGACGCTCTCCCACGCCGAGACGAAAGCGTTGTATTTGGCCGGCAACGTGCTCAATATTTTTGCCATGACCATCGTGTCCGAAACGGGCTCGTCGATATCCTTAAGTTGTCGGGCGAGATTTTCCACCTTGGCTACGTGTTGTGGTATTGTATCTCCGGGTGCAACACGGTACTCGTGAAATTTCGTGGTCAGCGTCAACTTATTCGAAGCACTTTTTTGTTCGTGTATGCTCGAAAGTTTGTCCCACATTTCATTTGCACTCAAACACGTCACAAGATATTCAAGCTGGCTGTACTCCATAGACGCGGATAGAAAGAACATGGCTTTCGCGTCTCTTTTGATCCACGCGTTCCTCGTTAACGCGTTTTCTTGCGTAGTCGGATCCGGCTTTACTTCTCTTCCTTCCACAATGTCCAGAAGATCGTGAGCGACGAAGACAGTTCGCATCTGGAACTTCCAGAGCTGATAGTTCTGCCCGTTGAACTTCGAGATGTTTCTCAAATCTGATGCGTCCGACATCTTATCAGTTCGTTGCACGAAAAATTAATCTCTGACGAAAAACAGCCACACAAAAAAAAACGACACAGAAAAAACTTTTCACTAAGCGTTGTCAACAGTAACCAAAATTAGAATATGGACGTCCTGGGCCCATAACCTGTTGAGGACGGGTTACTGTATAAAAGAACACGTTAAAATGAAAACAGTTTTAATGAGAGTCGTGTGGTGCGTAGCACGTACAAGAGACGAGTGAACATCAAAAAAGGTATAGAATAGCGTTAGAGAAGAGACTATCGATAGAAACAATTCGGAGCGGCCCGTTTCTAATGCGCACGCATCAAAACGGAGTACGATTAATACGTGAAATAAAAGAGCCCGAAGTATGTGACTCTATGTCACTCCAACAGTTTGATCACTGGTTTGATCACTGGGTTGATCACTGATTTGACACTGATCTATGCACTGTTTGTAGATCCGTGGAAGTAAGGTTGCCAGAAACGTGGAAATCCGGCTCGAAGGACCAATGTTTGAGAGGGAAGCGGTCTGGATGACCAACTAGGTGCAACTTTGGATTGCTGGAATGACTGAGAAGAGTGAGACAGGATGGCAGAGTGACTGGAATTAGAGATAGGATGCAAGATTGAACGGAATGGATGCGTATGGTAACGGTTGGATTTGAATGGAAGAGAAGTGGACTGTATAAATGGAATTGAGAGCACGAATGTATGGATCTATGTATAAATAACTGTATTTGCACTTATGTTTGTCAAAGAATATTACACTGCGTAATGAAATTAATGTACAATGAGTTGACTTGAAATAAAGATGGCTTTGTTAGGAATCACGTGTATAATTCGATCAGCTGATTGTCGCTGTGAGAGCGAGATGACGGTTGTCACTCTCTTTTATTGTCTCGATCCTCCTGGAAGTTCGTCACGCACCGGTGGTTCCGGTTGAGCGTTCGCGAACCTTCCAGAAGGATCGAGAGTGAGAATAAGCCAATCACGCAGCCGATCTATTGCCCGCGTAAGCCTCGATGGCATGCGATATGGCTCGCGGTTTCGGCGGGATCGCGCTAGTCTTGGCGGGATCGCGCGGTGCCGGTTTGACAATATGGCGCTCGGGCGCGCCAATCTTGAACAGTTACCATCCCGCTCTCCACATCGTTATTAATTTTCAAAACATTAAAAATACTAGAAATTCCACCTACTCCTATTACAATTTTAAGCAAGGTAACTACAGTAATATTATTGAATATCTAAATAATATTGATTGGGATAGTTTGCTCGTAAATACTAGCGTAGACGATTCTACGAAACTTTTGTATGACCACCTCTACTTTGCGATTGAAAACTTTGTTCCTAAAATGTACAAGAAGTGTTCGTCTTTTCCTAAATGGTTTTCATATACCTTAATTAGATTAATTCGGAAAAAGAAACATGCTCATAGAGTCTTTAAAAGGAGTAATCAATTATGTGACTATTTGACTTTTGTTAACTTACGAGCCGAGTGTAAGAGAATTGCTAAACATTGTTATTCTCTATATGTGCGCAAAACTGAACTATCAGTTCATAATAATATTAAATCTTTTTGGAGCTTTGTTAATTCTAAGCGAAAAGCCCCTGGCTTACCAAGCAAAATGCTTTATAAAGAAAATGTGGCAATAAGTGACGACAAAATCGCGAATCTATTTGGTACGTTTTTTGGATCAGTCTACCGTAATGTCATTACTGACTACAAGATCCCTGAGAATGGCTGAAAGTCTTGTTTATCTGACCTCAATATTGACATTAGCGAAATTTATATCATATTAAATGAACTCGATGTCAATAAAGGACCTGGGATAGATGGCATCCCTCCTCTCTTCTTCAAAATGTGCAGTTTTATTTTATCTCGACCGCTTTGGTTAATATTTAATAAATCCCTAAAAGCAGGTTTATTCCCGACAATATGGAAAACCAGTCTGGTTACACCCATTTTCAAGAAAGACGACAAATCAAATATAGAAAATTATAGACCTATAAGCATAAATAGCGTTATGCCAAAAATTTTCGATGAAATTATTACAAATAAATTGTACAATACTTTCTCTCTCTCAATATGCGAACAACAGCATGGTTTCGTACGTAAGCGATCAACAACAACTAACCTAGCTGTGTACTGCAGCTATGTCGCATCTTCTTTGGATGCTAATCTACAGGTAGATACGATTTTTACAGACTTTAGGAAAGCTTTTGACACGGTAAATCATTCTCTTTTAATTGAGAAGCTTTCAGCATTCGGCTGCAAGGGTAATCTTTTGGCATGGCTAGGAAGTTACCTTACAAATCGTTTTCAAGTTATACGTATACGCGATTGTCTATCATCACCAATCCATGTTACATCAGGCGTACCTCAAGGCTCCCACCTGGGTCCTCTTCTATTTGTAATTTTCATAAATGACTTGACTACTGTTTTTCAACATTGCAAGTACCTCCTATTTGCTGATGATTTAAAAATCTTCAGCAGCATCTCGTCCTATGATGATACCTCCAGAATACAGGCAGACCTTGATCGTTTCAGCAACTGGTGTCTTATGAATGGTATGGAACTCAACATTAAGAAATGCCATGTAATGCGGTCGTCCCGTCGCTCTATACCTTTCATACATCCTTACCAACTAAATAACAGTATTCTCTCCTCAATAAATGAGGTAACGGATTTAGGAATTCATTTCTCCTCTACCCTAAACTTTTCCAACCATATTTATCATATTGTTAACTCCGCCTCTAAAACACTCGGTTTCATACTTCGTTTCTCCACGGACTTTCATTCAATCCACACACTTAGATTGCTATATATTTCCCTCGTCCGCCCGCTATTAGAATATGCATCAATCATATGGTCTCCGAAAAGTTCCAAGTACGAAATCATGCTAGAGAGAGTGCAACATAAATTTCTAAGATTTTGTTCATTCAAACGAAATAATCCAATGTCAATCTTTGATCACGATTACTCCGCAATAATAACTGAAATGAACCTGGAACCATTATCCGTTCGAAGAATAATATCCGACCAGAGCTTTATTTTCAATTTAATTAATAATCATGTTGACTGTTCCTCTCTACTTGAGCTAATCAATTTTTATGTACCGGAACGTGAACTGAGAACAAGAACGGGCTTTCAAACACTTAAAGCGAAATCTAACTACGGATTAATTCATCCAATAAATCGCATTATTGCAAAATCTTGTACTGTCTATAATCGTGTTGATTTTTTCATCAACTCGTTAGTAAATTTTCAAATACAACTACGCAGGATTGTATGATGGTACCAGGTCGATTGTGCATGTCCCTTCTTTGTTCATTATTGTTAAACGAGTTATCTTATATATCTCATATTTCTTTTGTTTTTCCTCTTCTTTATTATTGTAAACGTTTTGTAAAAGGACGTCAGTCCGTTTATAATAAATAATAATAATAATAATAATTACGTTTAAAGAAAGTTTAAAAGCTGCTTTACTTGAAGAGCAGAATAAACTAGAGCCTGATACAACACCCAACTTAGTACATTACATGTCAAGAAGGCTCGCACCTATTGTAGAATCAAAAGGCACAATATTAAACCCTTAAACATTTAGTATACTTTCATAGTTTTCTCGTTTATTGACTGTACGAATACTTTTCACGCGTCTGTTTCTGCACATTTATCTGGTTTTGATTCTTTTGTAATGCTGAAGGGAACTAAAATTCCGTTTACGCAAAATTTATTCCACAACCATCTGAGAATATTCATGAACCCTTTGGTTACCCCGGATGAGATATCTCGCGCCCCGATACTCCCGACAAACGCCTTCGGCGAGACATCTCGTCATCTCTCACCAGTGATTTGACAAATTAATAAAGATCTCATTCATTTCTTCCTTTTACAAATCAGAGTATAGTTATTATTCGCTCGGCGAGAGTTGGCACGAGAAACTCGTAGGTACCACGTGGTGCTCCCACTACGCGCTACTCGTCTTTCGCGATTGGCCGAATCGCTCGACGAAGAAAGCAAACGAGCGTATTGAGTGTGACTGCAACAGAGCGATGTCGCGTGGCGACGCGACGCTGAGCTCAGAACATTGGCGTAACTCTATTGTGCGTGCACGGATAACAGGACCATGGAAACCTATTTTCCTTGCACGCACAGCAGGGACTCATCAACCCGCGCTCGAAATTAATGACTTTTGCCTACGGCTCCGGCAGCCTAAAAAGACCGGGCTGTCTATGTAAACGGCTTAAATTTCCGTTCATCTTTCGAATTGTTTTGCACAAAATTTAATACGCTAATCCTTTTGAATTTTTGAAGTTACTTTGTTTAACATAATGACAAGTAAAAAACAACGATTGCTGCATTATTTTTTGTGTAAAACAATCCTAAAAATTAACGAAAATTTAGCCGTCTACACAAAAATTTCACCAAGTGGAAGGCTTTATAAAATATAATTCATTTAAGAAGAATTACATCATGTCATGAAATGTTAAAGTTTTACATCGTTCCAGAAAAATAAATTTACATTTCGTTTTAAAAATTTGTTTACCTTTGTCAAGTCGTCTGGCAAAAGTCACCGCCGGAAGGGCGGAAACTGCGACGACACCGGGTATTTACAAGCTGGACAGCCGGGCCGCGTTCGGCCGCGCGAAACGCGGTCCACCTGGGACAAAAGTTGTTCGCAGGCTCGTCAATTTAGGATGGAATTTCGCGAGTCTTCGGGCGCCAGGCACGGAAGGTGCCACTCGAAATAATCGAGCTCGTTGTTACTCGAACGACATGTCTACGAGCCTGCGACAACCGGCAAAATACGCTGATCTAACGCGAACGGGCCCAGGATACTACGCAGGACGACCACGAGGCATTCCCCGCGGCGGGAAGGTTTCTCACGAAATCAATAGTCGTCGAACTCTTGTTAACCACAATTTATTAGCGATCGATGTTATAATCGCGCTGCCGGTCGACACCGGCAGCGTTTTGGAGGTTAACCGGCGCGTAACAAATTCTCGGCGACGGATGTTTTTCGCTCGCGCGCCTTGTCCTTCCGGACTCCTTCGAAATCGCGTCGAACCCGGCAATACGCGATGGAGGCGTTAGCATACGCGATTTCGCGTTACACGCCCGGATTCCGATGGAAAACGCGCTACAATTGACTTCTCTCGACCGGCACTTTTATCGCGAATACGACGCGAGCACGTGGCGGCGTCCCACCGTGGGACGACACGATGATTTTACTTGCGGACTGGCTGCAGCCGGCAGCATCAGAGCAACGTCGAAGTTCCGCGACGCGATCGCGAACCCGTCACGCACACCGAGCCAACGCGAACAAGAATCACTTTATTTATTAACCGGGAAATCCGACAGAACTTACCACCGGCACTTTTTCGCTAGAGCGGGATCTTCGCCTCGCTTTCTTCCCCGGCAGCGTGCGTCGCAAGATGATTTTCCTAATTTCGCGATTGACGGATGGTACGCTTTCCTGCCTAATGGCCTACGAGAGAGTGATTTCTTGCGCGTTGACTCGGGAACGCGGAAGTGAGGCGTCCCCCCTTTCCGCACGCTTCTCCTCGCGGAACGCTTAGTCCTATCGTGGCCCGAATTTCGGCATGGGTCTCGCTCGGCGCGACGGTCCCTGGCGTCCGGCGATTGGCGGCTTCTCCGGCAGTGCTGACGCTGATTCGCCGCTTCTCTCTCTGACGATCCACATTGGCCAATCCGGTAGCGGGCCACGTTGCTTCCCGGTTGAGGCGACGTCAAAGCAGCTGAGATTTCTTCTTGGCCGTTTCTGCTCTTTGGTGGCGCCTCTAGGTTGTTGGTCCTGGGCCGTGTCGACTCTCCGGCAGCTCTTTTCTTCGCCGGCGCCTTTCGCGTTCGATTTCCTCCGCGGGGAAAAGTGTTCCGGGCCCTCTCGGGACCCGGTGACGGTCCTGCAAATGTGCGTCCCGCAAATTGGCGCGGCACTCAAAAATATGAAAAATTCGCCCATGGGTCTCGTTCGTACCCAGGGAGAGCGCTCGCCATACTTCGCCCCGCTTTTCCGGCAGAGGAAGGTGACCCGGTCTTTCGTTATTCGGTAACGGAGGACGTTGGCTGAAACACCACGTCACACCTTATATAGTATTATTTTCGACAAAATTAATTAACAATAAAAAAAATTAACAATAAAAAATAATAACGAAAAATATAATAACAATAAAAAATAATAACGAAAAATATAATAAGAATAAAAAATAATAACGAAAAATATAATAACAATAAAAAAGAATAACGAAAAATATAATAACAATAAAAAATAATAACGAAAAATATAATAACAATAAAAAATTAATAACAATGACTATGGATTTAGTATTTTTAATTCCAATCTTCTTCCGAAGAGCTGCTCTCGTAAGAATCGGTATTGTCAATAAAAATTATGTTTTCCATAATTGCTTCAATCAAACCATCTTTCTCCCAGTATTTTTCTTCGATATCTTCTACATGTTTACAATATTTCTCCCACAAGGACGGCGTAATTGCCTCTATTGCCTCGCATGTCAATTTTTCCATTTCGGCATATGACAATGTGCCAACATTTTTGCTCCTTATAATTTTTTTCATTTCCGCCCAAGCCAACTCTATCGGGTTTATCTCGCACATATATGGCGGCAGTCTTAACACATGAAACCCGTGCGATTTTAATAATTCGTCAACCTTGTATAATTTTTCTTTGGGTTTATGCTCATTTATTAATTGCATTAATTGAAATTTTCGCATGGTATCTTTATATTGAATATTATTCGTTTTCAGCCACTCCATCATTATCGTTTTCCTTGAAGATTTTGTAGGTATCTTGCAAACTTGTACCGTATGGTAGGATGCATTGTCCATCACCACGACACTATGGGTTGAAAGATTGGGAATTAATTTTTCCCGTATCCATTTTTCAAAATTTAATGCATTCATTTGTCCATGGTAATCGCCAGTCGTTGTTCTCGATTTAAAAATCAATCGGGCGTCGGCAATAAATCCGTTTTTCCCACCGGCATTAACAACAATTAATCGATGGGAAGAACTGTTATTATATAATACTCCCATTTCTTCTTCACTTTGCCAACACTTTCCAAAGCACAAGGTATTGTCCACCCATGTCTCTGTGAGTGATCGTGAAGGATCGAGTCGTGGGTAGACAAAGATAATGATTATATTTATTAAATAAATGTCGTAATAAATGAAATAATATAAAGTATAAGATTGGTTCGACACACGTGTTCGCGCACTCAACGAAGTCTCTCTCACTCTTTCTTTCTCTCTCTATCTCGCACTGTTATGGCTCTCTCTGTTACACGTCTATACTCTCTCGTAGCTCAATACACACTCTCGCTCGTTCACTCGATTCTCGCATGCTCGCAGTTAAACATAAACAGTATTATACTTAGAGTGACTTTCGTACATTACATTTCTCATTCGTGTTGTTAAGACGAATCCTTATTTCACTTCGCGCCTAAAACCTAATCCACAATCTCCCCCCTAGGTTTTATTGATCAATTTCAAATATACAAAAATCGTTTTACAATGTTCGACAGCGTCGGTCCGCTCAGCGCCTTTGTTAAACTGTCAGCCCACATCTTCTCTTTCGGAACGTGTAACACCTTTATTGAAAAATCTCTCACATACTCTCTTATAAAATGACATTTTCGATTCATCAATTTAGTTCTCGACTTAAAATTACCACTATTCGCCAGTCTAACTGCATTCAAATTATCACACTTTATTTCCTTGTACACATCGTCGCACATACCAATTTCTTTCAATACATCACTCATCCATACCACTTCTTTCACTCCTTCTAACATCGCATCTAATTCACTCTCCGTTGTTGATAATGCAACTGTCCCTTGTTTTTTACTTCACCAGTGAATAAGATCACCATTTCTGTATAAGAGTAGACCACTAAATGCTTTTGCATCTCTTGTACTATCCCACGATGCATCAGTCTCACATCCAATCCCTTTCTTCAAATTATTTATTCCATATTCCATTTTGTAGTCCTTCGTTCTCCTCAGGTATCTTAGAATGCGCTTCAATGCATTGAAATGTATAATTTTTGGATTTTTGCTAAATTGGGATAAACAACTCAGACTATAGGCTATATCAGGTCTCGTTGCAACACTCAAATACATCAATTTGCCTAGTAGTTCTTGATAACTCTTTTGATCACACGCTTGACTTTCTTCACATTCATCAAGCTTTTGATTCATATCCATTGGGGCGCTCACGCCATTGCAGTCAGTCATCCCGTATATTTCTAATAAATTTTTAATGTAATTCTTCTGTCTGAATGATACTTTCCCTTCCTCCTGGTAGATATCCATTCCTAAAATATGATTAGCTTCTCCAAGATTCATTAACTCTATATGTGTAGACAACTCTCTCATATGTTTATTTTCGAATGAATCTGAACTACTCACCACCGTCATATCATCCACATGTATTCCACAGTATAAAAAATGCTTTCCTTGTTTGACAAAAAATAGACAGGGGTCAAACGTACATTGTTTGAATCCAATCTGCAAAAGGGTGTTAGTTAAAAATTTATTCCAACATCGACTTGCCTGTTTCAGCCCACAAATACTCTTTTTTTATTTGCACACTTGTCCTTTATGTTTTTGCATACCCTCCGGTATTTCCATATAAACTTCCTCATCCAGCTGTTACGCGCCTACCGCGTAACGTTGCGAGCTGTTACGCCCTTGCGTTACGGGTGGATTCCTAAGGCGGAACGAAATAATTATTAAAGGAATTCTTACACAGCACAGTTGATCGGAAAAGGACTCGGATCTTTCGGAACGAAATAATGCAATTTAGAATATGTAGCAAAATGTAAACAAGTGTATTTTCTACCCTGGCGTAGACATATATGTAATTAACACAAATCAAAGAATTGAAACGCGGGCTATGCCCTATTGCGTTAGTTATAACACGTGCTCGGATGGTTCGCACTGCGATGGCACATGTATCCCGTACAATTACATGTGCTCGAATAATCAAAGAAATGCATTTGGATTAACAGTAAAATATCCAACGAGGGCAATCCCACAACTCGTTACGAGCTATTGAACATCTTTCTGTTTCAGTAATGATATTGAATACAATATAGAATCTTTAGAAAGAGTATAACAGAAAACAACTTACCCTAGAGAGCAATTCTTTATAACTAATGAAAATATGTATATATATGTATATCTATCTCTCTATTGCTTTTCGTCCTGCTCGTGTTTCGATTGCGCTTACTATGCTTGGAATATCTGGAAAAGAGAGAAAGAATGCACACGCACGATTATCCTACTGTGAAAACGGCGTGAATATGGCGACGATACACGTGATGTGAACGCGGACAAGGAATTTACACTAGGTCGCGTCTAGCTTTGAAAAGAATCAGAATAACTTTTGATAATTAAAACGAAAAGACGATACAAGTTAACGAAAGGCCGACTCCTTTGTCTAAATACGTTAATTTACGACAACTCCCGGTCTCTATAGCCTTACGGACAAAACGACACGCACCTCGCGATTATACGTCGAAGAGTGATTCGAGATCGCCGTCTCGCGGAAGGCGAGAGCCCCAGTCCCGAATCTACTCCTATTGCGTGACGCGCATTAACCAATCAGATTTGCGAATTCGGTGCGCGACGATGTTCTCTTTGTCGCGCCATGTGCTCTCTTTCTTCCTTACTTCGTTCTATAGGTTTACCATGTGGCTGTCCGCCTCGCACGTCGCGACTTTGGTGCGTCCTTATTTACATGTCTATGCATTAGTTTACGGTTGCCAAGGAAAGTACAATTCCCGTATGATGTGCGGCACGTATAGCTAGGCTATCCCACAACGTTAAACGTTGCTATCGCGCTCTGCACAACATCATTTAAACGAACTTGCTCTCTCCTTGACGATCAGTACATGTGGTTTTTACATACATGGATATTGACTGGCGCGTGTTCATGGTTCCTAACAATACCCGATACCGACTTTGAAATTACCGATTTCACGCGTTCCAAGACGATGTTGATTTCAAGGAAGGTATGCGTTATATAGGTGTAACAATCGCGATGCTTGAGAAAGAAATGATTTTAATTTACACGTCAAAGACCACTCTGGGTTTGATTAGGGAATTCCCACAATGCTAACGCATTATCAAGCCGCAGCACAGCCGACGGAAAGGGTAAAATATACGTATTTTGTTCGGAACGTAACACAACGATCCATGTAGGAAAGCTGTCTTCACATCATATACCTTTAATTTTCTTTTATTTTCGGCACCTAGACTAAAAAGTAATCTCACCGTTTCTATTCGTACAGTGGGTGAAAATGTCTCTCCATAATCAAATCCGGATCTTTGTGTGCAACCCATCGCTACCAGTCGTGTCTTGTATCTTTTTTCCATCGTGGCAGGATCTTTCTTTAGGCTGAAGATCCATTTGCAGTTGATCACCTTCTTTTCTCTTGGTCGATCGACAACTTCCCATATTCTATGTTTCTTTAACGATGTTATCTCATCATTCATTGCGTTTTTCCAATGATTCCATTCTGATGATTGTTTCGCTTCCTTCACCGTATTTGGTATTTTTTCGTCAAAGCATTTCATAACTCTCCTTTCTTCAATTCTTGCTGATCTTCTTACATTTCTCTCTTCATAATCTCTTAATCTATTTTGTCTCTCTAAATGTTCTCTCACTTGCATCGCTTCCTTTGTCACGTTTTTTGGTCTTCCCACTCTCGCCGTTGTTGTCGGTGGTTCTTGCCCCCCCTTCTCTCTAAATCAGTCGCAACTGCATGATCATCATCGCTCAATATTTCCATTCTCGCGTCTCCATAGTCGCTGTCCTCTGTCTCACTCTGCGTGCCCTCCTCCATCTCATTTGTTTCGTTTTCTTCTCTATTTTGCATCTCCGGGATGTCATAATCATGTTCACTCTCGTCATCTGATTCCAATTCCAGTACAATTAAATCAGTCTCATATTCCTTTTGTTCTCTGTATTCTTGTCTATTCTTCAATAATTCTGAGCCATTTTTCCTTCATCAAACCTCACATCACAATCGCATATTATTCTGTCCGTGTCAGGTATGTATATACGGTAGGTTTTATTCTCATTGTATCCAACAAATATACCTCTCTCAGTTTTTGATTCGAATTTTCTTTTCGTTCCTCCCTTTTTCAATGCATATGCCAGACATCCGAATCTCCTCATGTGGTGGATCTTGGGCACTCTCTCATACCATACTTCATATGGAGTTTTTCCATGTACTCTCGATTTAACTCTATTTCGTATATACACTGCAGTATTCACTGCTTCTCCCCAGAAATTCAACTTTAACATTGAGTCTGCCAGCATCGTTCTCACAGTCTCAATTATTGTTCGATTGCATCTCTCAGCTATTCCATTGCATTGCGGAGTCATAGGAGGACTCAGTTCGTGTATAATCCCCTTTTTTCCGAACCATTTTTTTAAATCCTTGCCTATGAACTCACCACCATTATCGGATCTGATTCTCTTCAGTTTTTGTTCGGTTTGGTTCTCCATGGTAATGATCAATTTCTTCAGTTCTCCTGCGGCTTCACCTTTTTTATTCAGTAATCTAACGAAAATCAACCTGGAATAATCGTCGATAACGGTTAGGATATAGTTTTTCTTACCGCACGTCGATGGCTTAATCGGGCCTATTAAGTCAGTGTGCCAGAGTTCTATTTTTCTTCTCGTTCTTACTCCCTCCAATCTTTGATGAGGTTTTCTGCATGCCTTTCCTTCTATGCATGATTCGCATCTAGTCGTCCTTTCCTCTTTTATCCGTGTTACCAGATTTTCTTTCTTCATTTGTTCGATGATTTCTCTATTCGCGTGGCCCATCCTTTTATGCCAGATATCTCCTCCAGCCAATGTCGTCGCAGCTCTTTCATTCGCTAAAAATGTTCTAATATAGTACGCATTATCAATCCTATCCGCCGACATGATCACCTCGCCATGTTCTTTACAGATAATCGCTCCCCGCTTGTTAAAAGTAACATTATATCCATTGTCTGTGATTTTGGCTACTGAAAGAAGATTAGTATTTAATTCGGGTACGCACAATACATTTTTTAATCGTATCCGTCGTTTTTTACCTACTTGTTCTACGCATACATCGCTAATGCCCTTGGAAGTTAACATTTTTCCATTTTTATCCGCAAGACTAATTTTTCTCTTATCATCTACCATATTCTCGCACATAAATTCATTATGAGTCATGTGACTCGTGGAACCAGAATCTAACAACCACATATAACTTTTGTCTCTCTCATACTCACTCATATTGTTTCTATCTCTCTCATACACATCATATACGCTACTTGTTGACGAAATTTCCATCACGTTCATGGCTGCCTCATCGTTCGCTCTCATTGAACTGTCCTCTCTTCTTCTGTTTTGTTTCACATATCTTCCTCGAGTACCCCTCTGGAAATGTCCTCCTCGTCCTCTGCTTGTTGTTGACACGTTCTGCTTCGGTTCCCGACAATTCGCAGCAATGTGGTTAGTCCCTTGGCAATTGAAACATCTTTGATTTCGATAGCATTCCTTTGCCATGTGACCTCTCGTTCCGCATTTAAAACAATGAATTTCTTTTCTTGATTCTTCTCTCACTTTCTGGACTGTCTCTCCACCTCTACACGATTTTTCCTCTGTTCTCCTCACCTCCCTGCGGTGTTCCTCTTGTTTCAGGGCGAATCTTATATCATTTACTGACACGTTCTTTTGAATTTCCAAAACTCGAACGTTCTGATCGTATTCAGGTCTAAGTCCTCTAAATACGTACATTTTTAGTTCAAAATCCTGGATGTTTTTTCCAAGTTCTCTACATTGATTCGCCAGTGCCTCTGCTCTGTTTATATACGCATCGATAGTTTCGAATTTTTTCATTCTCAGGTTTATGAGCTCGTTGAGCGACCTCGTTTTTTGTTCTTCGCTTTCGGCGGCCATGTCTGATTTTATCCTTTCCCATAATCTATCAGCACTTTTCTCATTACTGTATTTTAATATGTGCGCTCTGCTCATGGTATTTATCATCACCGTCCTCGCTGTATAATTGTCATCGTCCCACTCATTCCATTCTTTTAATTTTTCCTCGTAGTCTCTGTCTTCTCTACGTGGCTTATCTTTTATTTTTACACCGACCACCTTTTTCCACAGCTTCTTGGACCGTAGTATACCTTCAACTTTTTCTCTCCAGAGAAAGTAATTCTGGTCATCAAGTAATTCAACTGTCGTGATCTTCCACGGGTCTGTCATGGCGGCCAACGAGTTCACCTGCATCTTCTCGAATTTTCTTTGTCACTTTCCACAAACCACGCTCTGCTACCATTTGTGAGTGATCGTGAAGGATCGAGTCGTGGGTAGACAAAGATAATGATTATATTTATTAAATAAATGTCGTAATAAATGAAATAATATAAAGTATAAGATTGGTTCGACACACTTGTTCGCGCACTCAACGAAGTCTCTCTCACTCTTTCTTTCTCTCTCTATCTCGCACTGTTATGGCTCTCTCTGTTACACGTCTATACTCTCTCGTAGCTCAATACACACTCTCGCTCGTTCACTCGATTCTCGCATGCTCGCAGTTAAACATAAATAGTGTTATACTCAGAGTGACTTTCGTACATTACATTTCTCATTCGTGTTGTTAAGACGAATCCTTATTTCACTTCGCGCCTAAAACCTAATCCACAGTCTCGTCAATATATACTATATTTTTTCCTTCTTCTCTGTGTTTTTTTATTGCTTGCAAATAATTGCACCTTCTCCAGCTGAACCCCATGCAACGTAGCAAATCACGCAATGTCGTCAGTTGCCAGGGAAAATCTATTTTTTCACGAATTGCTGCTAATATTTTTGTTGCGGTGGGCACAATCTTCTTGACGGTGTAAAAATCGTGGATGACATTCCTTATTACTTCCTTGTCTTCCTCTGATATTTCAAATTTCATGCTGGGACGAAATAGTTTTTTTCCAGGCGATTGCAGCGGTCCTTCACCAGAATCTGAACTTTCTGGACGGATTCTGTACACCGTGCGTGTTGATACGCCTGTATAATCAGCAGCCCGCTGAGTCGGCTGCGATAAAGGCACAAGAACACTGTTTTTTTTTAAATTCTTCATCGCACTTTTTGATAACTCTCCGCACCATGTTTCTTTCCCCGCTATGCACCGTCTGTCCTTTCTTGTGCGTTGACATACTGCACTATGTCTAATAAACTTAATTTAACAAAAATAGTACTAAGCTTAAACACTGAAACTTAGTACTAAGTATAATATTAACACTACACTAACGCT